>CM030179.1:14175929-14178429 GCA_017639675.1 Aplochiton taeniatus | reverse complement strand
GGTGCTTGCGGTGCAACGCGCAGACACCGTGGGTATAAGTTGAGTACAGTTCCCTGCCTCTCCCTCTTGGTTTCCTGCCGTATTTCCTCAGTCTCCTGACGTGGTGGCAGTGGGCAGAGGGGGTGCCTTAATACAAGGCAGACAGAGGAGCAGATCACCTGGGTGATTTGTAGCATTATGCCCGGGAGCTCAATCCTCCAGCCCACAACACTGGACGATCCTCTCTCCCCCTCACTCTCCCTCACTCTCTCTCTCTCGCTCTCTTTCTCTTTCTCTCCCCTCCTCTCTCTCTCTCTCTCTCTCTCTATCTCTCCCTCCCCTCCTCAGTGCACCCGACGCCCTGTCTATAAGGGGAAGTCGTATCTAAGCCTGCCACTCCTGTAGACCGAGAAACTACAGTCATCAACTCTCCTCCCCCTGCACACCAAACAGAGGAAGAGAAAGTTTGTAACCACCCGGCCTCCAGCCAGAGACAGGAGGGGAGGGCTTTGGATGGGTACCCCACGCCAGCAGATCCAGAGTCTGTGGGGAGACATGGAGAGGGTCATACAGGGGGCAGCTGGAGTACATTGGGCTTGTCGGGGGCTTAATAAGGCTGACCTGGCCTAATAAGGCCAAGGGCTGCCCGCAGAGACACATACATGGTAATGATGACCGCGCGCCCGTGTGTGTGTGTGTGAGAGTGTGTGCATGTGTGTGTGTGTGAGTGTGGGTGTTTGTGAGGACTCACGTGTGCTTGTGGGTTGTGAGTGCGAGCTCACGAGCCATGGAGAGAACACGGCCACTTAGATAGATGAGCAGTGCAACACACACACACACCCCTCCCCCCTGCCCCCCTTCCCCATCTAACGGGCAGCCTTCCATTCCCTCATTCATATCATTCATATGCACATTCATATACAGTCCCATGACCTCGCCTCCACACGTTAAAAATGGATGCCCGCCTTTTGAAAACATATACATTATACAGACACAAAATAAGAAATAACACCCAGCAGCTAAGGAAACACAGGCATGCACGTTCACACAGGTACACGCAGTCGTACACTAACACACACACACATACTCGCTCACATACCCGCTCATACACACAGACACACACACATACCCGCGCACACATCCCCCTGCACACACACACGTACACACACACACACGTACACACACACACACACACACACACACAAACGCACACACACTCACACGCACGCACGCACCCGCACATACCCGCGCACACACAGTGCCAGCAGCTTGTTCTGTATGAGCTGGTGAACTTCATCTCGTTAGGATGGAGGTAATACATCCCACACGGACCAGTGGGCCTCGCAGCAATTTAAAATCATTATTGTGAGACCTGATGCTCCACGCCGGGCCCCGCTCCTGCATCTCAATGAGGCAGGCAGCGCGGGAGGCGGCGACTGGGTGCCCGCTGGAAACCATGGAGGGGGGGTAGGAGGGGGGGGGGGGGGCATGGATTGTGGCGGTGGGGGAACGGAGTGGTCCCACTGCGGCGGGCCGCGCTGTGAAGGCCGAGGGGTAGACACCATGGAAGCCTGGTTCCCAGACTGAGACAGCAGTGCTGAGCGTTAAATAGGACAAGGACTAGGTAGGGGACCAGTTAGAAAGCTATGGAACCTCACTCTGACCACGCCAGTGAAGAGGGAGGGTGGATGAAAGGGAGATCATTAAGATGAGGGAGGGAGAAAGAGAGAGAGAGAGAGAGAGAGAGAGAGAGAGAGAGAGAGAGAGAGAGAGAGAGAGAGAGAGAGAGAGAGAGAGAGAGAGAGAGAGAGAGAGAGAGAGAGTCCCTTCGGTTCATCGTGCACTGCCATTTTTTCTATCTCTACTTCACCTCCTCCTCCGGGCCATGCAGGCATCTGTTTCTCTCCCTCTCCCTGCCATCTCCCCCTTCTGCCTGCCGCCTTCGTCATATCACCCCCTTCTCCTCTCCCTCCCTCCCTCCAGCTCTTCCCTCCATCTTTAGCACTATACTCCCTTTGCTCTCCGTATCGCCTTCCCTCAAACACACAGTGGAGAAATTATTCTGGCAACAGAAGTATTGTGGGTGTGTTTAGTTCTGTGTGTGTGTGTGTGTGTGCGCGCGCGCGCGTGCATGCGGCAACAATAGCCAGGGCCGCATTTAGTCTTAATTAAATTTCCCCCCGCTTCCCTCCGCTCGCTCCCTGTGTGCCCGCGCTCCAAACGTCATCAGGATATGGGCACATGGAGTGGCAGCTGGTGCCACGTCGCCCGACGCACGGAGAGAGAGGGGGGGGGGGGGGGGGGGGACAGCATGCCGGGGGAACCTGGAGGGTGGCCAGGGCAGCCGTGCTCGCTAGCTAAGTGCCGCGGCGCCAGTCAAGAGCCTGGGCTCCGGGGTAGCACGCCCACGCCTCCCGACACCTCACCCAGCCACGGCGGGGAGACAGAAGGCCTGGGTCAGAGGAGGGCCCCCGCAACCCCAGAACCCCCAGACTGACAGGGCTGCTACCGCGGGCTTGAT
>CM030179.1:14130929-14168429 GCA_017639675.1 Aplochiton taeniatus | reverse complement strand
AAAACATGAGGCGCCTATCCTCAGAGAACTACAGAGCAAGTCTGCTCCTCTCCTCCCAGCCCCACACATTACATCACAGAAGCAGCGCGCCTGGGCTCCGATCTGATCAGCCCTAAATCTAAACAGGGCCAAAGCATCTCCGTTAATAATACATGCGTTGTGCTAAAAGGTTACTTGAACTGGCGAATTCAAAATTAATTGAGGAGGTTCTTTGAATAATTAATTGCTGCCTGGGACGACGACGTGTGTGTGTGTGTGTGTGTGTGTGTGTGTGTGTGGGGGGGGGGGGGAGCAGAGGCGGGGGGGTTGCACAAGGCGTGGCGGTGTGGCTGGGGACCCTCCAACCCAGCAATCTGATGAACTCAGCGCCGCCAGTCACAACCCACCATGCAACAAGGCCACCAGAGGGCGGGGGGGGAGGGTGGGGGGGGTTGGAGTGTTGAGGGGGGAGCGAGTGACGTCATCCTCCGCATCGCCCTGGTAACCACCTCGGGTGAGTGGAGAAAACAACCCCTCGACGTCTGTACCGAGAAAGAGAGAAAATTATAGAGGGGAACAGAGAAAAGGAACAAGAGAGAGAAAGAGAGAGAGAGAGAAAGAGAGAGAGAGAGATAGAGAGAGAGTGAGAGAGAGAGAGAGAGAGAGAGAGAGAGAGAGAGAGAGAGAGAGAGAGAGAGAGAGAGAGAGAGAGAGAGAGAGAGAGAGAGAGAGGGAGAGAGAGAGAGAAACGCAGACAAAGCAAAGTGAAGAAAAACAAAGAGAGTGAGATGATGGTGGCAGTATTGTTTGGTTGCTGTTGTCAGGGTACAAAGGAGGGCGCAAAAAACGCTTGCCGTCCACCTTTAATGCCTTTACCGGCCCGCCATTTTAGCCCTCCTCCTCCTCCTGCTGCTGCTGCTGCTCCTCCTGCTACTCCTCCTCCTCCTTGTCTAGGTGGTGGAGTCAGAAGCGTCCTCTCAGATCCGGCCCCTTTAATGCTGACTGCCGCGACTCTCCGTGGCCGACTACAGAAGCGGCTGCCGGTAAACTTTCCCCCCCGGAGGAGTCGGTGTTGTTGGGATAGCTCCACTCTGGGGAATCTCCCGCTCCCTCCGACACGAGCGCGAATCTGAGACGCGCCAGCTGCCGTGCTCTCCAACTGCAAACAAAGCGCTTTCGCATCTACACAGCCCCCCCCCCCCCCATGCCCCCCCCCACACCAAATAACAACTGTGTGATGTGTCGTTGGCGTGCTTGAGTTATTTTTTTGTTTTTGGAAAGTGTGCCCCGTCACAGTGGGGAAAAAGTGCAGGAGAGCCTGTGTCTGAGGGCTGCCTGTCACTTCCCCCAGACCAGAGAGTAGCTCAGCTGGCACCCGCCTTCATCCTGCCTCGGTGGATAGACACAGACAGAGAGAGAGAGAGAGACAGAGAGAGAGAGAGAGAGAGAGAGAGAGAGAGAGAGAGCGTGGGCGCCCATTGTTGATGGGGCTCCGGTCTGGTCGGCGGTGCTGAGGTGGCGAGATGCCTCTGTCAGCGACGTGGCACTCCTCTTATACATAAAATATGAAATATCTGAGGGACAATCTACTGACCCACTCTGACCTCCACGTAGGCACGCTCACACACACACACCGACGAAGATGCAACCCTTCACAGACAGCATCACACACACACACACACACACGCAGAACTGGGGACGCCTCACCTCCCCCACCCGTACGTGCCCTGACTGAGTCCTGACGCCACCCTCTTCAGACGTTGTATTTGCGACATCTGCCGGCGCTCGGAGGAACGAAGCAGCCAAAGAAAGAAGACAGGAGGCAGCGCTGGAGAGAGAGAGACAGAGAGAGAGAGAGAGCGAGAGAGAGAGAGAGAGAGAGAGAGAGAGAGAGAGAGAGAGAGAGAGAGAGAGAGAGAGAGAGAGCGGGAGGAGAGGAGCCCAGGCTGGAGAGGCAGGCTGACAGACAGGCAGAGTGGGGTTAGCCATGGCAGGGCAGATCGTGAAGTTGGGCGTCCCACGATGCGGGCGGCTCACATTCCACACCGAAAGGCTTGGCTACCCCCTAGTGGGCGACCGATGCCAATCTGGCCCATCAGAATAAAACGGGGGTGGGGGGGGGGGAGGGGGTGGCTCACCCATGAATCCATGGGGGTCAAGGGTCATCCTGCTTGAGTCGTGGTGACATCATGACAATGGGACACTTCTGGAAGCCTTAGAAACCCACGCTGAACCATTCTGGGGCTCTAAAGCAGCAGGCCTCACCGTTCCCACACATTCAGGCCCTGGGCCAGACAGAGGGGCAGGAGAGAGAGAGAGAGAGAGAGAGAGAGAGAGAGAGAGAGAGAGAGAGAGAGAGAGAGAGAGAGAGAGAGAGAGAGAGAGAGAGAGAGAGAGAGAGAGAGAGAGACCTGCGTGGGTGAAGAGCGGAGGGGTGAATGTGTAGTCTTCAACCCAGCCCCCAAACACCCAGCCCCCGCTTTTCCCTTTCTTTCTTTCTATTTCAGGGGCTGGATTAAAAGAGATGGCTTAATTCTGTCTAATTATCCACCCTCACCCCCTCCTCTCCCTTCTTCCTCCCCGTCTCTCTCTCTCTCTCTCTCTCTCTCTCTCTCTCTCTCTCTCTCTATCTATCTGCATCAGCATGGATGCTAATTATTTGTTCTGAATTACATCTATTGTACAAATAGTCTGCAGAAGACATGGGTGAAATTACGTATTTTTTAATTGCTGAAATGTTTTCACAATGACACGCAAAAAAAGTAGAGGGCACCCCAATTAAACTAATGTATCTATTTTTGCTGCATGTTGTCACCTATATACAGCATTATACAATGATTGATGATATTTATGACATAATTGTCAAATTGCTTAGCTAATTGCCAGTACATGGGTGGTAGTCTAATGTGCCTTAACCCTCCAACTCTGTAACCAAAGGGTGTGAGGATAGGAATATACATCAACATTTGAATTGCCCTAATTGCATTATTTCAACAGTAAACAATGAATTGAATCATAACTCGGTTTAGCTTTATGCAATAATGGTGCAATGCCTTTGTGCGTGGATGCATCTGAGCATTAGTGCAAGTGTGTGTATTATGTTAGAGAGAGACTATGTGTACGAGTGTGTATGTGTGTGTATGTGTGTGTGTGTGTGAGACTGTTACATAAGCAGAAATGGCATTAATGAGATCATACGCTGGTGCTGAAAGTGCTAATTAGCCTTTGGGCTGAGGAGGCTGAGGAAACTAGGCGAGGATCCCAGTGACTTCTCCCATTGTTTTCTAATCCTCTCCTCGCATTCATAATTCAGCTCCTCACTGGACGCCTTCACGCCGCTCGTTTGGTCTCTCACTCTCCATGTTGGAGGAGAGGCGCTCCTTTCTTCTCTGCTTGTGAGGGTTCTGCGATGACAATAACCAATGCGAGAGAGAGAGAGGGATGCAGAGAGAGAGAGGCAGAGAGAGGGACGCAGAGAGAGAGCGAGAGAGGGAGAGAGCGAGCGAGCGAGCGAGCGAGCGAGCGAGAGAGAGAGAGAGAGAGAGAGAGAGAGAGAGAGAGAGAGAGAGAGAGAGAGAGAGAGAGAGAAGTTTCGCCCGGGGACTTAGCTGTCGGGCCACTTTTGACGGCTTCATTTGTGGCTTGGCTCTTTGATCCCGGCTGACGCTGACATCCAGTGTATGCACACGATTTGCCCTCTGAATAAATGAACAACTAGGCCAGCCGCTCGCTGCGTCTGCTGTCGCCTGGCTAAGGCTCCCTCTAGTCCACGTCCTCCACTGCAGCCATGCTTCATCCCCTGAGGCTGGAACCCTCTGTTACACGCCGCCTCACTCGCGCAGACACGCTCAGACACACACGCACACACACACACACATACACACACACAAACACACCATACTCATTTGGGCAGTCACACACCTAGAGCACCCTCCTTCCCAACAGCAGCTCCCCACTGCACGCAGTGTGTATCCTAAAAGTGCTCCATTACCACGTGAGAAACACCAGAACAAGACAACAGAGAGACAGACGCCAGACAAATAAAAACAAACACACACACACAAACACACACAAAACAGACCCACGGCTAAAGAAACCCAGTGCGAAAGAGAGAAGGTGAGAGCCCAGAAAGGAGAGAGAAACAGGAGACAGATGCAGTGCCACACCGCGGGCTGGTACGAAGGCAGAGCACAGCAATAACAGCATCATGGCAGACAGGCATACCGTACACCAGCCCAAAGGCAGCCATGGGCTCAGGCGCACTTTCCTAACCCATTTCGACCTCTTTGTACGCGGCCGGCTCCAGTCAGACCACCCGTCTTTGCAAACCAGGGGAAGAGGTTTCCTCCACCCTGGCCCTCCGGTTAGGGCAGAGCCTTCCTCAGAGGTGCGAAGCTACGAGGGGAACGGCCAGGCAGGAGGATAGGCTCACTGACCTCCCCAAACCAGGATGGGGGTATCACACAGTGGGCACTGGGCAGCGGAAGGTGTGTGTGTGGGGGGGGGCGGGGTGACGGGGACGGAAAGGGCAAGAGAAGGGGAACACGTCTCCTTCTGTTCTCTCAGGAGTCAGCACGTGTGTGGTTGTACGTGCCCTGTATGTGTATATGTGTTGAAATGTAAGTGGGAACATAGATACAGTACAGTGTGTGTGTGTGTGTGTGTGTGTGTGTGTGTGTGTGTGTGTGTGTGTGTGTGTGTGTGTGTGTGTGTGTGTGTGTGTGTGTGTGCGTACAATGAGTGGAGCGCACCTCACCTTGAGAGCGGTGAGGGGCAGAGTGTAGGTCTGCCACCCACTGACATGGAAGGCTCTTGGAGGAGGGTGGATGAGGGGGCAGAGTGGACCACCAGACAGGGATGACTGATTGCTAGCTACACCCATAGGTCAGTCTGGGGTGGGATAAATACTGAACACACACACACACACACACACACACACACACACACACACACACACACACGCACACACAAAAACACACTTCAATGCCGTTCTGAATTGAACTTCATAATTCCAAGACAAGCCAAGGAAAAATGGAGGAGAGAGAGAGAGAGAGAGAGAGAGAGAGAGAGAGAGAGAGAGAGAGAGAGGTAAGCAGACAGAAAGAGACAGCGCAGAGGGAAACAGCAGTCCTCCTAAATGTCCTTGGCGGCTGCTGGACTCCTCACAAGCTGTCACGTCGCCACACCCAATCTACCCGACCAGCCCGGAACGCATTCAATCACCAGCCAGGAGATATAGGAGGGCATAAAGATACACAGAGAGAAAAAAAGAGGCTTTCCGACCGGCGTGGGTCAGGAACCCAAAGAAAACCATCAGGATGACTAAATGTCTCCCGAGGCCAAATTCAATCAAAGCGGCTGTTCTGAACAGCGGTGACAAAGCAGGGATGGAGACAAAACAAAGACGCTCAGAGAAATAAGACAGAAAGAGGAGAGATCGATCCCAGCAACTGCAATCTGCTTCTAAAGGAACAAATTCAACGTTTGTCTTTTATGGCTCTCTGTCTCTATTTCTTTCTTTCTCTCTCTCTCTCTCTCTCTCTCTCTCTCTCTCTCTCTCTCTCTCTCTCTCTCTCTCTCGCGCGTTCTTCCTTCTCCTTCGTCTCCTGTCTTTCCTTTGTGTTCTGTCAAAAACAACTTGGGCTAACATGGCTGGCTGTCAGATCAAGGTGATTTCCCGCGTCTTAGAAAGCGAGTGGAGTTCAGCACTCGGGCTGAGCGACGGAGCTCTCGGCAGCCACACCGTCTTCAGTGGAGACGAGGCAGAGAGCCATCTTTGTTTGAAAACTTCTGCCCCCAGGAGTTCGCCTTTGTGGCGTGCGGAGGACGCCGACAACAGAGCAAACAACAGCAGCGATGCGATCGAACCATGACGGAGCGCAAAGAACGTTGGGAGGGCCGCGGAGTGGGTCCATCCAAATGAGCATCCGACGGCGCGGTACAAGCTTTTCAGAAAGTCAAACCGCTCAAAGGTCAAACTGATAACCAAAGTGACTGGCGGTGGAACTATTAATATCGACATGACGGTTCTGGAGCACACATTTACACACACACAGACACACACACACACACACATACACACACACACACACACACACACACACACACGCACACGCACACGCACACACACACGCACACGCACACGCGCACACGCACACACACCAAATACAGCTCGTCCTTTTTACTTGTTTTGTTCCTGATGTAGACAGCACAGAGCTCGGTCTCCAAACTCCCCTTCCATCCTTGAGAGCACTACCACACCCCCACACTACCACACAGAGGCTAACACACCCCGATGCACCGGAGCCTAATCACAGGTGGGCCTCTACACCAGTCCAGCCCCCTTCCACCGAGCCTTTCATCCTGGCTGGAGGGACGGGGGGCCGGGGAACGGCAAAAGCATCTCTTTGGTTAAGACCACTGGAGAGGTGAGGGGGAGGCCTAATAGTCAACATGGCCCCACTCCACGGACACAGACCGCAAAAGACCGGCACTCTCCTTGAAGAGAGCGAGAGGGCAAGGAAGAGAGTGAGAAAGAGAGAGAGAAATAGACCACGAGAGAGAGAGAGAGAGAGAGAGGGAGGAAGAAGAAAGGGAAGATAGGGGTTTTAAAAGCCAGAGCGCGAGCAGCCGCTGATTGCCTCAGAGTGCGCCCCTCCGTTGAGCCGCGGCTCCCCCTGCCACCCCCTGCAGCACAGTGTGCTGGCCCTCCCTGTCTGAATGAGGGGCCACTCTGGAGCCCATCTTCCCCGCCATTTGTCCCCTCGGTGGCCTCCACCAGGGTCGGGGAGTGGAAGATAAGCGGAGGCAGACAAACAGAGCAGCAGGGGACTGGTGCTAACAAGGCGCGGTGAAGGGGCGGAGGGAGGGAGAGAGAGGAAGGGAGAGGAGAGGTGAAGGGGCGGAGGGAGGGAGAGAGAGGAAGGGAGAGGAGAGGTGAAGGGAGCGGGCCACGCGCCGTGCTCCAGGTGGACTGTTGTTCACTTGAAAGAGCTTTAGAACTGTCCAGACAAGTGCACCTCAGCGGTTACCTGTAATGGCACAGGGCCAATAGGGCGAAGCAGACTATTTCAGCCCCTGCCAGCGCGCCGGAGTGTGTGTGTGTGTGTGTGTGTGTGTGTGTGTGTGTGTGTGTGTGTGTGTGTGTGTGTGTGTGTGTGTGTGTGCGCGCGCGCGCGTGTGTGCGTGCATGTAGCCGAGTGGGGAAGAAAAGAGACAGGGAGAGTGTTTGTGAGACAAACGTGAACCGAAGAGAGACAGAAAAAGGCAGACGGAGAACTGAAAAGTAATCCCGCATTGTAAGGGGGCTTGAATAACGACAGCAATAAGGCTTCAGTTCGAGGATGGTGCATTTCGAGCCGACCGGAAACGTGAAGTAGAGAAAACCGAGCCTAAGTGTGTCAGTTGTTTGCTGCTAAATCAGCCCTGTGAGGGGGCCCTAATTGACGCCTGTTTTCCTCTCATTATCAGCAAACGCCTTAGCAGCTCCCCAAGTGTAATTGATTGGCCAAATCAGGGGGAATTATGGGGAAACAGGAGGCCTGCCAATCAGGAGCGAGGTGACGGGATCTGAGGTGACAGCTGGCTTGTTTGGGAGGCTCGCGGAGCGTTCTGTCTGCTGGGGCGGGAGGCGTGGGCAAACAGCCCCTCTGAACACACTCCTCTGAAACGCACCAGGAGTGTAAACAAACCCGGGAGGCAGGGACGCACACCGTAACAGAAAGCAGCGAGTCAGCCCCAAACATATTGGCAACGAGTGACCACGTTCAGCTCAACAACATACCACTAATATCGATGGCATCATAGTTTGTTATTAAGACGGCGAGCGTGAAAGCCCCCCCCCCAGGGCTAGACTCCCCCAATCAGTTCAACGCCATGTCCTCAACACAGTCTTAATTCACTCCAGACAGTGAGCGTTCCCCGTATCTGCACAGCGCGCGCGTGTGTGTGTGTGTGTGTGTGTGTGTGTGTGTGTGGAAGTGTGGGAGTGCGGCGGTCTATCACCATCTCGTCGTCACAGCCCTTTTGCTAAGTCCCAGATTAATGGCGACAGGCAGGGATCCGTCTAATGATCTCCTCTTTGGGCAGACGGCTGAGTGGGGCTGGGCAGCGCTCCGGCGAGGGGGGCTGACGAGGCTGCTGACGGGGGACGCCGCTCCCTGGAGGGGCCTTGCCGCCACGACCACCAGCCCTAGCTCCAAGGCCCCGTCCTGGGACTGACCTAAGGATCTGCCCCGCCCTGGGACGTGTGCCTGGAGGGCCCACAGGGATCTCCACAGTGTGCTGATGGTATGAGGCCCCGTGATGGAGTTGATCTAGGATCCTCTGTGCGTGTGTGTGTGCGTGTGTGTGTGTGTGTGTGTGTTGCCGTGTTGGGTGGTGGGAGACATAGCTTAAAACTGTCAGATATTCACCTCCAAATGATTAGATGTTATTGGTAATGAGCATTGAGTCACGAGAACCATGGCTGTCTCACTAGCAATAGCTTGGCTTTTAGGCCATGTCTTTGGCAGTGGACGGCAGCCCGCAGGGACCCACAAAAGAGTTTGTCCTGGTCCCCAGAGAAGATAGATCGACTGTGACCCTGTGGCTCGTTTGTCGAGAGACAAGACTCATATTTTAGATGTATCATGGTGGGGGGCACTGCACTGAATGTGAGAGGTGGAGACAGATATGTAAGGAGAGAGCGAGAGAGCGAGGGAGATAGAGAGAGAGAGAGAGAGAGAGAGAGAGAGAGAGAGAGAGAGAGAGAGAGAGAGAGAGAGAGAGAGGGAGAGAGAGAGAGCGAGAGAGAGAGAGAGACTGTGTGTGTGCATTCTGCCTGCCTGACAGTTGACTCGGTTGGATGTGACTTTCACAGTCTGCTGGCGGTTTGTGTGGAAGCCATCACATCTGTGACTCGGCGGTTGATTAATGAGCCTCTCAGGCTGTCGGTGGCGTTTGAGGACGGGCCACGGCCTTATCCCAGGCATCCCTGATTTATTCGCCTTCGGAGCAAGCCACCAAATATCACACACACACACACACACACACACACACACACACACACACACACTGGCATACAAGCACACACATACACACGAACCGCCAACATGACCTATGTATTGGTGCAAGCAAACGCATGCACCCAATCTCTTGCACGCGCGGTTGCAAAGGCACGCACACGCACCCACTCTTTCGAAATGCACCCACCCGCCCAACACCCGCCTGCTTACAGCTAATGGAAACCTCAACGTGTCAGTGCTGTCCAAACCCTGCGCTGGAGAAGAAACAAAGTACCTTGTAGAACCAAATAGACAAAAGAGCACTCTGTCCCGACCTGTCACTCAATAGCAAGGACGCACGCACACACACACACACACACACACACACACACACACACACACACACACACACACACACACACACACACACACACACACACACACACACACAAGGGACTCTGCGAGAGAAGAAAGAAGTCCTTCCTCAATGACGCACAAACCACTGACTTTCAAAAGTGACAGTCTTTGAAATCTTCCCTTTCTCTAGACGGAGAGCCAGGCGACGGCTGGGCGAAAGCTGCCTGCAGCCTGCTTCGACAGCGGCCATGGAAATATCCCTCCATCCCATTTGACAGCTCCCTGGCCCTCTGATGTCTCCGAGTTCGAGGAGTCAGGCAAACAGATGCTCAAGTGTTACAGAGATGAAACGGCAGCAGCTTCAGAGACAGTTAAATGATTGTTAACACACACACACACACACACACACACACACACACACACACACAGGCAGAAAGTGTACACAAAGCTACTCATTAATACACCCACTCTACCTCATCCAGAGGCACACACACACACACACACCCATACACACACACACACACACACACACACGTAAACCCTGAGGTGTAAAGTAAGACCATTAATCTTAACAGGTAGTGTACATACGCTCCCCAGCTCGGTCAGTGCCCAGGTAAGAAGATGACATATTTGTTTGTATTTCAGTCCCTGTGATAAAGCCCTGGCATATGGCTGCTGGAGAGGAACAGATGGTATTTGCCCACTTCCTGAAAGCACAAGCCTCTATCGACGCAATTTAAAGAGCGGCTCAATCAAGCACAGCCGACTGGCAGTATTCCACCATATATAACACGCCGTTGTTTGGGAAGATTGAGGGGGGGAAATAAAACAGAAACGTATATTTTAGGCCGAATGTCTTCAGGTAAAAACATCTTTAACAATCCCCAGGTTAGGAAACTGCAGGAACATCCAAGGGGACACTGACAGGATGGAAGATTGGGGATGGCGTGGTGAAATGGGTGTTGGAGTGGGGGGAGGGGCTGGGTTAAGGAGCCTGGTCGCCGGGTGTCCTCGGGAGACTGAATATGAACTGGAAGGCCATGCCCGTGAGACTTGGAGCTACCTTCCTGACGGGAGGACGCTGCCGCTAGCATTCCAGGATAGGTTAGGTGGTCTTCATCACACTGATACACACTCACACTGGCAGACGCATACTGACGCTCAGATACACACTCACACAAACAATGTATGTATTTTAAAGTGACTCATATAAGCAAACACACAAGTACACACGTGATAATAATAAAAAAAAAACTGTGCATTAAACTTAAGCTAGGTATCTAAAACAAAAACAAAAAAAACATCCACTTTACAAACTCCAATAGTATAAATACAGTAGTATACGTAGAGAGATATCTCTTTACTTCTCCGAGGTATTGTTTTATTTGTTCTTTAAGCTGCGGGGGCCCGTCTCTCTGGAGATAAATGTGTGTACTGTAAAGCCTAGCTCGACGAGGCACCGTGGACAGGATGGTACGCTTTGGAGTTCACCGCACGCCTCCTTCCCCATTCATTCCCATTGCTCCTTCAATAGGAGCGGCACAACACACTGCTTCCATCGCGACTCGAACACCGTCTGAAAAGACGGAAGCAGAGGTGGATGGCGCCGGGCTCTGTATGGCCCTTGGTTGTCATGACAGCCTATCAAGGACTCGCTCTTCCTTTGACCGGTGCGCGTGCCGCGGGGGCCCGCTGGCAGAATCCTGCCAGATGAATAACCGCGGGCACTCCAAATTGCGTGGGCATCCTTGGGCGGGTGGAGTTGGAGGACAACATTGTTCCGCCGCTGCCCCGCTAACCGACGCCTCGTCTCCCCCAGCGCGCCGCCCCCACCCGATGGCAAGACGTTCCACCTCCGCGACGAGCCAGGGCCACACAGAGGGAAAGGCCTGGGCCCTTCAAAGCGAGGTCGCCTTCGCTCCGGTCAACGATAGCCGCTTAACCAGGCTACCGTCGGTCATGTTCAACGTGGAGTCAGCGTCACAGCGAGTGAAGCCCTCTCCGCGTGCAGTACGTCCCCGCCCCCCCCCCCCCCCCCGATAGCATCGCCGAGTGGTGAGGCCGTGTCTTTACGCGGACCATAAAGTCAAGGTAACGCCGGGCAACAACCCCATATCAACACGTAGGACCAAACAATGTTGGGCTGACTGACCGCCAGCCATTCGAACGCTCCTATTTGGGTCTGAAAGGCTCGCTATTGATCACATGCCAAGCACTGGCACTCACAGAACGCTGAATGCGATGGCCATTGACTTGCGCGACATTCCTTGGCTTGGCTTTTGAAAGCGCTTTGCAATACTTAGGTAGAGGACTTGGAGCTGAATACGGTGCATCAACCTATGTGTTTTCTCCTCCCCCGCGCTGACACTCCTTCTTGCATAGCTGAGAGACGGAGAGGAAAAGGCTCCGCATGAATAAAAAGAAAGATGTCACGCATGCCCACCTTGAGAGACAAGCAACTCGGACGTCTCAGAGGACAGAGGGAGACAGGACATGGACAGAGAGAATGACAGTGAGTGAGTGTGGAGCCCGGGGATTAGTCGACCAGGAGGGGGGCCGGTGGGCAGGCGTGGTGGGCCTTGGGGGGAGGGGGGGGGTTGGTGGTGGGGACGTCCCATTCTGTCGGAGTGGATGGAGAGCTCAATCTGGAGATGATTGATGACACCGTGGGCCAGGGAGCCAAAGTGACAGGCGACGACGAAGGACACACACCTGTGTAACTCAGCCCAGCCCGCTGCCTGGCCCAGGCGTCAGCCTAGTTGAGGCGGCGGTGTGTGTCCTAACCACCTCTATGAAGCCATCTCAGCGATGATTTACCAGCCGCTGTGAAAGAACGGGAGTTCTTTAGTTTGCTCCATCATTAGCCTCGCCTCTGTCACGGCCATTTTCCTCCATCGGCGTCGCCCTAAACTCCCCCTCTCCGACCCCCAAACTGCCCCCCCCACACACACACACACCGTCTATCTCTACGCACCCTGGGAGTGTCTCTCCATGTCCCCGCACAGCCATGCGCTGGAGCAGAGAGGAAGCGGGGGACAACTTTTGACAGCTGGGAGACGTCCGGCCAACTTCCCAGGCGATGGTCTCCGTCTCGCCTAATCCTCCGCCTCGCTTCCGACACAGAGGCCCGCTAATGAGGATCGGGAACGCTTTCTGCTCCCAGATTAGGGTGAATTATATAACATTCACCCTCTCCCTCCCCCCTCGCTGACTTTTCCTCCATCATCATCATCCCCCCCCACCCCCCCTCCTTACAGTGGGGTTTATTCAGCCTCCATTCATGAATAATCCCCCAGTCATTTGGGCCAGACGCCGTCTGACAGCATCTGAACACGGGCCGAGAGGCAGTGGCGGACGGACGGGGGCCTCAGTGCTCGTACGGGGGAGGGGCGGGGGAGGGGGCTGTGCACCCCGGGGCTTATTAGGACCCGGCCGTCCTTGGAGCCACGCCGGCGCTTGCCCTTTGTCTCCAAAGGTGTGCGTGTAACGATGAGGGCGATTTGGAATGGATCGGGTGCAGCCGGGAGACAAGGCGCAGAGGCGACCCCCCCCCCCCCCCAACGGGCGCACACACACACATACCACACAAACACACAGCCAAACGCTCATACAAGTACGCAAACACACACGCGTGCACACAAAAAAAAACACACCCACACACACGCGCACACACCCTGGCTCGCTGATAGCTCCGAGGGTGACAGCTGGGAATGGAGCGCAGGGAGCAGTCTGAGGTATAGCCATCTAATATGTGTCACCTACCTGCATGAATATTTATTCCCCCTGCTGCAGAGCAGGACAGGGGGGGGGGGACTGAGGGAGTAGGAGAGTTGGAGAGGGTGGGGTGGGGATGGAGTGGGGGGTATCTGGAGTAGTGCCTCCATCAGGTGACAAGGCTAGCTGGTTAGAGTCTCTCTCCACTTTTGGTTGCTAAGAGCTTCAAGGCCACACGGCTGACGAGTGGGGTTTTGTACCAAGAAAGCGACACGGCCACAGTCCCTCCTCAACGTACTGGGTAACTACTTATGATAAACACCCACGCGCGCACACGCACGCACGCACGCACGCACGCACGCACGCACACACACACACACACAGACGGAAGGAAAATTATGGCTTGATGCAACATATCAGGTGCATCTCTCGAGGCTTCCGGCCTAGCTGTTTGGTTAAGCCATTTGTAGGTTTGATCTGAAATCTACCGTCTTCCGTTTTCCCGTTCTTTCTTCAGATCAAGTTATTTGAGTTAACAGAGAGCGCAAAGCACCGCAGGAGCCGTATGTGCTCCCTGATGATAGTGGCTTTTATAACAACGCATGGCCACAAGCCGCGATGGAGGAAAGCAGCTTTTCACAGCGCTCCAAACAGCACCGTGTGTTTAGTACTATTACCGGCACGCCTGAGTGGAGGCAGATGAAATAGCAGAACAAAGATACAGGAGAGACACATGGTAAATGACACACACACACGCACACACACACACACACACACACACACACACACACACACACACACACACACACACACACACACACACAGAGCAGAAGTGTTTACCGGTTGGCCAGTAGTGTCTTGAAAGTCAGTGGGTTCATGCCCCGATAGGCTGGCAGCAGTCTTGTCCAGTCCCACGGCCAGTCTGCCAGAGCGACCTGTTGATGCATGGTCACAGTCTACTGTTAGTCATTAATCAGGGCTCACATCCCCAGTGAACTACCCCTCCGGCTGCCACGGACTAACTAAGGGGGAGGGGTCCCGCACGCAGGCCACACACACCCCACAATTAATCATGTCCGCACGAAACGCTTTTTATTCCAATAATTCAGCAATTCATTTATAAATCCATTTGGGACCGTGTAGCCATCATTTGCCGGGAGATAAATCATTTTTGGGCTGGGTGTTGTTACTCCCCTTCTTCATTTCACCGTGGCACACTGCCCAGTCCCAGCCCCCCCCCCCCCCCCCCAGCCTCTCCGTTCTACTCTTTGACGTTCCACCTCTCTCTCGCTCCGTCTCTCAACGCTCATTCTCTCTCTTAGTGTTGGAGGGGAGATCAAATTAAAATCTGATGGCTTTGATTGCCGGAGTGTCTCTTAACTCCGGGGCAGAGTGTTATTGACAAAAGTAAGAGCACACAACTCCCGTGCTCCCCCCACCAAACCTCCCTCCTCCTCCCCCCTCCCTCAGAGGTGATTGATGGATCGGCTCCTTTTCCCCCTACCTCCGTTTGATTTGACAAACAACACAGGCACCAAAAGCCGAACAGGCATTTTAATCATTCTCTTAATAGGGTGTTTCTATGCAAAGCTATGCAGCTGTGATAAGCAGAAAAACAGCTCGCGACAGAGGATTAGACGCTGTCTTTTCCCCAGAACAATAGTGGAAACGCAGCTATTTTACGAGGGATCAAAACTGTATTCACACAGCCCGAAAAAAAGAAAGAAAAAAACCCGTGGCAGAACAGATAAAACAGTGGCAGGCTTTGTTGACTGTTCTGTATGATATGACTGGAGTGTCCCATGGCAGGGGAGGGAGAGGGGAAGAGAAGTTAAAATGCACATCGAACCAGAACTACCTGTAGCTAGAGAATCTTGTTAAAGGACAAAATATCTGACAATTAACTTTCTATGACGCTCGGGGGAGGAAGTTTGGGGGTACAGGGGAGAGGTGGGGGGGTTGAAAGCCTTGAAGAAGTGCACTTTGAGAGCGCACTCGCTTTCAACGTTCCTCCCCAAAACTTCTGTCTCCCTTTTCACCTTTTCATGTTGCTTTCTTGCAGGCAGCCTAACGCCTGCTTGGGGAGCAAGGGCCCCACTGAGGATAGGGAATGGGGAGCTCCAGCAGAAAGAGCTGACGGCTTCAGAGGCTGCCACTGTAGCCCTGCTCGCTGGAGACACAAACACGGCTCACCCCCGACTTGATGCTGCTGGCCTTGAGATAAAGTTAACCGCGCACTCACACAAAGGCACGCGTACCCGCGCGCAACGCACACACACACACACACACACACACACACACACACACACACACACATATGCAAGCACAAAAGTTCTTTAAAAAAAAAAAAAAAAAGGTTTCTTGAAAAAAAGAATGATGATCTTCACCGCCCTTCACCTTCCAAAAAATCCCCCAAAAGATGTAACAGTCAAAATGCTGAAACTTCTTCAACGCACGTTTCAATATGTTGCACTCAAAGGAAGCCTTTCCACTGCTGCTTGGCATTGGGGAGCTTATGTTAGCACATTAGAAAGGGACATTAGAAATGCTAACTGGATAAGCAATGTGCTGACCGACCTGGTCTAACTTCTTCGTGCCGACGCGTTCAAACTGAACGAGGGGGTTAAAGCTAGGAGCAGCCCCGGGACCGTCTGCGCCAAGGTCGAATTTCACCAGACGAGCAAGGCCCTCCATCTTGGTCAGTTTGGACATCAACAAATCCTGAAAGCAGAAGCACGTGGTGTGATAGAAAAGGACACACTAAAAAGAACACAATAAAGCCGTCAAAAACGTCCTCTATAGCTCAAGAAGAATGAAACAAGGATCATTCCAAAGGAAATATTCTGCAAGGGTAGTTAACGAAAAAGGACAATTAGTGCAGTGCGATTATTCTAATCACTCGTTTTTTCCAGTTCCCGATATAACACGGACGCTGTGCCGGTTTTGTATTCCCAGTTTGACCCTCCCAACAAAAGTAGAAACTAATCAGCCGTAGTCCGTTTCACAGACATTAGACCGTAGGACTGGACAGGAGGAACATCTCCATACACTTAGTCCCTAACGGATTGCCCTGTACAAAAGTAGAAAGGAATCAGACTCATTCAGAAATAGCATAATTGGTATTGCAGGAAGGACAACTGGAGAGATGGAGGACAGAGATAGATATGGAGAGTACTTTGATGCTTACTATCTACCCTCGTTTGAGTTAGCCTTTGGTGTGGAAGCATGTGGCATGGTCAGGTTGGAGCGCGCACGTGTGCGTGCGTGCGTGTGTGTGTGGGAGTGTGTGTGTGGGAGTGTGTGTGTGTCTGTGTGTGTGTGTGGTTGTGTGTGCGCGTGCGGAGACAGAGGCACCCCAGTGTGGACCTACAGCATCCCCATCAGTCAGCCTGTCATCTCTCCATGCCCTCCAGCACCCCTCCTCAACCATACCCCCAGCCCTGACCTGCCCGTCCTTGGGTTCACCTTGTGTGGGGAGAGAAGAATATCAGGAGGGGGTACACTGGAGGACAGATGTGTTGGGCCTCGCTGTGTCTTTAATGTGCTTGACTTTAGCATTGAACAAAATCACCTGAAGGAGCTTTCTTGAGATTTCCACGACTAGGTTGGGAAAAAAAATACGATTCCAATGAAACGTGTCAAGTACCATCGAGACGTTCTCAAGGTACTGCCGGATAATATAAACTGTTGGAGAGTAAAGATGATTAGCAAACGAGGATGTGCAATGGGAGAAGCAGGACCTTGGTTATTCTTCCGACAAATCTTTTTTTTCTTTCAATTATTTAGCCTTCATTTGCCTCCATCCTCTCAGTCTGTCTCCCATCAGCCTGTCCCCACACTGCTGGTCCTCTGTGGTCAGTGTGTGGGAAGCTACCTCCAGTGGAGCCCCGGGTCTCAGCCAGCAGACAGCCGCCTCGGCCCCCTCTATCCCTCCCCCCCGCCCAGCCCCAGGCCAGCAGCCAGCTAATTGCTGGGGAGAGGGAGTGTTTCCCTACCTCATTGCCCCGGATGATGTGATAGATTTGCCCCAGGTACTCGCTGCCACCTGGTTTGTGGCAAATCTCCAGGAGCATCAGCCCTATTTTCTGCTCAGTCAGTTCCGCCGCCCCGACTCGCTCCTGCATCCCGACGCCGCTCTCCCCGCACTCAAACGCACTGGGGGAGAGAGAGAGAGAGAGAGAGAGAGAGAGAGAGAGAGAGAGAGAGAGAGAGAGAGAGAGAGAGAGAGAGAGAAGGGTGGGGGATGGAAGGAGGAGAGGAAAAGAGAAATGGTCTTAATGAACCACTGAGAACCTGCATCATTCAAAGCAACATATTCTGTAGTAATGTGCTTTGTTCTAATATGTCCACAGTTCTGTGAAGCTTTGTGTGTGTGTTTGAGTACGTGTGTTAGTGTGTGTGTATGTGTGAACGTGCGCGTGTGTGTATGCTAGTGTGTGCGTCTCTGTGTGTTCGTGCGTGGTAATGTGATAACCCGAGCCTCAAGGTCTAGTGGGTGGCGTCCTGGCCTGGCAGCTACGCCCGTGTCATTTCCCAGCCCGTCCTCCACGCCACGGATATCACACGGCCGTCAATCACGCCGTCTCCCCCGGATACACCTCCTGTCACTGTTTTCTCCCCTCTCCATTTCTCTCTCTCCCTCTCTCGCTCTCTGTCTCTCCCCCCTTCTCTACCTTTGTTCTCTCCTTTTGTAATTATAAGGTGGCAGAAACAGTGTCGCCTGTCAGGCAGCCTTTGGCGTCTTGACATTGAAAGAGGCGGCGAGGAGGAGGAGGAGGCCCCTCGGATAGGCTGGCCCCGCGGCGGCGGTGGCGGCGGCGGCGACGTTGCTGCTACCGAGGGCCGGTGGCTGTGCATCCGTGTCAGCACCTGCGCTGTATCCTTTCCTGTCCATCACTGTGCAGGTGAAGCAGATGATTGGATTCAGTCAGCGGGGTGATTAATGGGGGCCTCTCCGGATTTGGGACAGCCTATCAATCATGTCATTAGGGCCAATGTGCCCTGAAAGAGGCAGACCTCCGCCAAGGAATAACTGCATTCATCTTCATCTGTGTATGCATGCCGTCAGCCCAGCCAGGGTCACCATGATGGAGAACAATAATCTTCTCCTCTACAAATTACTTTGCAAAGACAAGGTGGGGGGTGGGGACGGGGGGGGGGGATGGAGTGAGTGTGTGCGTGTGCTGGCAGGATAGGAAGTAGGTGGTGGTGGTTAGTATGAGCGCGCGTGTGTGTGTGTGTGTGTGTGCGGGGGGGGGGGTTGTTTTTGGACTTGCTACACCCCCCTCCTCTCTCGCTGACGCCACTGTACACTGATTGTTTACAACCGAGCCGTCACTTGCCAGTGAAGGTTATTTTAATGAATAGTAATGATGCCACAGAACGCCTCAGACAGGTGCTACATAATCACTCTTCTTCCACTTTCCCCCCTCAACTCTTCTGTTGGCCGACTTCTCCCCATTTCTCAGCCTACCCTCCCCTGTTCCTGTTACCCGGTCTGTAGAGGCTTTTCTGGGAACCGGCGATAATCTACTCATGTCTTTTTGATGCGTCTTCAAGACGCCATCTTGGTGTGGGTTTGTGATTGTGTTAAATCATTGTCTAACAAAGACGAATGTGTCCAAAGTTTGTTTGGCCGAGCGGCCATGGAGACAAGTTCTGGGAAGGAGCCCCTCCCCCCCAAGCCTGAGGTCAAAGGTCGCCGACGAGTAAAAACCGAAACCCAATTTCCTGTCGTCTTATTCTGTTTCCCACTCGGACGGCAAGATGAACATTTACCATAAACACTCGGTATAGATTGATCATTGCTCATCCCGCTTTTAGATGAAAAATGACATTTGATAATGCCATCTATCAGGGTCCACCCACTCAATTAAAAAGATATATCTAAATTGCATTGTCCTTTAATTGTCTCAAATATATTGGATGTCGACGGGCTAAATGCATCATAAATCTCGGGCCGGGGCCGTTTGTTGGGAGGCATCTCTTTTGATAGTGCTGGTGCTTAATCCTTGGGGTGACATGTGAAAAGGTATGCATTTAGCGGACAAACATCTGTCTGCAGCATCAAAGCTACCTGATCTTTCATGGGCCATTCATTCATGCACTTGCGTCATCAATAACTGCTACAAAAATTGCCGTGCGGAACAGCATTTCCAAAAACATCCTTTGCTCTGAGCGCACATCAACATAATTGATCGTGCAGCGGCCGCGCCGCCCCCCTCACCTCTCGGAGCAGAGCTTGCGGGCCCTCTGCAGCTGCACGGAGCTCCACTTGGGCTTCCTCTCCTCCAGTGCCTGCAGCACCTTGTGGACGATGGGCTTGGGGATGCCCCTCTGCTGGCCCATGGTAGCCTGGAGGCACTCGGACAGCAGGGCCAGCCGCTCCCTGGAGGCCCGGCCCAGAGGAAGGCCCGTCCGCTGCTCCAGGGCCTCGGGGGCCTCCAGGCTCTGGCACAGGCAGCCCAGCAGGGCCCACAGGAGCAGGCCCACGGAGCGCAGCTGGCGGGCGGGCTGCGAGAGGTGCCTCTCGGCCGCGTGGAGGAGGTAGCGGACGGGCAGGGGCAGCGAGGCCACGGCCGACGGCAGGTTGCTGAGGATGAAGGAGAGGGCCTGCAGGGCCAGGCTGACGGTGCCTGGTGGGAGGGGAAAGACGGAGGACAAGGTCACCACTGGTACACCCGCGTGGAAGGTGTATGAACAGACCACCTCTGGCCATATCATAACAGAGACTATTTTCCAAAGAGTGGGAATGCCTTAAGATCAAAAATGCATTGCTTAACCTCAGGCTAAAGTGGTCATGAATTACAAAGGTTACATGGCTTCCGCGCGTCTGGTCGGATTCTCTGGCTTTTGCCTGTTCACACCTCCAGACCTTCAAAAGAGGCCTAACCATAACGCTCTCGACGACGAGGGAGCTCAGGAGAGAGTGTGAGGGTGTGAAAGTGGCACTCATTCATAACAGGGCCTTCCAAACCACATACTGCTAGCAGCCTCCTTTCTCTTGTGCTCCAGGGGGGCGTAGCTCCACTCCCTGGGGACTTTAGCCAACACGTGGCCTGGGACGTCCTGTCGGAGGTGAGCCCCACCGGCCTCCTCTGGGGCCTGCCCGTCCAGCAACATGTAAACCAGGTGCTCCAGCAAGCCGTGGAGAGGCCGGGAGATCAGCGAGCGCACACAGCCGACCACCGCAGGACAGGGGCGCGACAGGTCTGGTAGGATCCAGCAGACAAACATCTTTTTTTAGTGTTTATACGACACAAATATTCATAATTCACACAACCAATTGCAGGACTAGTCTTTTGCATCACACACTCAAGGACCCCCCACTCGAAGACAAAAACTCTCCTCTACACACACACAAAGGTTTATTTCATTACATCAAAGGAATGCAGTGTATTCAGGCTTTTTCGGACAGCAAATATCCTGTATATCAACTGCAGGTGTGTCGGTACAGTGTGGGGGTCGGAGCTTTCCCCCAGGTGTGCAGCTTTCATCGCCCTGCCCTTTCATATCCTGTTCACTTTGGGACCGGAGGAGCAACCGCATGAAGATATGGGCACCCATAAAGCTCCTACAGCGCCGGCAGTAAAAGCAGAGGGCTACAGCGGACTGATTTAAGGGGTTGGCTGCCCAGGAAAGTGTCTTGAAGTCCCCGGAGACACCCCTAACACATCGATGACCTCAGCCCCCGGATAAGAGGGAGAGCAAGAGAAGAAAACAATCTCGGTGTGTGTGTTTTTTTTTTCTGTTAGATGAAGCCAGACATGAGGACAAGGTGAGCACCAGACCCTATTTTTCAAAGTCACTCGCTTTTCAAAACCCAGCCGTTTACTTCGGTATTGACCACTTTATTGATTCTCGAGGCATGCCTGCTGGGGGTATGAAATATCAGTCCTACTCCCGGAATTATCTGCAACATTTTCAAATTTAAAATCAACAACACGCCCAACCCTTTTGACATGTTGACTGTCGCACTGTAATCAAATTATATACACAATTAAAATGTGTTTATTTAGCCACCACAAAACCAAAAAACGAATTGTCAAGATGTGTGTAAGATCTAATGCATACCCTGGTTAGAAATTGAATTTGTTATGTTTCAAATGACCACACAGAATGTTTTCGAAGCCTTGGACAGCTACCAACCCATTCACACCGAGAGTTAAGAGGAGAGCAAAGCACTGATTCCACCACTGTCCTAACATCTCTTCTCCATCTCTCCGTCTCACACCCACATTAATAACTGCTCCTCTCCAATTGCCCTGATTTATACTAGGATAATTACCCAGTCGTCACCATATGGAAATGGACCCCGAGGGGAGCTTTGGACTCCACAGGCGTTCTGGCTAAACCCTGACTCAAAGGCTTTCCCATAGAAAGACAGGATGGGACAAGGAATAATTGGACTTTCTATGTATGCATGTTGGAACTATGTAGCGACAAGATGGTGTACGATTTGGAATTGCGCATTATGTTAGGGAAATAGCGGGGTGACTTTTGAAGCACAGAGTTGGCTAATGCTCTGTGGGTAATATCCAAAAAAATTGGATTGCGAGAATACCCCCGTACAGTGTGATATTTTAGGAATACATACTTAGCAATGTATCTTAGCAGACGACTCATAGCGCACAGTGCTAGGCATCAGGCACCTACCTGCCAGGTGGTAGAAGTGCTCCCATACGTGCTGAGCGTCCAGGTAGGGGGCCAGTGCGTGGGTCAGAGCTTTGGGGACGTGGTTGAGGGACACCAGGACAGTGAACAGGGCTCCGATGAACTCATCTCCAGCCATCTTGTTCTCTGGAGGCACGTTCAACTCGCTGTCCTCGCCCACACAGAAATCTGTTCAACGGAAAATGGGGATACAAATAAAAACACTATTCCCCCTCCTGTTGCACACCAGAGCAAAGAGTCAGTCGAGGGATGGGTATGAGAGGGTTTTTACGCTAAGGGTCTAAGTGGATGTTTTGGCACTGTCCTGTATAGTGTGGAATCTGAATGGAGCACGGTTCTTTCAAAAGCTTCAAACCTAACCTCCCAAATCAAACCTTGACCCATCATGTATTACCACGGCCAAACGGAATAGACCAATCGCCAACGCATCTTTGTGAGAAACGGAAATAGTGACGGACCACGGAAATACCAGCATTTGTCCGCACTAAGCAGATAAATACATAAATCAAGAATGTCACGGTTTTGAGCAAACACACGCGCACACGAACAAACACAACAAAAGACATGGATCAGGATTGAAGAGCACACATCTGTGGCAGACGCTAGAAAAACAGCTCCGAAGCCTCTGGTGTAGCGCCGGCATCTGCAACACATGGAGACAGGGAGGAAAGAGGAACGGCTTTTGACAGGATGTCCTTGTGGGGGTGGGGGGGTCGCTGTGCGCGCATGTGTGTATGAGTGTGCATTTGTGTGCACACTCATACATGTGTGCGTAAGCAAACGTATCTACACATCTACGTGCTCTTGTTTGTGTGTGTGTGTGTGTGTGTGTGTGTGGGGGGGGGGGGGGGGGTGCACATGCACGTGCCATGTTGCCGAGCGTCCTGACGAAAGGGGGGTGAGGATGGGGAGGGTACTCGGGTGGAGCCGCCCTTCCAGCTGCCGTCAGTCCATCGGGGAGGAGATGACAGGTATTTGAATAGGAGAGCAAACGCCACGGAGCACTCAATGAGGGAGCAAGAGAAGGAAGGAGGGAGCGAGAGAGGGAAGGAGTGGGATGGAGGGAGGGAGGGAGGGAGGGAGGGAGGGAGGGAGAGGGGGGCCCAGCTGAGATGGAAAGCGGGGTGCTGTGTGTTCTGCGATGACAAATGCCGGACTGTTTTAAATTGACAGGACCAAATTAGCCGTCGTATTAGAGGGCGTGGGGGCCTTAATATCAGCCGGGTTAACGCTACACAGGAAGCACCAGCGCCACTCAAGGCCTCGCTGGAATTGATTTCCTTTCCCTCCGCTCCTCGTTCTCTAAACGCACACCAGCCCGGTCGCTCCCACATGAACAAACACACACGCACACACACACGCACGCACACACACACACACACACAAACACACACACACACACACACACACACACAAGTGGTCAAACATCCTTTGACCTACAATCAGTCTATTACACTGCATTATGGGGATAATGCCAGTGCCTCGTTCTCTGTCCGCCTGGTAATTGGTCCTTAAGGAGAGGGCGTGCGGGTATCACCGTGGCGACGGCCGGGGGGAAACCGGGGGACTGGTATTAATTTCCACTTGGGGTGCTGGAGAGCATGGCAGGTTAACTAGGCGCCTTTTAATAATGATCCCATTACAGGGGAGAAGATGAGTTATGATAGAGAGACACCACTGGCTCATCTCTGAGAGCTTGGAACTGAACGCCAGCACACACATCTATTTCCCACACACTCTCTCTCTCTCTCTCTTTCTCTCTCTCTCTCTCTCTTATTCCCCACGATCCCTCTTTTCCTCCCACCCTAAGCCTCTCCAGCCTTGATGCAGGGCCAACATATACACCTGTTTGTCTTCTGGCAGGGCCCGTCACAGGGGCCCGCTCTCTGGCCCTGCGTAATTGGAAACAGACACAGTGATGATCATAAAATAGCCAGTATGTATACACCGATAATTTAGAAAGCAGTGGAAGTGTGTGAGTACATGTGTGAGTAAGTGTGTGTGTGTGTGTGTGTGTGTGTATGTGTGTGTGTGTGTGTGTGTGTGTGTGTGTGTGTGTGTGTGTGTGTGTGTGTGTGTGTGTATGTGTGTGTGTGTGTGTGTGTGTCGGTGAGTGTGTGTGTGTGTGTGTATTCTTATCCGGTGTAACAGAGTTAGTGAAGCAGAAACTCCTCCTCCCCCTGAACTGAGCAGGATGCTGGAGGGCAACAGCAGGCCCTGTGAGAGTGCAGTAAAATGGCAGCCAGGGCTGTCAGCGGTGGAAGCAACCGGCCCAGTATCGCCTACTTCCTGCCTAATTAGCCGGTCTCCATGGAAGCGAGCGGGCGCCGTGATTTACGACGGAGCAGGAGGAGGAGCGTCGCCGCGACTCGCGCCCAGCCGAGCTGGCTTTGTTATTAATGAGGTCGCCGTAATGTGAATGAGTGTGCGAGTGCACAACAGTCTTTAAAGGTTAGACTTTCCCTGTGTCGGAGGACAGGGGAGGGAGAAATCTTTAAAGGTCAGCGTGTGTGCTCAGGCTGGCCTAGGCCGCCCACTGTTTATTACTGGGTTCTATTGATTTAGCGATGATGGCGGAGGCGACCAGGAAGATGGTAAGGATGATAACTCCATAAAAATGGATGGCGCTCGTCCAGAGGCATCCAGGCCACTCCGCTAAGCTGATTGGCTCGGCTAGGGCAGCGAGGACACGGCCGAGGTAGCGGTAAAGTGGGAGCGCTCCCTGAAAAGGCCCGGACTTTGTTGCGTCGTCTTTGGTTTCACTTTAACCGGGGAGGCCAACTCACGGCAGAAGTCAAGGATGCTGAGTCAGCGAGACCGCACAGAACTTTGGGACACACACAAACACACCAAACACACAGTTATGCACATACATAAACATAAACACACAAACACACCACACACAAGCACAGAGTTGTCCACATACAAACACACAAACAAACACGCCAACGTATCTGCTCTTACGTGACAATTCCAAGAGAGTCCTGGGCAGGTGACAGTCTCGCTGTAGGAGCGCCTGCAGCAGCAGCTGGGGACTACTTCCTGGGTCAGAGGTCAGGAGCTTCAGTTGGCACACGGACGCCTGGTCGCCTGTCAGCACGCCCTCGCTGTGAGGACCAGAGAGAGAGCAGGCGTGACAGTTCTGCAGTGTCAGGTGAGTTCATAGACAGCGGTCCGTCCGCCGATTGGCAACACTACAAACACACAAACACACCCACTGAAAATGGAGTCGGGTTCTGAGAACAATGGTCCGGAAACACTGTAGGTGCAAGTGCAGCAATTTTTCTCCATTGTCATTTCCTCTACCTGGCTTAGTCTGCAGACGCGCTCATGCTTGCTTACTTCACTGCAGCACCGGGAAGGAATTACGTTTAATCACAGCGGGCTAAAAGCAAATTAAGACTTGGGAGGAAGCCAAATACATGAATGTACAACGCTATCCCCCGCCTGTATCTTTTGTATAACTGAAAGGCTGCGGCCAGCTGTGGGTAATGAGCCGTATCCTTGGAGTGCGTGTGTGCGTGCGTCCGTGTGCATGTGTCAGTGTGTCCGTGTGCACGTGTGTTCAGGCATGCGAGTGTGTGTGTGTGTGCTCACACTCATTTCCGTGTGCCTGTACACACAAGTATGAGACTGATTTTGTGTGTGTGTGTGTGTTTATGTATGTATGTGTGTGTGTGTGTGTGTGTGTGTGTGTGTGTGTGTGTGTGAGAGAGAGAGAGAGAGACTCTTTATGTGAGTACACATCTCAATAAAAGCTAATGGAAGGACTGCAGAAAGTGGGTTTGAGGCAGAGCGAGGCACCGAGGGAGGGTTTGGGTGGGTTCCTGCCGTTCCCCTCCAAACCGAAAGGCGAGAGCAGCGTGCACCCTGCTGCTTGATGGAGGAACGGTGTCTGGACCTGACAGCCCAATTTATGATGTCACTGGGACTGCAAATCCAGGAGAAATCCTCCTTTAACTGCCCTGATAAATCCACGGGCCAACGGCGTCGGCTCGGCTTACCCCGTCAAGCACCCCCAGCCCCCAAAATCACAGACAGACCCCCAAATCACTATGCTTTATGGTCCATAATGCTGCGTGATTTACTCTGGGTGCTTTGTGTTTTTATTGTTGTTTTATTTAATAATCAGAGTCGAGCGCGTCATGGGCGGAGCCGGGGATAAGGCCTGGCTATAGAGCAACAGCCGGCTGGATGAGGGCCGGAGATGTTGGACGGGGGCCCACCGCACGGCCCCTTAGGGTCTCGCCGCGAAGATAGGAGAGGAGAGGGGGAGGGAGGGGGGGGGGGGGGGGGGGGGGCTAAGACATAAACTAAACTAATCGCAGCTTCTCTGAATCTTGGACGCAAGGTAGAAGGGACGAGGGAGCTGGAGGAGAGCGGCATTTGATTTGTGGCCAGCTCAGCACGCAATGACATCACCTCTGGGTGACGGTGGGGGGGGGTAAAGAAGTGGGGTTTGAGGGGGGTTCGGGGAGATTGATTAAGTGCACCTTCCTATGGCTTAGCAGTTACTTCACACACACACACACACACACACACACACACGCAGGCACGCACGCACAGACGCACACACGCACACTCCTCAAACTGTCTCCGAGTTCTCTGTTCACACCCGGCGCGTAAAGCCTGGGGCAGCCGTCCACATAAACACTGTGAGTGGAGGGGCACTGACGGCTGATCCCTCAGCTCCACCGGCTCCATCTGTCTTCCATCAGGACAGGGAGGGCCTCACCATGGGTCAGGCTCTGAACGCACGGCCTGCCCTCCTACACGCACATGGCTCCAGCCTGGTTCTCCATAGCCTAACCCACTTGAGAGGGAGAAAGTGTGCGTGTTTCTATCCTGAAGTGAGACGGTAGGTGTGTGTTTTTCTTCACGCGGACACGGGGCGGCCTGGCCTTACGTACCGTATGGATTGCTCAGTGAAGAGGTCGGGGTCGATGGCGTGCAGCCAGTGGAGCCCGGTGCAGGCGGGGGTCATGGGATCGGGGGGCTTGACTCCGTCACCCAGGTCACTCTGCAGCGTTCTGAACACAAGGAACCATTCTGTTTTAAGGCTGAGGGAGCGGTTGGTTCACACAAATTGTCATGTTTTAGAGCGGGAGAGGTCGTGAGCGATGAACTTTGCAGCACTGATATCTCAATCTCATGTTTTTCTGTCCCTTGGTGTCAAAGGTGAAAGGTCTCACCCACAGAGTGAAGGCAGGGGTGCGGTGACGACCACCATGACGGTGAGGAGCTGGTCACACAGACTGTAGATGGCCGACCTCCACCCTCCACCCAGCGCCACCGTCAGTGCTACGGGGTAGGGGTCCGGGCGCACCAGGGCCTCGGGGCTGTCACACACACTCCACATGAGCTCCTCCACATACAGCAAGACTGCCGTGATGTCACACCTGGAGGAGAGGAGAGGAGAGGAGAAGAGAAGAGAAGAGAAGAGAAGAGAAGAGAAGAGAAGAGAAGAGAAGAGAAGAGAAGAGAAGAGAAGAGAAGAGAAGAGAAGAGAAGAGAAGAGAAGAGAAGAGAAGAGAAGAGAAGAGAAGAGAAGAGAAGAGAAGAGAAGAGAAGAGAAGAGAAGAGAAGAGGGTGGGGGGGCAGGAGTACAAAGAGCTGAATTGAGACACTAACCAGACCCTCCCAGACCACCAGGACACCATGATGACATGACGACATCCAAGGCCAGGCAGATGAAGCCTCCCGCTGAGTTAACGGCTGCGGAGTTGAATGTCTGACTTCCCTGTAAAAGTCATCGGCTCACGTCTAAACGCCCATAAATCTGCTTCCTCCGTGGGTGGAGGTGGGCTCCTTACCGTCTCGTCACGGGGCACTCCAGGCAGCCAGAGCAGCTCCTCAAAGCCACGCTAGGGAGAGAGCGCGGGGGAGCCCAAAGGCTTCGTGAACCATCTACTCTGAGGAGCAGCACAGCAACATGTTGGCAGAAGCGTGTGTTTTTCTATGCGTCTGTTTGTGTGTCTTTGTGTGTGTGTATGGTGTACTGTATACACCGTCGACCTTTGATTGTACGGTAAATCAATACTGACGTCAATATTTACTGGAGTCAAAGTGGTCTCGTTGCACCTTGTCACCTGTGCTGGATGTGCAGTACTGGATAGCATGTGTTGTTATTGTTGACATTGAAGGTGAGAGAGGAAAGCACGGGCTTGAGGGCAGGAGACCTGAGCATGTGTTTTGGCTGTTCAGGCCCATAAGAGTCGAGCGGAGCTGGGCAAACAGTGTGTGTGTGTGTGTGTGTGTGTGTGTGTGTGTGTGTGTGTGTGTGTGTGTGTGTGTGTGTGTGTGTGTGTGTGTGTGTGTATGGGGGAGGGGTTGTCTTACTGATTACTGAGAGATAGGAAAGAGACCAGAACTCACATCTTCAAGGTCACTATGTGATATCATCTCTCCATAAGGGAATAAAAATAAAAACATTTCGGGGATATACAATATTCAAACAGCTGGCACGCACTCAATAGGAATGCACCAGAGGACACTGAATGTCTAAGTGGAAAGTGGAAAGAGTAAATCTCAAATCCAATCAAGTTTGCCCTTTGCCACAGAATATATATATATAAAGTATATATATATATATATATATATATATATATATATATATATATATATATATATATGTATATATATATATATATATACACAGTGGGGCAAAAAAGTATTGTATACTATGAGAGACAAAAACGAGAAAAAAAAATCCAGGAAATCACATTGTAGGATTTTTAAAGAATTTATTTGTAAATTATGGTGGAAAATAAGTATTTGGTCAATAACACTTAATACTTTGTAACATAACCTTTGTTGGCAATGACAGAGGTCAAACGTTTCCTGGAAGTCTTCACCAGGTTTGCACACACTGTAGCTGGTATTTTGGCCCATTCCTCCATGCAGATCTCCTCTAGAGCAGTCATGTTTTGGGGCTGTCGCTGGGCAACACGGACTTTCAACTCCCTCCACAAATTTTCTATGGGGTTGAGGTCTAGAGACTGGCTAGCCACTCCAGGACCTTGAAATTATTTTTACGGAGCCACTCCTTCGTTGCCCGAGCGGTGTGTTTGGGATCATTGTCATGCTGGAAGACCCAGCCACGTTCCATCTTCAATGCTCTCACTGATGGAAGGAGGTTTTGGCTTCAAATCTCACAATACATGGCCCCGTTCATTCTTCCCTTAACACGGATCAGTTGTCCTGTCCCCTTTGCAGTAAAACAGCCCCAAAGCATGATGTTTCCACCCCCAATGCTTCACAGTAGGTATGGTGTTCTTGGGATGCAACTCAGCATTCTTCTTCCTCCAAACACGACGAGTTGAGTTTTTACCAAAAAGTTCTATTTTGGTTTCATCTGACCACATGATATTCTCCCAACCCTCTTCTGGATCATCCATATGCTCTCTGGCAAACTTCAGACGGGCCTGGACATGTACTGGCTTAAGCAGGGGGACACGCCTGGCACTGCAGGATTTGAGTCCCTCTCGGCGTAGTGTGTTACTGATGGTAGCCTTTGTTACTTTGGTCCCAGCTCTCTGCAGGTCATTCATCAGGTCCCTCCGTGTAGTTCTGGGATTTTTGCTCACCGTTCTCATGATCATTTTGACCCCACGGGATGAGATCTTGTGTGGGGCCCCAGATCGAGGGAGACTATCAATGGTCTTGTATGTCTTCCATTTTCTTACAATTGTTCCCACAGTTGATCTATTCACACCAACCTGCTTGCCTATTGCAGATTCACTCTTCCCAGCCTGGTGCAGGTATACAATTTTCTTCCTGGTGTCCTTCGACAGCTCTTTGGTCTTGGCCATGGTTGAGTTTGGAGTCTGACTGTTTGAGGCTGTGGACGGGTGTCTTTTAGAAAGATGACAAGGTCAAACAGGTTCCATTAATACAGGTAACGAGTGGAGGACAGAAGAGCTTCTTAAAGAAGAAGTTACAGGTCTGTGAGAGCCAGAAATCTTGCTTGTTTGTGGGTGACCAAATACTTATTTTCCACCATAATTTACAAATAAATTCTTTAAAAATCTTACAATGTTATTTCCTGGATTTTTTTTCTCATTTTTGTCTCTCATAGTTGAAGTGTACCTATGATGAAAATGACAGACCTCTCTCATCTTTCTAAGTAGGAGAACTTGCACAATCAGTGGCTGACTAAATACTTTTTGGCCCCACTGTATATATATATATATATATATATATATATATATATATATATATATATATATATATATATACATATTTATATATATATATATATATAAATATATATATATATTAATATTGTAAATAATGTAAATATTTTGTATGTCAGGATGGTTGGCCGTACCTGATCTGCAGGTGTCTCTTGTAAGTGGGCCGGGCTCGGCTGTACCTCTGGACCAGCAGCTGGAGGGTCTCGTACAGAACCTGGCCCAAAAGCTCTCTGGCCAGCCTCGCTGGCAGCACCCCCCACAGGTCGCTGCGCAGGCCGCACAGGAAGCAGTACCACATCTGCAGCGAGAAGGAGCAACGCTCACCCTGCGGAGGAGAGGGAGGCAAGGGAAGGAGAGTGGGAGAGGGGAGGAGGGTAAATAAAGGCAGAGAAAAATGGAAGCACACGCACCTACACGCGCGCGTGCGCACACACAATCACACACACACACACACACAAATGTACACACACACATACAAAGAACGGCAGACAGATACATGTCTGTCAACAAGTAGAGGGCCCTTGGGTCACACCCCTGCACTCTGCACCTGGGCTCTTGCCCCAATGGGACCACAGTGTTCTTTAAAGGCACAGTCTGGGGAAGCCATCACATGCCATTACACACTGGGGAAGAGGCCGGAACATTACAGAGCAAGCAAGCACACACACGCAGACTAATTAACGTACTACTTCTTTTCTACTTACAAGTCGTTTTTTTCCGACTGTGTTACATAAAAAGATTACGGACAGTGAACATTGAGAGAAAGAGAGAGCCAGATGGAAGGCAGGCAAGTAAACAGGGAGAGAGAGAATGAGATGGAGGGAAAAAGAGAGAAAAAGAGAGAGAGAGATAGCGAGGGAGAGAGAGAGAGAGAGAGAGAGAGAGAGAGAGAGAGAGAGAGAGAGAGAGAGAGAAAGAGAAAGGGGGGGTGTACTATTTTGGCTCCCTGTGGTTTTAATTGCTGTCAGGCAGTGGAAGAGGAAGCAGGCCTATACAGCCGGCAGTGTGAGAAAGCACCACTGATTAACCACATGGCCCCACAGGGCCCCTCCTGATGTTGAAGGAACATCTTACAAACTTCCTCAGTCCTCTCCCCGTTCTCTTCCTCCACCCTCCCGCCTCCATTTATCTCTCCTCTCACCCTTCATCTGTGCGCCCCTCCTCCCCCTGTCCTCCCCTCATATCCCCTCCCCTCAAGCCAGTCATTTAGGGATTGGAGGTGGACGGAGAGCGTGACCGTGTGTCCGGGATTAGGGCTCCATCCTCTGCCTCTGGACCAAACACAGCTGGCCCCTGAGTCTGGACCCCAACAGGAACCTGTGTTTGGGGAGGGGACTGGGGCCGTGGCCCTCTGGGGCCAAAAGCAGGACAAGCGAGAGATATTTAGCTGTTTCAGAGTCGGGCTCCAGAGAGGAGAGCAGAAGGGGGAAGGCTAGACGGACACACGCACGCACGCACGCACGCACGCACGCACGCACGCACACACACACACACACACACACACACGCTGAACACACCTGCACACAGCAGGTCTGTCTGACCTCCGTGACCCAGGGAAGACGGAGAGAGGGAGAAGGGGAAGCACTGAGAGAAAGCGAGAGGGGGGTTAGGGTTGGTTTTCATGCGGCATAGATAGGGGAGATGTGGGGGGCAGCGGAGCGGGCCTTTCCAGACAGGCACGCCGCAGACGGCTCAATCCCCAGAGCCCTTAGGGCAGCATGGGAGCCCCAGATGTTCTGGACTGGGAGGGGGGCAGACAGGGCAGGGGAGGGGGAGGTAGTGCATGCACGACGGGAATATCAAAGAAAGTGGAGGAGCTCGAAACATAACAGAGGGAAACATTCATCTCCGTATCGCTGACCACACAAAATGAAACCAAGGCAGATGCTCCCCAACACGCACAGAGAGCCTTTCCAGTTCAGCGTCTTGTTTAAAGTACGGCTAAATCTAAAACTAGCGCTATCGCTAACCCTTCCTGTTGGCTCCTGCGTAGCATACCTCATAGAAGGGTTTGGGGTCGGCCCAGTGGTGGCTCTCGGCGTCCTGGAGGAGGCTGGTGGCACAGGCCTGGACACTGTAGCTGGTGAGGTGATCCCTGATGGCCTCCGTGCCATTCTGGTACCGCTGGATGGGCAGCAGGATCAGGGGCCTGCAGTGATGGACAACAGGGACGAAAAGCACACCTTTCATCTACCCATGCACGTTTGATAACATACAAGGGCGCTCGACTGGTGGTCAAGATGATAGGTGGCAAGTTTTTCTTTTCTTTTTTACGTCAATATCTTTGGGTAAAATATTTTTCTGACTGGAAAGAAGGGTTACATGTTCCATTCTTCAAAAGTTCCCTTCCCATTTTTTTTCATTTCATTTTGAAAGGTCTCGGGGTTTAAGGGGGTTTGGGTAAGGTAACTACCGGGTAAGGGGCCATGTTGTTTATGAGTGAAGGGGGCACAGTGCAGGTGTCGCTTCAGGGGAACGAGGGCAGAGGTGGGGCACGGGGGCTAAGGGGGGCTCTGAGGGGGGACCCACGAGGACCAGAGGTCAGCTGGGTATTAAGAGGGCAGATAAACAGACCAGATGTAGTCCCAACATGGATGTCATTACCGCCTGCCAATCACCCTTCTGCTTGCAGTAAGCCCCTCCTACCATCAGGACAGCCCACCGTTTATATTTCACAAATCCACTCCCTCTTTTCATCCAAGCCTATCAGCATGAATGTGGCCTCAAGAGATCAGGATAGCAACCTTTTTACCGTCTACCTCATTTGGAGGGAGAACATCTGTTTTCCAACAAACACTGCTCACCTCTTTTTTCCAGCGGAAGACCGTTGCCATGAGCGTCACTCACACAGGCATGCGTGTTCAATTTACAGCTCAATTATGGAGTTTTAGTACCTTTGGCGGAGCAATGACAACCTCCCTGGACTGGGAAAATACTCCAGACGGACGATAAATTCAATAACAACTCTTTTGGGGGTACATATATTCTGGGGTTTTCTTCAGAGCAGATTGATATATTCCTTGATGAGCCAAGTACAGTTACAGAGACGTTGCCGTTGGGAATGACGCAGCGTGGTCAAATGTGATTTGGACGGGTAAAGTTGGCACGATTCCGCGGGTATTTTCGGCCCGGAAAGAAGTGAACACTCACACTCTGGGTGTTGTGGTGGGGCTCTCCCGGAGCCTGCTGTTATAGTGGCACAGACGCTGGTGCACGTAGACGCCCGTGGCCAGCAGAGAGGGCAGGTTCTTCAGCGGGGCCGAGGCGGGCACCTCGGCAGCCCTCTGCTCCAGCCTGTCCAGGACGGACGCCGCCACCCGGCCGCACACCTCCACGAAGCTGCAGCGCACTTCCAGCAGGGGGCCTTCTCGGCAGGCCAGGGCCAGGGGCAGGAGGGCCTCCACTTCCCCCTGGATGTCAGCACAGAACTAGGGCAGGAGAGGGAGGAGAGAGCGAGGGGGAGGAGGGGTAAAAGGTTACATATGTGTGAACATATCACATTATCTTCTCATAAAACCCAGTTTCATGACACACACACACACACACAAACACACACACACAAACACACACACACACACACAATGACAGTCACACATACCCACGCCAACGTCGTAACACACCACCCTAAACCTCATCATGAGATGAAAAGTTTTTGGTTTTTCTTCTGAACCCAAACATGCTTCCCCTCTTTTCTAAGAAGCTGGCGCGACGAGCTCCCAGCCGTCGGGGAGAATGTGGCCTGTGTTACAGTGACTCAGTCCCCCCTGCAGATGGAGAGGCCCTCCTTCCCCATGAGTTCGGGGACCCGCACCCACACTTATCTAATGGTTCCAAATTTGTCGGGCAGAACGGCCCACAAGGCTGGTCCTTTCTCTCCAGGGCCGGGGACGTAGACTGGAGGATTTGTTTTTGGTGAAGGTGGACGGCCATATGGGCAAAACTGTACAGACAAGCAATTAACGAAGCCTTTTGGATAAGCTTATAGAACGCACAAAGCGTGGACCAATAATCCGATACACACATGGCGCTTCTCGAACACAAAAGGACACACACACACACACACACACACACACAGACACACACACACACACAAACACACACACATCCACTCGGCCTTCTCATTGATGGCCCCGCCAAAGAGCCAAGCATGTGTGCGTGAGCAAGTTCACCCCTCCAAATGTGCACACCTATAGAACTGAGTTATGGGCCTCAGTGATTCAAAAGCATGAAAACACAGTGAGGCACCATAATATATTTCCATCATTCCCACAGGGCTACCTAGCGCCAACACTGCTAGGAGAAGGTCACTGCCTTCCCCTTCCCTTCGAACCCCGGCTCACTCGATAGCCGCTCAATCACAGCGCGCACAGCACACCCCAGCTTCACTCTATAGACAAACTATCTGACCTGACTTACTGTACCGCCACAGTCAGGCCTCTTCGACATTCTGTCAGTGCAGCTAACAAATGAGTCGGCAGAATTGACACCTTTTCCTACATAAAAAGAAGCCTCGAGTGAGCCTAAAAGGCCTGGGAACAATGGCCGTGTGGACGATGAAGTCAATAGAGCAGTCCATTTAGTCGTTAGCAGCTTAACAGGGAGAGGGTGGAGGGATAGCTGTACAGGCTCGCACACACACACACACACACACACACACACACACACACACACACACACACACACACACACACACACACACACACAGCTCTAAACCACTCAAGGTGATGTGGGCCAAAGAGGAGCCGAGGAGATTTACGGCTCACAAACTCACACAGAGACGCACGCTAAAATAAATTTGCAAACCCACACCCTCACACGCTCACACAAAATCTGCCTTCACTATATGTGCCTCTTTCACACATGCATACACAAACACACACACACACACCCATCCACATTCACCCCCACACACACAGACACACAGCACACAGACACACACATGCCCATCCACATTCAGCCACTCACACAGACACACACATGCCCATCCACATTCAGCCACACACGCACAGACACACAGACACACACACACGAAAACACGTCCAGGGTGAACCAGGAGCGAAACGCTATCCAGCTCGGTTCAAAGCCAGGGATCCCTCCAGGAGCGTTATGGTGAGGTCAGTGGGATGTGTTAGATTGGGTTTATCTAGAGGTGTCGCAGACAGCGCGACCTGTAGTGTCAGGTGAAGAGTTTCACTGAGGGCGGGGGGGGGGGGGGGGGGGGTTAGATAGAGCAAAAAAAAAAATGCTGCTATAACCTGCACCCCGCCATTCAAAGCATCATCCAAGGTGAAATACAGTACAGTCCCCACAAATGCATATGAATGCAAGCAAGGGATTGGGTTACCAAGAAACGGCGGGGGTGGGGGTGGGTGGGGGTGGGGGGGGGGAATAACAGGATGGAGGAGGTATGAGCGCATGAATATGAATGAGTGAAATATTGATTTGACTAATGCCTGTGAGCTGGCCATATTTCATGCTCAGGTCTTGTATAGTAGTTTGCTCGGCGCTCCAAAACTGGGGCATGTGTCAAAAGGGGGGTGGGGGGTGGGCAGGAGGGGGGGCTGGGGTGTAGTGGGGCCTGTCTCGGTGGGTTCTCCCGAATGCAAATACATGCATGTATAACCTTTGGGCTGAAAGGCTCTCATCTTTTAAGCGTTGACCTACACATAAATACGGTGTCCAGGTCCTGGGCCCCGACAAATTCTGACACTCATTAGCAATGAGCGCCGCAACTCCTGTCAGTGTAAAAGGTAGGAGGAGGAGGAGGGCCGGAGGGGGGGGGGGGGGGACGGGTAGAGGGAGAAGGAGGAGGAAAGGAGGTGAGAGACGGAGATGGAGAGGGTGACAGTCTGCTGATGAAGGGAGCTTCCCTGAGGGTTCATGAGGAACGGGTTCAAGCAGAGCCAGACAGACGGCACCTTTGGCTGGCCGACGTGAGAACACAAGGCGGCCCTGAGGGAGCGTGGCGTCTTCACCACCGCTACCTCCACCCGGCTCTCCATCCCTCAGTCTCTCTGTGTCCCAGAGGCACAGCCGTCTCCTCCCCGGGCCAAACCTGAGCCGGGGTGTCAACCGTGTTGGGCCCGAACCATCTGGCTGCTCTCCAGCCGACGGGGGGGTCCCTGCCGGGCCGCACAGCCCATCAATCTCCCCAGGCCTGGGCGCCTGGAAGTGGGGGAGCCCCCTTTCCACAACCGGGCAGCAGGAGTGAAGGAGACACTGGAGCGGGACAGCAGGAGTGAAGCCCCCCCATTCCGTCCTAGATCCAAGGCATGCAGCCGCTGGGAAAACAAACGGTCAGGAAGCAGCTGGGGGGGGGGGGGGGGTTGTACGTTGTCCCAGAGTGAAAGGGAGGGGGAGTCGGGCTATTTCAGGTGGGACACACAGGATGTAAAGGGAGACCGTTTAAAAGGAGAGTGAGAACGGACACACAGACTGACAAGAGAAAGGGCTGTAAGTTGGAAAACAGAAAAAGGGGGAAGGAATATCATCATCTCTGGGGAGAGATAGAGAGAGAGAGAGGTGACCAGGTCCCTCTGCTAGTAGTGATGTGTGCAGGTGGAAGGTGCTGACAGAGGGACCAAGGGTCTGTATGAGGCTCATCCTAAGCCCTAGCTTAACCTTCAAAGAGCTTAGTCTGCTACACACACACACACACACGCGCACACACGCACACACACACACACACACACACACCGTAGCATGATCAATTCATATTTGTAGTTACCTTGGCCACCATTTTGGGGCTCTCCTGTTCAGAGAGGTTATCGGAGGAGTCGTCGTGGTGGGGAGTGTTGCTAAGGGTAATGGAGGTGTGTCCAGCGGCGTGTGACTCCTCCTCCTGCTTCAAGCTCCTGGAGCAGACGTCCTCCAGGACCACTTTGACACAGTGGGCCATCTGGGGCACCAGCTGTCTGAAGGCCGTCCTCCAGTCAAAGTCCAGAGCCACCGCCTGGAGAGCAGGAAGAGGGAGCCTCAACCAGTCAATGTGGAGGCGATGGACAAGGGAAGAGAAGAGCGGAGAGGAGGAGGAGGAGGAAGAGGAGGAGGAGAAGAAGGAGGTGGAGGAGCAGGTTCACCTCAGGGCTGTTGGTCACCAGGTGTGTGTTGATTCTACTGCCCTCCCCAGTGATGGTGTGAGCGTCCTCTTTGGTCTTCTTCAAGATACCTGTGGAAACACACAGCATGTTCTCACCCCCACCACCGCATTGGCCTCCCCCGCCCCCCCCACCACCACACGGCCTCCTGTGGCTGGCTGGCTGCTCGTCTGTCCTCCCCCAGGCTGCGTGACCACGGGCTGACTGGCTGCCTCAGAGGGAGCTGAGAACGGACGGCGGAATGAGCACTCTGCGAGTTTCATTAGCCTAAATACGGGCCTTGGAGTTGATTTGAACCCAGATAGCGTCAGCCATTCACGGGGTAATCCTTTGAGGGGGTGAGGGGGAGGATAAGACCGGGGCGCATGCGGGGAGGGGGTAGGGGGGAATTAAACGGCGCACACATCAAGGCCACGTTCCACTAATCAGACGGCGAGGAGGGACCCCAGGCGAGCCAATTTAGCCGTACAAGTCGGCAGCGAGCGGAAAGAGGGAAGAAAA
>CM030179.1:14120929-14123429 GCA_017639675.1 Aplochiton taeniatus | reverse complement strand
ACACACACACACACAGAGAGAGAGAGAGAGAGAGAGAGAGAGAGAGAGAGGAGGTAAAACAGCATCGCTTTAGCATCATTACACGGCGCAGGGCCCCTAGCTCCCTTTGGTGCTGTGTTCTGCCTCCGGTGCTACATTTGACGGTTTGCTGAGCGGCACGTAGGTGTGCAGCCGCCGCCACCACCACCGCGTTACGTGATCAAACAGCCTAACTGACGCGTGGCCAATTATCCCGGTTGCCTCCTCTCATCTCACGTTTAAGAGGGAGAGAGAGAGACGGGAAGGGGTAGAAAGAGAAAAGAGAGAGAAAGAAAGAGGGCAGGAAACAAACGGCTGTGTGTGTGTGTGTACGGAGGAGTGGCAGATGTAAAAGCACTCTTCTCTCCATCCCACAGGGAAGATGACATATGCACCATTTTAGGGGAAAGTAAACAAAGGCTTTGACGCCCCACACACTTTATTGTGGATCCTCACCCCTTCGGCGGCGCACGCGTAGGCCAATCAGAGCTGAACGCATAGGCTGAGGGTGCGGAGAGGGGGTAGTTAGACTGTGTGTGTGTGCGTGCGTGCGTGCGTGCGTGTGTGTGTGTGTGTGTGTGTGTGTGTGTGTGTGTGTGTGTGTGTGTGTACACTAGTCCATACAAAACAACATGGCCGGAGTTAGCTCGACACACTCTGGGAGGCGCCTCACCACGGCCTGTCGATTCCCCCTTTGTGGCTCCCTCTCCACGCGGACAAAGCAGCGCTTGTGTCCGGAAGGTTAACAACATGGCTGACCTCCTGCCATTCTCTCCTCTCCATTGTTGTCCCTAACCCTCTGCGGCTCCGACAGCTTTTCTCTCTTTATCGAGCCTTACTGTAGGCTGTGGAGAGAGCTGTAACACGGAGACAATAGGTTGGTTAAGACTGAATGAATACCGGAGATGCTGACCTGGTTACTGGGAGACTGACCCCGGCCTTGGAGCCTAACGGCGGTGGACCCAGGCAGTGTGTACGGACAGGACAAAGAGAGGGGACAAAGAAGAGAGCCGTACACACCGGAGCAGCTGGGGGCATTGAAACGGACGGACAGAATAAGATAAGAGGGACAGAGAGTAACACCTCGGACACGACCAGCCCCCTCTGCAGAACGGGCCGTGATTAAACGGGCGAAGAGGGGAGGGGGGGATGGGGGTGGGAGAACGAAAGGCGGGCGCATGGATTTAGTCCCACTGACCGACAGACACCTTGGAGCGGGCGGAGCAGCGCCTGGTCTTGCCGCTGCCGGGCGCCGTGTTCTCCTTCAGCGTGGTCTCACACTCCCGCTCCATCATGGCCGCCAGCTCCTTGGCCACGGTGCCGAGGTAGGCCCCGTTGAGGAAGCCCAGGATGGCGTGCGGCTCGGCCAGCCGGGTCAGGACGCGGAGCTCGTCCCTCAGGGCCCGGATGAGGGCAGGGGCCGCCGCCTGAAGGCCCTGGGCCAGCCTGGAGAAGCCAGTCTCCCCCCCAGGACTGGAGCTGACGCAGCTATGGAGGAGATGCAGCACCGCCTGGCTTCTCAGACCCTGGAAGTGGGATATATTGAGGAAGAATTAAAAAAGCACAATATCCGCAAATAGCATTTTTTTTATAATTAAATAATAAAAAAATACAGTTTAATCCAGATTCCCTGTCTCTATTACATTTGTTATCAAAAACAAATATAAATAACATATAAATATAGATAATATAAATGAGTAACTACTTTATTGATAGTAAATGTAAATGTATACCAAACAGGATGTCAAGCCATTCTAACCTGGTAACGCTGGAGCACCTCGGCCTCAGGGTAAAGGCAGAAGAGCTGTTGGAGACAGGTGACCCTCTCTGGGATGGAGAGGGCAGCCTGCTCCCCTGGACCCTGGGGCTCAGCAGGCCTGCACTGGGACAGCCGCTCCAGAAGGTGGCGACGGAGCACGAGACGCACCTCGTCCCACGCCTCTTGGACCTGACGGGAATTACACTGTTTATGTCTGAAAGGTCTAATTCTCAACAAAGCACTTTCAATATTTTTTTAAGTGTAATATACATACATGTAATGACCTCAGCTGAGAATGCATACTTTTTCAACAAAACATAGCGGTGCAGGGCCATGTAGCTCTTCACACAGTCGATGGTAAGTCAAACGTCTGGTTGTGTGCCTACCTCCAAAGTGCAGTCGTCCCGCACGGCGTGGACCGGCGGGGTGAGAGCAGAGGGCTGCTGGGGGGCCGGGATGGAGGGCGAGCAGGGGAAGGAGACGGCACACTGGGAGGAGAGGTTCAACAGCAGCTGGAGGGTGGACTCCTCCCTGCCCTCGGCCTCAGAGCGCAGGTGCAGTTGCTTTACAGACAGGGCAGCGATTGTAAGACGCAATAAGAGCAGGACTTTATTGGAAATCCCCCTTTTTATGATGCCGCGTGCCGTGCACGAACGATGATGGTCAAGAGTCAAGACCACTATCGTGATTATCAGAATCAGAATCGTAATATTATCAGAATCA
>CM030179.1:14068429-14115929 GCA_017639675.1 Aplochiton taeniatus | reverse complement strand
CTAGAGACAACAACAGTGGACAACCTTCAGTTCAGAACGTTGGTATGACACTGACACAATCCAGCAAGAATGAATCCTCTGTGGGTACTTGAAGGTATTGACTTGTATTATACTAACATAAGTGTATTGATGCAAACCTGTCAACCCTCTTATGCTATAAGGAATAATTTCAATGGATACAATACAATGCTGTATATGTCCGTGAGCATGTAGAGTGTTGATACGATCGCTCCTATATGAATACGACTAGCCAAATAGAGTAGGCCGCAATAAGAAAGGAAAATATGTTGGCAAACATCTGGCTGAAACAATACTCCCTATTGTGAAGAGAGATGTATAAACAGATTGGTTTTTTTTTTGCAGCAAGAATTTCAAGATGTGAATATTAATAGACAGCAGGCGCACGTGGAAAGCAGACTGAACATCTAGAGATCCGGATTACCGTGTTCATGAAATAGATCAGTGATCAACAAGCTTATGCATGGAGGCACGGATACACACATACATTCTTCATTAAAAAAACACAGATACACTTTGACACTCAGCACAGGAGACATGGCAATTAAATGTCAACTAAAACAAGATTCTTATCCGCTGTAAATCAACCGCGCTCTGAGGAAGAGGAAGCTTATCATCACACATGTAACAACCAACCCCCCCCCCCTCCCCATTTAGAAGTTCTATTTACAGTATGCAAGTAGCTCATCAAAATGCATAGGCTACCAGCACCCAATGACATGAGGAACATGAAATAAGGATCAAAGAAATAAATAAATAACACGCCATGGTTCTCATCAGTCAGGCTTTAAATAAACAACCGACCCCGTCTCCCTACACCTCCGTCTCCAACCCGCATCCCCCCTCCCCACTCCCACCCTCCCCACCCCCACCCCCACCCCAACGCTGGCGAGCTTAATGATTAACAGGCTGACAGCCAATGGGGTGGCGGCGGGGCCCGGACCATATCACCGTCGTCATCATGAGTCAAGTGGAATGTAATGGAGAGTGTCAGTGTCAATTTAGCTTTCTCACACTCTTCGCCCCCTTCGTCGGCCGCGATTTTAATAATCCCTGTCAAACTCTTCGCCGCGCCGCGGCCTACCTCACTGATGCGGCAGACAGAAAGCTCAACATTCATTTAGCCCACACAAAGGGAGGGCTGTCCAGCTGGACAAATATTATTTCGCTCTGTTGACAGTCTCCACAGTTAAGCTTGTACTTTATTATTTCCCCTGCTTTCTCTCTCGCTCTCCCTCTGTTGTGTCCCTCTCTCTCTCTTTCTTTCATTCTTTCTCTGTGTCTGTTTCGTCTGCCCCCATCATCATCCTCCCTCCGCGCCACTGTCTGGAAAGAGAGTTTAGAGAGTGAGATGCAGAGGTTCTCAATGGCCGGATTAAGAACTCGACAATGCAATTATAAGGACCAGGGAGCGTGTCGCCGACAGAGTGTTTTTGTGTGAGCTTCAGTGTGTAAAGCATGTTTGTGCTTTCGTGTTTTACTCCGCGGTGTGGGTGAGGAGTGCATCATGTGTGCGGCACCGTCTGAGCATGTCGTGGGCTCGCTGTCACCACACAGGGCCTCATTAGGAGAGGGAGGTGGCACCCAGCCTCCTTTGTCTTGTCATTAGCTCCTTGCAAAGCAGATGTTGGCGGAGCCCCAGTGTGCTTTTAAAGACTGCTGCTACAGGGATGACTGGGCCAGACTGCTGCTACAGGGATGACTGGGCCAGACGATGACACAGGGAGACGCGGCGGCGGGAGCCCTCCGAGGGGAACCACAGTTCAGTGGCATCCCTCCCGGTGCAGCCCGCCTGTCTACCCCCAGCACCGCTCACGTGCACACGCATGCATGCCCGCACGCACGCACACGCGCACACGCACACACACCGTAATGAGTTTGCTCTGCAATATTTAGCAGCCCCTCCCCAGGCTGCAGTTTTGAAGCCACTTAGAGCATGTCAAGTTAAAGTCAACAGTATTTAAAAGCAGGGACATAACGGCCATCTTTAGAGGAAACATAATAAATTAAACAGCTACATTATTTGAACATGGCACTGCGTCTCACACTGAGCTGCTGTACTGCAATGCGTTCTCCCAGATCCAGCCTATGCTCTGTACTGTTCCACACCACGGTGCTTCAACTGGTTATCTCATTTCAACCGTAGACTTATAATTTCGCCTGTTCTTTGTTTTTTTTAACAAAGCCCAGACTGTCTTAGACAATTAGAATGTTTCCATAATGTTATTTGCAGTGATGTATCTAGTAGCAAGCTTGTTACGAAATCTTCCAAAATTGTATGTTTTTGTATAGGAATTATGTTGCTCTTTAAGATAATATGATAGTTAATTAAAAAGGTTTTGGAGTACTGTAAACTATTGAAACAAAGGTAAAATCTAAATCCGATCCATGCTGTCACAAGAGAATAACAGTTTATTAAATTGCCAGTCTTAAATACCCCTGCAAAAAGCACTGAATAGCAATTGTGTATAGGATATAGTTCTTATGAAGCAACAACTCATTCTGTGCATTTTGTAGAATGAGGTAAAATAGACACTAACTCTTGCAGGTGTAGGGGTGGCTATGAACTTTAATGCAGTTTGTGCATGTTGGGGAGGTGTATGTCATTTTACTCCTGGAGTAATGTCAATAAAATAAAACTACATGAAAGGATATAAGTTCTGCCAATCAGACCACCTCATCTACACAATTAGTTTGTTCTAAAATGGATAGGTTACAAAGTTATGGCAAAGGTTAATACATCAGATAAGTGCAACCCAGATTTGGCAATGGGCTTCATCTGAAATGTTTATGTTGAGAAAATAGAAAATATTTGCCTAGCACTAACAAGAATACACTGACAATATAATAACGTATGTTCCAAGTAAATATCTGAAACCAAAAATGCTAATGTTGGCATAGATTTGAAAGGGAATTGATATGGGTAGCATGTTTAACTGTGATAAACACGGTGTGATAAACACGGTATGGTTAGCTACGCTGCATCTAAGCGAACAGTTCGAACGACTTTACTGCGAGATATTACATCGTAATCATAAAAGCCACACACAAACCTCTTTGACCAGATCAGACGAGTGTCTGTAGTAAATTATAGATAAAGACGCAATGCACTAGTGGCTACATTGTATCCAGTAATTTCCGATATGGAGAGCGTCCGTGGCAACCACCCGGAAGCAGAAAAATAGAAACTTCCGCCTTTTGGAAGAATCCATATGAGACTACAATAGGGTACAACTACATTTTATCCATTGATAAAGCTATAATAGTTCACATAATAATCATTAAAACAAGATGATTTTTTTGGTAAAATATATTTAATCATGCCAAATTAAACTAGCTACAGCAGTGAAGTTGTTTTTGTCATATACCAGGTATGTATTTGCAAAACTTCCCCGTAGTGCTGTATTTATGGGCGCATTTACAAAAAATGCTCAGGAGTGGTGTTAGCGCGTCTGTACTTTTGTTTTCCGTAGTACATGTGTTTGCACCTGGTATTTAGCATTTGTGTTAATGTGTGGATAAAATACTAGCCACGTACAATTTGAATATTTCCTCGTTAACGTTACTTTACGTAAGGTTATTTGCTAAATGCATTTCCAATTTACTGGACATGGCAGAATTTTGGCGCTACAATTCGACTGATTCTTGCAGGATAAAACGAGGCATGTGACGCTCTTTTACACTACCTTAGTAGGTACTCTAATCCATAAATCTTTCATATCCTGCACTATCAATTTTAACTGATGTCAACCTATACGGTGTTTTTTTTTATCCTAGCCAGAGGACTAATTACCACAGTTAGTGCTTACTGTCACTGTCATCATGACAAGTGACAGACGTGCCAATCAAAGTAAAATATACCTTTCCTATGCTAATAGTTTAGTCTATAGTTTCAGAGGGACATTAGCTAGCTACATCAAGACACATAAAAGCCTTCTTATTTGCTCTATGCCCGTGTTATAAAAGTTATTTGAGTATCTAATTTCAATTGCGTTAAATGCTGCCTGCCATACAGAGCAGTTGTGCAACATCCTACACTTGTATCAAAATGTTAAGCCTGCCATGTCCATAACATATTTTCTCAAATGTTCTGCCCATTTAGGATGGCAGACACCATGCGTGTCTTCCAAATATCAGGGATCAAGAATCCCCCTAAAAAGGGAAGGTTGGTTCGTGGAATACAACAACTAAGAGGCAAATACATGGGGGGCTCAGTGAGTACACTGCTGGACTCATAATCCTTCTGTAACTATAGGAAAAAAACCCGTTATATTCTCACCACTACCCAACCTAGATATGTGGTCTTGCATTAAGAAATTAGTGGAAGTAGACTGTGCTAAAAGCCAGTATCCTCTTCAGCTAGCAATCAAACATCAGACTAGTCTTTGCCTGTCCAAGATGTCAGACAGGACAGAAAACCCCATTGAGTTGTACCAGCACTTATTAATGAATGTGGCTGAGTAGCATTCTTGGAGTCCAAGAGCTGCTTTACCACATGCATTAATAAGTGCTGGTGCAGGAAGTCCCTAGTGCACTGTCCCCCACCCCCTCCATAAGTGGGATAGAACAAGGGAGTCTGTCGTCTCCATTGAGAGCCCTGTGTCTGCCTTGATAGCACCTGTCATACAGTTCATTCAGACAGTGATGAACAGCAGGTGATTAGCCCTGAAGAGTGACCCTAATTGGTTTCTGATGCCAGCAATGTATTTTTGACTCCGTAATTTCATCCTTGCCCTCAATTGCCTCTCATTATATTGTACTGTATAGTAAGCGCCTATATTCCCAGGTGAATAGAGTGCAGCTGCAGAGTTCTGAACCCTTTTACCAGCACATTGTCTACATTTTGAAAGTAAAGACTAGCTCTTGGTTCTGTAGACATTCGAAGGTGGTGGTACAGCTGTTCAACTCAAAGCTTTGAGTTCAGTCCTCTGTGTTTGGCAGCTTGTGTGTGGATGTACATGTAACCATTTAAAAGAGTCCTGTTCTGTTCTTTCATCAGACGTACAGCGAAGCCTCCACTCATCTCGTAATTGATCGTACACTGCCTGGGGAGAAATTCCTGGCAGCCTGCGCTGCAGGTCGGTGGGCATGATAAAGAGAAAAGAGAAAAAAAACTAAACATTTTGATAGACTTAGTTTATTGCTATTGTTTTTCCAGAAAGTATTAATGTTATCCATGTTTGCCATATCATTTTTGGGCCCAGATTTAGCCCATGTATTCCACCGATTGCACAAGAGCTCTAACACTTCTACTATCTCCCTTTGCGCCCTTCACCTTGGTTAGGGAAGTGGATCGTAACCCCACAGTATGTGTTGGACAGTGTTAAGAACGGCTCCTGGCTGCCAGAGGAGCCCTATGAGCTGGCTGTCAGCACAGCGACCTCCACAGCCTCGTACCCAGCCAGGAAATGGAGGGAGAAGGTGTCCAGTGGCGCTCTGACAGGGGCTTTCCAGGGCTGGCAGGTCCTTCTGCTCATCGACCAGCCTTCTAGCTGGGACACGTTTCAAAGGTGTCTGGTACTTGTGACTAGCTTCATATAAGCAAAGCACATTTCCCTTCGTTTCGTATTAAACATCTAGCATTTCTAACTTGTTGTGTTTCTTCCAATATAAGAATATGAATTCTTTTTTTCAGGATCCTAAAGGCAGGCAAGGCCAAAGTTTATTGCAACCCTGTTCCCTCACATGCAACAGTAACTCACGTGCTAACTAAACATGTCACAGAAGGCGTGAAATCCTGTATTGCACCGTGCTGGAGCGTGAAGTACATCACTATGCATCTGTTTGGGGTAAATATCCATAAAATATTGCACTTTTTACTTTTTTTTTTAACTTGAAGCAGAAGTGTTCATTATATACATGATATGCAAAAATCTAGCTAAATGTTATCACGCCAAATAACTACATTATTTCTAAAGCATATTGAAACCAATGTCTGTTACCTTACTTAAAACAGATATAGCTTTTGCCAAGTGAAAAGTTAACATCGTCTTGTTTTAATTTAACAAAATTACAATTCATGTAGTTAAAGGATTCAGGTTCCTGGTTTAATTTGAATATTACAGTCTATGTCTTACCAATTGGCTTCAGGTGTGGTGGTTGCTGCCTTTGTCCTAGTAGCTGAATAGCCAATCAAAAGACAGTCGGCGCACCGCGTTATGCCTCGTGAAAATCCCTGTGGGCTATTTGAACCCTTCCTGAATGTAGTAATCCTATCAGAAGCTGTTGTCATACTCAAAATAAACTGCAATTGAAAAGCTATGGACACTATTTCACATAGGCTAGGTTAGGATAGGTTGTTGACATTTGGCAAAAGCCATATTTTTTTTCTACGGTCATCATGCTATCTCAAAATTGAGCCACACTTGTTCCCGAGGCAACACATGCTTAAGCTCAAGCCTGCTCAATTTTGAGCTAGCATGATGAAACCGTCAAAATGCATCATGGCCTGTGCCAAATGTCAACAAACAAATCTGGTTAGCTCACTTAGCCACTTACGTGAAATAGTGCTTAGGGGCCTCATTTATAAAACTGCATAACTTCAAAGTATCGCATACGGATAAAACACAGAAAGTGCGTGCGCACAAAAATATTCTGATTATAAAACAGTGCATAGGCACATCTCACACTGGTTTCCCTTTTTAAATCGCAAACAACGTGAAAGTTTGTGCACGTGATCAAGCGTCTTGTCCCACCCTTTTAACATTTATAGGCAACCCTTTTATAGTTGCCTATAAATAGTCAGCGAAACGCCAGTAATTAATATTAATTTATACCGACAGCCCAATTGTATAACACCATACTGGGTGTAGTAATTGCCCTGATTACCCTCTCTCTATTCACTACCTCTCCTAACCGACAGGGTTATTGTCATATTGAGAGTTCTGTGCAACGGACATGTGATAACAATATGAAACTGTGCACTCCTATCTGCCTGACAGGCATCAAAAACGGCATCAGTTTAAACATAATTTGTTCCACCTTATTGTTTATGAGAATACATTGCCTAACATGTGAGCAGGCCTATTGTTTTGATAATTACAAATCCAATTAAATATAGTTCACGATTAAACTGTTCTGTTGCTAAACAAGATATCTCAGTGTTTTTTCTTTAATCCCAAAGTTTGCTTAGAAAGTGGCGTACGCCTTCTGTTGTGCGTACACACCGTATATAAATGAGGCCCCAGGTCTTTTGTTTCCTGCTATAGTGCGTCACTCAATTTGCTTTCTCCCTGACAGAACCTCTGTCCCAATATGGATATGCCTTGTGAAGGTCAGCAGCCAACTCAACCAACCCAGTCTAAGCCGATTAATATCGCTGTTTTTACTGAGCTGGAGATAGAGCTCAAGGACTATGCTTCTAAACTAGAGGTGTGTGTGTGTGTGTGTGTGTGGGGGGGGGGGGGGGGAGGGGGGGGGGGGGCTTTGGAGGAGAACATGAGTTCCAATCATTGTTTTTAAAGTTGTAGCTTACTCTTGAGGCCGGACACCTTAATGTCCAGCTGTGATTTGAATGACCTCCCTGTCTGCGTAGTGGTCACGAATCACATTTTTGACGTGCATATTTTCCAAAGGGACGGAACAGACTGGTCTTCCCAGAATTCCTGAGCCACAGTGCCCCGAGTCCACGCTCTCAGGTATGGCTTTTCTGTCAGAGCTCACTAATGCATCTGTCGCACGTATGTTTTGCAAAATGAGATTGTGACTCATCAGGCAGATTAGGTCATTCCATTTCTTTCAAGTCTAGTCTTGGTTGGACGGTGACATTTAGCACCGGGACACATCATATCCGGGTCACCTGATCTGTCCAATGCTGTCAGTTGATTGCTGAGGCGTGATTGGCAGGTCCATTAAGGCCGGTCGCCGCTGTCTTGTCCTTGTCTTCCCGAGTGGATTTCCCTGTGATGGCTATTATAAACGCATGTGTAGCACTTTTCGGAGCTTTCCGACTCCCATGCTTAAGTGACGCTCACCAAAGTGACCCTCAGGAACGTCCAAGAACCCTGACCCCTTCATTCTCATTACCTTCTTCTTCCTCCTCATTCTCATTTATTTTTTTTAATTTTTTTTTCCCTCTCCCGTCACCATCTCTAGGCGGTGTCGGCAGACTACAGCAACCTGGGCAGTCTGATAGAGTGTGGTTTCTTCACCACCGCCGTGGAGGAGGTCCAGAGCACCCTGGTCCCAGGTCTGCTCCCCCCGGCCCCCTGCCTGGCCTCCCTCATGCAGCATGCTCTACAGGTAGGACTGGACAAACTACCCAGACTACCACCACCTTGGAAAGGGTCCTTGGGCTAAAGCTTGTGAAGTACATGCCAAGGACATTTTGAACATCGTCTACCTGACGTCAGTATCCTTAGGGCTTCAAACCATAAAAACGTTATATCGTTTTTTTTTTTTTTATTATTACGTCTCCCAGGGCGATGCCTCCATGCACTTTATCGGTTTGCTGGAGAATGTTCTCCATGAACTGCTGTGTAACAACCCTCCCCGGGGCTCCCCTGGCACAGCCAAGTTCTTCACCCAGCTGCTACAGTGTCCTCAGTGCAAGGGGGGACTCTGGCCTTTCCTCCAGACCTCCTTCAGGTACGCGGTAACCTTTCAGAGCCTGCTCCCGCTCTCATAACGTAACAAGGAGTCACGCGAGAGTTCAGGTCCTGCTTTTGGGGATCAATCCATTGCCAGGACTCCCCAAGTGTTTACCTTCAACACTTTTAAAGGGGCCTCGTAGAAACCATGTCAGTCCATCGGCGAGCAACACGGACACGTTGTTTTGACCGTCCTCCCCGTGGGCCCTCCCAGGTACTGCATGTTCAGTGAGGACACCTGTCACCCGCTACCCTGCCCCGCCTCCCCGGAGCGGCTGCGTTTCCATAGCGACCTTCAGACGTTGGTCCGGGAGCTCTTCCAGTGGGAGCTGCACTCGTCGAGCACTGGGTAACTTGGATTGTTCAGGAGGACACACACCTTGTATACTGTAAGACTTCTCAGTGTGGAAATAAGAGCTTAGATGACTAGGATCCAAAGTATGGCACATTCAATAGTGAATTAGCTTCTTTTTGATGTCTTGATGAATTAGTAATTATGCATTTTATTTATACAGAGCTTTTCTGAAACCCAAAGAGGCTTTAGAGATTAACAACCCAGGGAGGAACCAGCTTTCTCGCTGATCCAGAAAGCCTTTTTGAAGAAAAAAACTGTGTTTTAATGGCACCTTGTTGACACCCCTCAGGGAGACGTTGGTGTCCCGGTCCTCGGTCCTGTATGGATCATTCTGGGGGGTTTGGGAGCGGTCCACCCTGCCCTCCAGGCACGTGCAGCAGCTAGCCCAGCTCCTGATCCAGGCCACTGAGCAGATAGTTTCTGAGGTACCCTCCCTGGCCCCCTCACCCCTCACCTCATTCTAAAGCCCCACTCCTGAATATTTGTGACTTTGAGCTCTGTTCGGCCCCCCAGGTCAACCCAGCGGAGAGGGACAGGAGACAGAAGCTGGTGCTGACCCTCCAGGACCTGCTGTCTGCCGTGGTGGAGTTCTGGTGCCAGCAGCACCGCAAGCTGAACCGCGCACTGGTGGACAAGGGTCTGGAGGACCTGGCCCAGCACATCGCCATCCTCTGCCAGGGTATGGTACTGCACCTGCAGCCAACCAGCTACAATCTCTGTTTCCCAGAGTGTCTGAACCCTCCGTCCACCTAACGTTACGGATTTTTGTCAGTTAGCGTTTCACAACAGTTTACTAGTTCACTACATTACTACTGATGTTCATAGTATTCACATTATGACATGATGCCTGTATTAGTATTCACATTATGACGTTATACTGTGTGGTGTCCCCCCTGACCAGACCTCTCCCCAGAGGCCCTGACAGAGCTGGTCCCCAACATGCCCTCCAGCCGGCTGAGGATGGCCACGGCCGGCGCCATCTTCAGGCACCTCTGCCTGAGGAACGGAGTCGCCATGGAAGCCCAACCCGTCACTCTGAAGAACACGGTAGGTCCGACCCCGGCACCCAGCTTCCTCTTCCTCTCTCCCGCTCCACGCTGCCCTAGAACCAAGGTCCAGTAGGTCATTGTTCCATTAACGGAATCCGTTGCAGTGTGTGCCGTTTCAAAAAGTAGTTGTTTGGCCTGCTTACGTAAAGTAGATTCTTTTCAGAAGTGCTTGTTTGCATACCAGATGTGGTGTTGCTGCTGCCGTGGTGTTCTCTAGGTGCCCCGGAACAGCTGGGGCTCTCTTTCTCCCAGTTGCTGCCCTTGTGCATCTTCAGCCTCCATTACCGTGCTGAGCCTGAGGAATAATGTGTGTGTGTGTGTGTGTGTGTGTGTGTGTGTGTGTGTGTGTGTGTGTGTGTTGTGACAGGTGTCGTCCTACCTACCCGCCCTGGGGAGGTTGTGTGGGTGCATGCCAGGTGGCTCCAGGGGCCCGCAGGCAGCAGGCACCGGGACTGCCCCATGCCCAGAGACTGAACCCAGCACCCACAGCAGGAGCAGCCAGGGACCCTACTCTGGGTCAGTACCGCCCGTCTGGCTAGCTGTCTATCAGCCTCTCTCTCTCGCTCTGTATCTCTCTGTCTGTCTCTGTCTCCCTGGGTGCACATGTACGTCCACCGCCCCAACGGGCTAACAGAGGGTATTGATGTCTGTTTGGCTGGCTGTCGGTCTGTCCCTTTGTTGCTCTGCATGTCATGTGTGTCCGTCTGCCTTTTCTACCCGTGGGTCTCTGTGTCTTCCCAGCGGTCAGTCTCCACCCCCCCAGTCAGCCTACATGGAGGTGTGATGGTGGTGGGCAGACCACAAGCCAAGGGGGAATTCAGGAAGCGGGAGATGGGTGTTTGATGCCAGATTGATGGGGAGGTCAGGGGAAGTGTGTTTGGGGGGGGGGGGGGGGGGGGCTCAACCCACCCCTGCACCTACGCTGACAGCCGAGGTGCCGAGGCGGGCCCATCCCCCCCCCTCCCCACTGAAGGCTGACACGGACAGCAGGTTGGCAGACAGACGCCCTCTCGTCCTCCCACCCCCTCCGTTCAGTCACCGGACAGCTGCCGCTCCGCCAGCCTCCAGTAGGTTGTTGGCACGGAGACGGGCAGGTAGGCAGGGGGCCTCCGGGGAGCGGGTTCAACCGAAGGCTACCGGTTCACGGGCTGACCAGCCCACCGTCAGCCCTTCGTCTCTCTCCCCTCTCATCTGACCGGCCGCCCCATCTGCACATTACACATTCATGAGCAGCGTTCACCTCTCCTCCAGAGAGAGCACTCCCAATCCGGGGAAACACCCCATGCGCTCCGGGAAATGGGAGCTGAAAAAGCAACCTGCATTTATTACGACGGTTAATCTTAGCCCGTGTTTGTCTGTGTAAGAGACTGTGTGTGTGTGTGTGTGTGTGTGTGTGTGTGTGTGTGTGTGTGTGTGTGTGTGTTTGTGTGTGTGACAAGGGTTAAACTGAAGCCAGGGCACGCGGAGTGATTAGAGCTTGTTTGTGTTGATCGAGGTTTCATCTGCAAGCTCTGCTGTGTGTCAACATCCTTGTTTACTGCACAGGGATATGAGGAGCTGTGTGTGTGTGTGTGTGTGTGTGTGGGGGTGGGGGGGGGGTGGGGGTGGAGAAGAGAGACAGCCTGTCGTCAGGGCACGGCTCCAGAGCAGAACAGGCCTGACTAACTGGCTGCTCCTGGCGGGGGGCTCTCCCTAATTGAAGCCCTGCGTGGCCTTCTCCCGCTGGCTTAATCAAGGCGGGCTTATTGCTTTTGGGTTCTCAGCCCGTCTAGTCAGGGCATTAGACTGGGACATCTCCTCTGGCCAGGCCCCGTCTGGTGACCGCCGTCAACCTGGCCAACAAAAACAAAGGGAATGAGGGTTTGAGTGGAGTGGACTATTTACTTGCCATTACACAACAGCAAATGCTATTTGGCAACATAGGAAAACCACAGTGTTAGCAAAAGATTATCACTATTAGGGGAAAAAACAGGAAAAGTGGGAGTGTCTGTGACTCAGTGAAAAAGATGTGTACTGCGCAGTTCATGTGTGTTCCATTTCTTGCGTGTTAACTATCAAAGTGAACACACACACACACACACACACACACACACACACTGCCCCGGGGCAGGAAACGATAGCAGGGCCAGCGTGACAGCATGCTGGTCCCCTGTGGTTGTCCGTAGGGGGAACAAGGAATGAGAGAGTCAGAGCCCAGCCCAGCACACTGGGAGCCAAGTGCGCTCTGCTGCCAGCCTATATGGACCAAGCACACTCAGGTTAAGTGGGATGAGATGAGAAGAGGCACCCTTCTTCCTCTACTAGACACACACACACACACATACACACACACACACTTCGTCTCCAGCTCTTCTCCGCCTTGTCCCTGCTAATAACAAGCTACGTGACAGGACGTGTGTTCCTTCCCCACTGCTGGGAGCTTCTTCCTGGATTCCGAACAAGCCAATTACCAGGGAACAAGCATCTTCCCTGTAGTACACCGGGCACACACACACACACACACACACACACACACACACACACACACACACACACACAGAGCCGTCAGACGTCACGCAGGCAGATCTCCCATACCCACTCACAGGACTAGTGACAGCCCACAGCTATTAGCACGCCGCCGCTTTGAAGAGCCTTCACTCACTTTTACTATGCGCTCCTCCTAATCTGCTCGCTCGTGTTGAATCCGCTGTGTTTGTGTTTGAGTCTCTAAGTGGGAGGAAAAGTGCTTTTGGAAACGGGAGATGGGGTGGTGGGGTATTGGGTAAAAAGTGTGTGTGTGTGTGTGTGTGTGTGTGGGGGGGGGGGGGGGGGTGGAGGAGAGAGTTTGACAGATGCTGTCAGGTCTGATGGTATAAAAGAGACGGAGGAGTTTGTGTGGAAAGATGCCACGGAGCCTAGAATCAGTGCTGACCTGCACCGCTCTGCACAGGGCCGGCTGAGCCCCAGGGACTCCCAGCGGAGCCACCAACCCAACATGAGAGGTCCTTCTCAGAGGTGTTTTCCTGGCCGCACCCAATGATCTCTCTGACCGCAGCACGGAGTTCAGTCTTTTGCAGTACACACGTTTCGTTTTTTTTGTTTGCTCTCCCGACCCCTGACTGATCGTCCATCTCTCCCCAGAGCGCAGAGCAGTCGTCAAGGTGGCACGGGTCCCGGGAAAGTCAGCCTCATTAGAGGCCTCAACAGAGTCAATGCAGCAGGTACGACCAGCCACCCACCCACCCCCAAGCACACACACACACACACACACATTCACTCGCCATCGTCCTAACTTCACATTTGCAGGATGGAGGATTTTGGAACGGACGGATGCTTTAGACTAGGTCATCAGCACAGAGGGGCGCGGGAGCCCCGTCATCAGTTTTAGTTTAATGAAGAGCCCACCGTGTGATTGATTAACATATGCCAGCACTTCCCCCGAGTCAGCTGAACGGAGGGCCGACGCGCATAAGTAGGCCCGGAGTCTTTGGGTGGAGAGTGGGCTCAGCAGTGTCCCTGCAGCCCTGCAGCCCTGCAACGTGGCCAGCGTTAGCGGCCACCTAGCCGTCTTCCATCTCATTGAAATGCAGCACTAGATGTACTAAATAAATAAAGAAATAAGTCTGTCAATTTCCCCTTTTTCCAAGAACAGATCAATCATTAAAATGGCGCAGTCAAGAGTAATAGCCTGGAGAGACAAAAAAAAAAAAAACCACACTGACAATAAAAACACTAGACGCACAGGTATGCACAACGCACGTCAGATCCCCTGTTTAATTTTAAATGCAGCAATTAGGCGAGCGCTGTGGAAGTGAGCGACTTTCCGCGGCGGAACTTCCCACAATTAGAGAGGCATGGCACTCTGTGTGAACCCTCCTAGGTGTCAGCACTCATATCTCCCCCCTGCACCTGATCAGGAAGGCCCCTGCGCCAGGGCCAGGAGGAGGAGGAGGAGGAGGAGGAGGAGGAGGAGGAGGAGGCGGCGGCGGCGAGGGAGAGACGAGGCAGGAGACTCAAGGCTGTTGGCGTGTGTTGTTTTTCCACTACGTGATCTCTATACCGATGCGGTGGCCATTAATCTTTGATGAACCCTTGGCGTAGCCTCCTCCCCTCTCGCCCTCCCGTCCTCCTCTCTTTTCCGTCTCCTCTGCCTATAGCTCCGTTTCCTCTCCCACTCGCTGCGGAGGGCTTCCTCACATAAAGCCCTGTAGGCTCCTGGACGGTTGTTTCATGATCATGTTTCCCAGTGAGGTGAGGTGTGGACAGTGTTAAGGTGGTGTATCTTCACCCCACACGGGACGTGGAGTGTCCACTAGAAGCCAGTGGGATGTGGACTAAATGAGTGGCCATGGGGGCTGATCCTGGGACTGCCACGCCAAGAGTAAAGACTTCGAAATAATGGGCAGCCCTTGACCCGCATGCTTTCTCTGGGCCAGTGGACTGGAAATCAGCTCCCTCATCGTTAACAACGTTGCTCAGGCTCCTGTTCATTTGTGCAGCCATCCAGCATATGGAGAATGAACTGGTGTGACTGGGTGTAGCAAATAAAACCAGCTTTCATCACTGCGCTAGAGTTTGCTAGCTCCCAAATTGGTTTAAAAAAAAAATGTGTGTGTGTGTATATATATATATATATATATATATATAGCATCCCAAAAATCCTAGAGCCAATCAATAGCTCTCAATAGCATTGCTAACACATAGCATTGTTATGGACTTCCCCGTGGCAGCAGATATCTGGTCGAGGGACTGGGCGAGTGACACTCACCGGGAATGCTGCAGACAGCGAGGCAGGGACATAAAGAGCAACACACACATTTAACTTTTCTATTAAAGTGTGAAATGGGGGATTGTTCGAGGATTTATAGAAAAGGACAGGCGGATTTATCCTTTCAGTACTTGTAAATGCTGAGCAAGCAATTACCCCTATAATAGAGGCGTTGTGTCCAAATTGGAGCCATTAAAGTGATTTAACAGTGCATGGATTGGCCTTGGCATTTGCGAGGATGTGTATACACGGGGTGCAGTGGAATGAGTGTTTAATCACGGCATTTTGGAGCCACGTAATGGCAGCCTTTGCTGCGTAGAGCTCTGACCTGCTACCTGGCAAAGCAACTCATTAGAGATTTCTGTTGTTTACCAGGGTGGAACGGTTCAGACCGGGCAATTTGTATGTTACCTATTTAAATCTGGGACTATTTTAAAGTCCCTTACTAATGTATTCAATAGAATTCAGTTTAGTGTCTTAGTGTAGACACAAAATGCAATAAAAAAGAAACTGTTCAATGCATTCCGTCTGCCATTTTGTGTTTTGGTATTTTAGTGTTTCAATAAAGACAACAGAAGGGCCATTTCTTTTCTTAGGGATTCTGGGACTGAATTTGATGGACCTGTCCTGCGCCAACTTGGACTCTTGGGAGCAGACAGGAAAAAAGCCCCTGCTTCGCAAATAGTTTTCTCAGTTTTCTTCTGCAGACTCGTGGCGTCAATAGGACTTAATATATGTGTGATACCTGATCACCTTGGTAAATATTTAGATATTTGATTTATCTATTTTTCAAAAAGGAATCATTACAGGACAGTTTTATTGGCGCAGTTTGCGTTTTTCTTTTCTTCCGATACAGTACTGAAAAACAGCCTGGCTCTGCGTCTGCTTCACTGTCCTTCAACCTCTTTGTCAGGTGTGAATGACATTAATGCATTTCCCTGCAGCCTCAAAGACAACTCCACCAAGAAAACCCCCCTTGAAGATGAATAAGATCTGCGTGTCCTCCATCTTTTCCTCACACTTTGAAATGCAGCGAGCCTTTCCACTCTCTCCTCCACTGACTCTTCCATGTCTTCCATTCTTCCCTCTTGTCCTCCGCCCCTCTCTCTCCCCCTCTCTCTCTCTCTCCCTCTCTGTGTGGAGTGGAGCCCCCGCACCGGCCGGCGTCCTGGGGAGAGCTAGTAAAGCGTTTATTAGGGGCTTTGCAGCCCTGGATTATACTGGCATGCACAGAGCCACTCATGCTTGGCCTTTAACTTCCCTCTGAAGTTCAGCCATACATGAAGCGAGGGGGGAACTGGCCCGCTGATATATTCCTGATTTAATATTGTATCAAGAAGGGAGGCGGCGGGGGAGGGGCGGGGGAAGGATGTCAAATGTAAATGGAAGCCTTGGGAGGCTGTCTGCGGCCGCACGCTTTGGTCGTTTGCACATTAAATATCACGTGGTTTACATTGGTGATGCCCAGTGGAGCTTTTGAACTCTGGAGTGTGTGAACAATCCGCTCGGAGGCTTTGTGTATGGGCTCTCTACCAGAACTTCCTCCCAAGCAACAATGGTGGGACAGGAAGGCGATTCCCCTCGTAGTCGCTGGGCGCCCACTATTAACTTTGTGGGGCTCTGATGGAAGTGGAAAATCACACGCCGCCCCTCCTCCCCCACACAAAAAAAGAGGCGGAGAGAAAGGCGAAAGAGTCCAACTCACCATCTTAGATATTTTTTTTTCGTTCTTTTTGTTCCCAAAGCGCTCCCCTTTTTTCCTCCCGAATCTCTCCTCTTAAATTGCATTCTCATTGGAGGGTTGCAATTTTTTTTCATTTTTTAGGTCAAGCCTTTTTTGGGAGGATGGTTAGTGACATTGCTTGAGCAACTTATTGGCGTGCTCGTCACGTCGAAGGGGACAATGGGTAGGACACAGGACACACCCTGATTTTGGGATTTCTCTCTTTCATGCTCTCTCTCTCTCTCTCTCTCCTGCTCGGTGATTGTGGCGAAGGCGAGACACTCCTCCACCGAGCCTGCCGGAGGAACCAGGTGGAGACGCTGCACAGGATCCTGGCGCTCCCTGGCACCGACATCAACGTCGAAGGTAGGTCCGCCGCTCCCTCCCTAACCCGGCTCTCCCTGCTGTCCCGCTGCCTTCACTCCGGGGCGTCAAGGAGCGACTCGTGTCGGCGAAAAAAAACCACAAGAGGGGGAAAAGAGCGGAGTGTATGTGCGTCATCAGGCTTAACCTTTAGCTTAAATGCAAAGGGTGTGTCTTGGAGGAGCGGGGTGGGTTTGGGGGCTCCGGTTCAGAGATATACAGACACTTTGCCTGAGCGAATGGAACGCCCTCTGATATTTACAACTGTTGCTTATTTGAACATCTTAGGGCAAATATGATTACTAGTCTTTTAGTTTATGCATATGCATATTTTGTTTGGGGGGGGGGGGGGTCTTTGTGTTGTTACCAGAAATGGAAACATGTGCGAATCCCCCGAAAACGTAACGGCTCATAATGAAGCATGATAGTGACATAAGTCCTTTGACTGTGTTGATGAGACCTCGGGTCTCCTTGATCAGTGACAGGTTTAACAAGCAGTACATTTAGGACACTATCATCAAGCTAAGGACAGTATGGTTTACACTTTGTTTGGTCTGACTGTTCAGGAGGTGTAGCTTATTCTAATAAGACGTTCTCCTCTAAGACAGCCAATCATTAAAACGGACCCCATTTAAAAGGTAATCATTATATGTATGTACAACCCCAACCAACTATTCATGGCAGAAGTTGGTGCCACTGTTGGTCTCTCCTTTTGTCTGATAACGCGGGCCGTGCCTGACGTGTGTGTTCCCTCTTCAGACCACGCTGGCTGGACGCCCCTGCACGAGGCGTGTAACCACGGCAACAGCGCGTGCGTGGAGGCCCTGCTCGGTCACAGGCCCGCCCCTCAACTGAACAGACAGGTGGGCGGGGTCAGCCCCCTGCACGACGCCCTAATCGCCGGACACATAGCCATCGCCAAGATGCTGCTGGAGCACGCAGGTTAGTCGTCGCCCCCCCCCCCCCCCCCCCCCCCCTCCCACACACACACACACACACACACACACACACACCACAGTCACCCTCATGTTACATACAGTTGCATGAACTCTGACAGGAACAGCATTCACACTGCACAACCTGAATTGGCTGTGGAGTACTTTTGCTTGCTGCCTCCCATGGATATCATCTGCACCATCTCCTCCTCCTCCTCCTCCTCCTCCTCATGCTCCTCCATGCTATGCTCCGTTGCTAGGTCTGTCCAACTGCATTACCCATCAGCTCACCAGACGTCTGTTAATGTCTTTTTGAAGAGATTAGACGAGTCAGGTTCTGACGCTTGTGAAATTCACACGCTGGTTGCTGGGGGAATCTGTCACAACAGAAAGAGTTGGTTGTGTGTGTGTGGGTGTGTGTGCCGACGCGTGTCTCTGTGTGTGTGTGTGTGTGTGTGTGTGTGTGTGTGTGTGTGTGTGTGTGTGTGTGTGTGTGTGTGTGTATATATATGTCTGTCTGTTGCCACATACAATCTTTGCTCAGGAGCCTTGAAGTGAAGATGACTGCTGTCAAAACAGAGGAGCATAGCTGTGTGGTGACTGAGGCAGGGGGGCCTACCATGTTTGTGATTGTGTGTGTTCTTATTGTATGCTGTGTGTGTGTGTGTGTGTGTGTGTGTGTGTGTGTGTGTGTGTGTGAGAGACAGCGTGTTCTGCCCGTGTTGGCAGACAGCGCTGAACCAGACCTCCATGCTATAGGCTCCCTGCCTCGCCGCCACTTCCCTGCCTGCTCGCCACTCTGACTAATTAGAGTTAATTTGATTCGGCTCTCCCATTAACACATGTACATATTCTGTCCTCAAAAAGTAAATTAGGCTGGGATTGTTTGGTCCCGGGGAGGAAACGGGAGCGACGTCTCGCTCTTTTTCACAGCGACGGGAGAGCACGGGCAAATTAAAAGGGGTCAGAGGAAGAGGCTGTTTGTAAAATTAGAAGTGAGTGAGACTTTGTGTGTGTGTGTGTGTGTGTGTGTGTGTGTGTGTGTGTGTGTGTGTCTGGCTAGCAGCCGTCTGGGCCCTGTCTGTCAAAGCTGTCTGGGTGCAGCTAGGCCACGTCTCTGGCAGGGACGGAGCAGCAGCTGAAATGAGGGCACGGCTCTAGGCCTGCTTTCTGCTCCCGCCTCCGCCTCCCTGTCTTTCTCCCTGCCTGTCTCCTCCTCTCCCTCTGTCATCGGTTGCCATGGCGTCGCTTCGTCGACGGACAGTGCAGCGCGGCCAATCGTTTTGGCTGCAGGGGGTCGTTTGGGAGATAACAAATGCAGTGGTCATAGGCCAACAATCTTTGTGTGTCTGCTGTGATTAAGCGGTGTGTTGTCCCCAAAGACCATGACTTCTATATCATATGTTTTGTCGACGTAGAGGTCCTAACTCGCCCAGCTATCCTGAGTCTGTTCTGCTGTCTAGTTATTTCCAGTCTGTCCCAGTGGAGGCTCCAAGGCAACGGGCTGGACACGGCGGGCAACCCTGACCCTGGCACCCGCACAAGGCCTTCTCTGAGGCCGCCCCCCCCACTTTATTAACCAGTACTGCATGGAGGTCACTGAGGACCATAGGAGGGGAAAGGGGGGGCGGGGGTGTGTGTGTTTGTGTGTGAGAGTAAGGGACTGCCCCCTGGCCCCCGGGTGCTGGCAGGGAAGGCACGCCAAGACAGAGGGCAAGGTTGCCCAGCCACCCCAAGTCTAACCCCGATTCTTACTCAGCGCTCAAGGCTGGCCTGTGCAACTGTATTTATGTGTGCGTGTGCGTGTGCGTGCATGTGTGTGTGTGTGTTTAGTTTGCTAGGCGAGTGGCATTCTGCATGTATGCCTGTCTATCCTATACTTTGTCCTTGCTCTCTCCCTCCCCCCTCTTCTTCTTCCCAGGCAGAGAGCGGCGTGTTTAATTTAGCAGGGTGGCCAGGGCAGGCGGGTGGGGAGGAGGAGGGGCATTGGAACGGAAAAAAACCCGGAGCCGTTAGCCTGCTCAGGCTTGGCACGGTCGGCCAGAAGACGAGAGACGAGAGACGGGGGACGGGGGACGGGACGGGGGGGTCGGGAGAGAAAGGAGTCTTCAAGCTGTCACCGCGCTGCCCCCACCACCCCTAATCTCCAGTGACGTCCTCTCAATGCAGCCCACCCTGTTAGTAGGCACCGCCAGCCTGCCCACCAGCTCCGCAGAGAGAGGAAAGTCCAAAGGATGGGGGGGGAGGGGGGAGGGGAGGGGAGAGAGAGAGAGAGAGAGAGAGAGAGAGAGAGAGAGAGAGAGAGAGAGAGAGAGAGAGAGAGAGAGAGAGAGAGAGAGAGAGAGAGAGAGAGAGAGAGAGAGAGAGAGAGAGAGAGAGAGAGAGAGAGAGAGAGAGAGAGAGAGGTGGTGGGGGGGGTAGGATGTCAGGATTTTCTGGTGTTGAATAGAAAACCGTAGGACTACATGTTGAGATGTGGCTCCCTGTCCCTGTGTTGAGTATGCATCTTCACTGTAATCAGTTGCCAAGTGCTTAATTCAGGGCAGCTCCATAACTTTCTCTGCTTTGATGTTGGTTTGTGTACGTCACAGCACACACACACTCAGTCAGTCAGTCATCAGCCCCCCCTCCTCCCCTCCTCTCTTTCTGTCTCTGTCTCTCTCTTTCTCCCTCTCAGCAGAGTTGATGCTGCAGTAGGGTTTGTGGAGCAGAAAGACGTCATTAGCTCAGTAGCACACAAAACACTAGGTCCCATCTGAGAATTACGCACACACAAACACACACACACAGTTATAAAATGTAGTAGAGGGAGAGGTGAGAGATTGCATATCACTGGGTGTGCAGCCCCTCTAGTCCTCTGGGACTCTGGGCTCAGTGCAGTAGGAGGCTTCTTCAGTCCATCATGGGGCCTCTTTTTTCTCTTTTCACCAAACGCTTCTGGGCTGTGTGACACATACCACCACACTACTCACTTGTTCAGGAAAACACACAACGTGGCAAGTTGTCTTACGCAACCCTTAGAGAAAAGGACGCTTTGTGCGCGTGTGTGCGTGTGTGCAAAGATTAGAGAGATCAGAGATTTTGACTCCAGGCTCCTTTGTTCCCTGAGCCGACCTCTTAGCGGGCCGAGGTGGAGAATAGCAGCGCGGCCTTCAGTGTGAGTCTCAACCTTCAATTGTTTCCTCTGAAAACAAAAAAGTCAATAACAAACCCATACCCCCGAATAGAATTGGAATACTTTGGCTAATCAACGCGTGTCGGCGCCACTCACAATCAGGCAGGAGGATGAACGCGGCCCGGCATCCCATCCAAGAGCGCCAGGCCATGTGACCGCTGCGGACCAGACTGTTGGGGGGGTTGCGTTACCAAATAGAGTGGCATGTGTTCTGAATAGCTTTGTCTGGTCTGTGCCTTTGACTGGGCCGGTCGGTCAGCTCAGAGCTGCCTGGACAGGAATGGGTTAATGAATTAGCCTGCTGCCTAGTTCAAAAGCTTGGAACATCATTTCATCATAACTTGATGTTCAGGTTATTGACAGTCGTCATCGCACGTGTCAAAGTCCATCCTCAAGGGCACCCCCTCTCTCCTATTTGTAGTTCTGCTTTGTGCAGTTTCGTGTAAAATAGGCCCCGTACCATGCACCCGCTCTCTGCCCTGTGAGAGCTGTGTGCCAGGCTGTGTGGGGGATTACACGCCAGTGTCCGTGCCCCTCTTTGCCCATAATCTGCCTGTAATCTGTGTCTGCCCAGGCCGTCTTTGGAGGCAGAGGCATCCAGCCACGCTAAGCTGCTGGTCCCAGGTCAGGGGCACACAGGGGCACGCGCAAGCTCAATCACCATCACCATCGCAACTCGTATTTCATAAATCCATTACTATTGGCAACAGAGGCCTATAGATACACTGATCAATTCTCTGAGCAGAGTTATTTAGTCGATGATTTGGGTGCGACCGACCCTTCTCAGCGGCGCGTTCGGTTTTCGCTAGTCCTTTGTTTAAACGGATGGGGGGGGGGGGGGGGGGGGGAATGGAGAAAACAAAGGGAAAGCGTGGGCCTAGGTCTTTCCCAGCGTTCATCCCGTGGTCTTTGTTTTCCGTGGTCGGATGCCTTGCCGAGCTGCTGGCGGTGCTGCCGCGTTGTTTTGCTGTGGTTTCTCTCCCTCCCCAAACCGAACGGCTCCCAGTGGACGTGTGATGCCCCTGGCTGCAGTTCACACACTCTCTCTCTCTCTCTCTCTCTCTCTCTCTCTCTCTCTCTCTCTCTCTCTCTCTCTCTCTCTGTCAGCCAGAGAAGAGGGGAGAGAAATGTTTACCTCGCTCCCCGCATCCCAGCCTGTCTGCCTCCGCTACAGCCCCAGACGAAAGAGGGGAAGGGTGGGGGGTGGGGGGGCATCTCTCTCTCCCTCCCTCGCTGTCTTTCTCTCCGTCGCTCCCCTCCTCCACTTGCACTTTTCCTATTTCTTGTCTTCGCCTGCCCTCTAAAGGCCAGAGGGCTGTGCGCTCTGCCTCTGTGTGTGTGTGTGTGTGTGTGTGTGTGTGTGTGTGTGTGTGTGTGTGTGTGTGTGTGTGTGTGTGTCTGTGTTAAGTGTGCTTCTGGTTGGTGCAGACAGCGGCAGCAGATAGGCATGTGAATTCCCCTAGCTCTTGGCCTCTTTAGAGCATGCGCCATTGCTGTGCACACACACGCACACAAATACACACACACGCACAAACACACAAACAGAGAGAATGCTGTAATTACCCCTTGCTAACATCTAGTCCCCCCCAGGTGTTTTATTTATCTCCCCAGCAGCATATCTGACACCCCCGTCAATACCTGGCCTCACTTCAATCAGTCTCTGGGAGGCAGCAGCCAATAGGGGGCCATGGCCCGGCCACTCACACCACAACACTCTGGCTCTTTGACGTCTGGGGGGGATGTGTATAGGTGTGCTGGGTTGCGCGTGTAGCCTGAATGTTTCCTAACGTTTTGTCCCTAAACATGTCCCCCCCCCCCCCCCCTCTCTTCAGATGTGATATGTAGAGCAGAGCAGTGATCAGTAGGTTCTATAGTCTTACTAAGGGAGGGAGGGAGGACCACAGAGGGCACCCCTCCCATGTGGCCGACAGACAAGGACTCCTGAGTGAGACAAGCATGCTGAGAGAGACCGGAAAGGACAGACAGACAGAGCTGGTGTCTCTAAGCCTGTGTCACGCCCCCCCACCCCCCCCCCCCCCCCCCCCCCCCCCCCCGCTCCAGCTTGAAGACTGTCTGTCAGGCAGCCTGAAGTGGCGGCCACAGAGAACGCCCTCATACACCAACCTCCACCCCCACCCCTCCGCCTCCTCCCTATCCCCCCAGTAGGGACGTGGGCGTGTATTGCAGGAACGGGAGTCAAAGAGTAAAAGCTGAAATAAGGTGTGCTCGGCACACTTCAAAAAAAAAATAATAATACAACGAGGACTGTTCTTACAGAAAAGAAGCACACTGTAGTGGGTAACCTTGTCCTTCCTCCTGGAGCTCCAGCCCTCGGGCAGAAATGTCTGGGTGTGTATGTAGAACGGGGTCCAAGGCTGGAGACGGAACAGACACATTGTGAAGGAACGAAGGGAAGAAGTAAGGTTGTTTTTCAAGGCTCACCAAGCGGGGAGAGAAAAGACGTTTGTGCTTTTGTCCAGCACAACTTTGACCGTGATTGAACTGGAAACAAGGTAATGTCCCTGCTAGCCCTGCGACGACACGAAAACCCTGCTAATAACAACTCATCTACCTCTCTCTCTGTCTGTCTTTTCTCTTTTCTCTCGCTCTCAGCCCCCCCCCCCCCCCATCCCCGTGTTCCCCCTCTATCAAATCGGTGGCCCTGTGTCCTTGACTGCTGCCCCGCCGCTGACCCCCCTGAGCTGTACATTTCCCGGCTAATGCAAAAGTTTATGCAGATTAACGCCACAATTTATGCAGATTGACTTTTCGCCACTCTAGCTTGAAGCACTGAAAGGTGGATGAGCGCTGACCTTCCTCTTGTACCTGCGAGCGCCGGCTTTCACGTTTCCCCGCCGCGTGACCCACACCGCACGCCGCGGAGGAGGAAAACGAAACACTCCAGAGTCGAGAGCGAGCCTCCCTCTTGAACCGGCAGGCTCGGCACAGCGTTGTCGCCATTATGTTTTCAGAAGGATGTGCCCGCGTAGGCTCAGCGCGCCGGGTCTCTGCGGAGCGTTTGTTTTAAAGGTCGAGCGCTCTGGGTTTTTACCTGCGCGTGTTGCCAGCCTCAAAGAGAGTATCCGCGAACGGGAACCATGGACGTTGGCGGGGCGGCAGGCATTCAGCTGCCCCCGTACCGAGTCAAAAACAAACTAGCTCACAAGTGGCCGGAACCGCGGCGAGGTTGAACAGTGAAGTGTCGTCAAGTGGAGTTGGCCACAGAAAAGAGGGCCGCCTGAAAGCAAACAAAGAGCCCTCACTTCACTCTGGCCTGCCTGCCTGCCTGAAGGGTAAGGAGACTAGCTAGAGAAAGCCACACAGTGTGTGTGTGTGTGTTTGTGTGTGTTCTTCCAGTTGGGGAAGAAAGCCAGTGTAAGCCTTTATAAGGACCCAAGGTTGTCAGCGGTTTGAGTGTGCTTCTGTTGCACATCAATTGGAGGCGCTTCGACTACTCATACAACATGTCACTGAACTCGTTTTGTAATGCTTTTCTGATGTAGGACCCTTTTCCACAGTTCCTCTCATGTTCCCCTCCTGGCCTCTGTGTGATGCTAGTGCGTAAGAGACGTGTGTGGGCGTAAGAAGCCGAGCTCCATCAGGTCACTGACTCTGCCTCCCCGTTACACAAACACGATGTGAGCCGCCAGGGACACCCTTAAAGCAACGTGTCAACACAAGTTAGCAGTGAAGCCAGCTAAAGTCCTGGCACGGGAGCCCAGTGGGTAAACAGCTGTTCACTTACCCTCACGTGCGAGTGCGAGTGCGTGTGCGTGCGTGCCCGTGTCTGCGCACAACCGAGTGAGTCTAAGGATGCCCTGTGTGCAGTCTTTATATTTTTGGAGTTTCTTTGTCTCTTCTGCCTGATGATAGCGTGGCTAGCTAAGTTGGCTTCACTCTCAGGTGTGTGTGTGTGTGTGTGTTTACTGATGTCATAAGTGATGTTTCCGCTGGCTTTATCCAGTGGTAATGATCAACCTTTGCGACATAATGATATATTCATTCAATCAGAACATAGATGTTCGGTCCAGCTTATGTTCTTTTGAAGAAAGGTTAAAGTTCACCGTGGTGTGCCCCCTGCAGGCTCGTCTCTACTGGAGCAGACGGACGGCAACGGGCGCACGCCGCTGGACCTGGTCACCACGGCAACGCTGAAGGAGGAGCTGCGTCGGAGTGCGCTGGCGGGCAACGCTGCCATACTGGAGGAGGGGTCAGAGGTCAGGGACCTGCCCTTCCTGGAGGCCTGCTCCTGTCTGTTGGCCTGCCTGCTCTGCTGCTACCACGAGGAGAGGGGCATCCTCTGCCTCCCGCAGCCCCACCACGGAGCTCTGTCCCTGGGTCATAAGTTGGCCAGGGCTCTGGGGGAGCACTCCTTCCTGGGGGTGACCTCCGGCTGGGCTAACCGATGCGCCCTCAGGCTGGCCGAGGACACGGCCGTGGCCATGGCATTAGGGGGGTACCTGGAGAAGGTGAGCACCGCAGTGAGGGAGTGTCAGGGGCCACACACACGCTTCCTGCTCACTCTACTGGAGGAGCTGAAGACTGAGGGGGACAGCTGGACCCACACACATACACCGTCTACCTAGGGACTGACAGTGAAGAAGATTTACAGTGCGCACACACACACTCAAACTGACTCCCCATTAAGCACCTTAAAGCCCTATGCTCACCTGTTCAGATTTGATCACCGACAAATTGTGTTTACGTGCTCTCCTTGTTTCAACCATGTAGAATGTAACCACTAGGAATCACTTTCATATTGTGTGGTTGTATGAAGTATGAATGGTGCACAGATGTGACCTTTCTCTTTGGATATTACTTCCAATATATCTGTTGCATTGTATTTTTTTTTTACAATAGGTCACTTTAACTCCTAAGAAAACCATACATTTAGCGATGGTCCAGTTAAGTTTACTGCGTCTTAGTATTGTGCACGGTTGTACTTGATTCTGTCGGATTTAATCAGGTCAGTTCCACTCATAGGCAAAGCTTTAGCTCGTCAGGATGTTATGTTTGTGCTCTTGTGCTAGAAAACATTGCAATATACTAAATGTTGGTGCTAATGCAGCACGAATGCGTCTTTTCTTTTTGTAACTACCACTGCTGTAAATAAATACTGAAGCAACAACGTATTTTCCATGTGTAGAGAGACACCTCTCCAGTAGGTCACAGGACAGAAGCCTGTCATCTGTGGTCCAGGTGGAGGTATCAGACCGGGGCCAGCGCCCCCTTCCCCCCCGGGCCCCCTCTCAGCCTGGCTGCTCTGGGCCACAGGACCCAGCCATCCACACAGACAGACACCAGTGAGGGATGACCTATTTCCTGCTGGGGGAACTTCAATGGAGAGAGCGGCTTAGGCTGGTACTCTGGAGGGGGGGGGGGATTAGAGGCTCAAATGTAAAGGTGGCTGACAAAGACGGCTATGGAGAGGAAAAAGAGAGGGTCGCTTTTCCCCCATCTGGCACTTGTTAGCGTTTCTGGTTGTGTGTTGTGCTATGCAGAATCTGACCAAAACAAAAATCCGTGGACGGTCTAGGATACATGATAACATCATTAGTAAACATTACATTACATTTGTGAACCGATAACACACCTCAGATGATAAAAAATATTTATTTTTCATGTTCAAAATAATTGACATACATCAGGTGCATTCAATTGTTAAACTGAAGATTAAAATGTTTACTAACTCCATCTTTACCTGTTTTAATAATTCGCTGTCCTACCCTGAAACACAGTTGGTCAGGATTGAGCACATAATGATGATATCATAGCAGGCAATACTGCAGGCAAAAATTGTATAACATAAAAATAACCGTAGAGAAAAATTACTCGGGCATACACCTACTATACAAGATCAACATCAGACCATTTACAGGCAGACTGTATAAAAGACAACCATAAATTAAGTGGTAATATTTACAGTTTAGTTACTCAAAAAATAAATAGGTTGAGGTTCAAACCGGTGCAAATAAAAATGCCTTTTTCCTTTACATCTGTCAGGTACATTCTTTTAGGCATGTTTTCTCTATATTCTATCAAAGTAAAATCACTTTGGTTTACTTGCAACTGTAGCCACACATTGATAACAAATAAATGCTATTGGATGCAAGACTCAATAATGTTTACCCATCACAAATTACAGTAAAATGTAACCACACACAGGTGCAGGTAATCAAATAGTCCCTTCAGGCAGTACTAACAGACACTTCATGCGTCCATCCTTCTTTTTTGTTAGATGGATAGCATAACTATCAGTCTCGTGCCCCTCTGTTGGGGATTCCAGTTATTGTCTTTAAAAAATTCCAAAGCAGAATCAATGATTCTCAAAAGTGACAGTCATGGGCTTACTGAAATGAAGGAATGGGGGAAGGGTTTTGTAGTCGGGGGTTAGGGGCCCTGACGGGGGCCGACATGGGACTCTGGGACGTGAGACACGTGGCCCTCAGACAGGGTCGTAACCCCGCACTCACTGACCAATGGAAAGGAGAGACGACCGCCCACCCTGGGAGAGCAGATCCAACCCGTTTTTGTACCGCTCACAGATATGCTATGAAGGTGCTGAATTAAAATAACACACACACACACACACACAAACACACACACACACACACACACACACACACACACACACACACACACCTCCCTGATGATGTATGTGTGGCCTTTGTCCTCTAAGCGGCTTGTCTCGCTCCTCTCGCAAACGGCCCTCTCCATCAACACTCACACCACCAGGAGCATCTAGTCCCTTAAACATCACGGTCACACACACACTCATCCCTCCACAGAGTTAAAGGTGGCTGACAACTCGACACACACACACAAACACACACACACACACACACACACACCAACGGGTGCAATATCGTGCAAGACCGCGCACATTTGGGCCGCTTGCTGCCTGTGTGAACGTGCGCGTGCTTGAACCCACATCCGACACGCACCGGAGCTGATCCCTAGAAAAGAGAGATCAAAGTTGAGCTGTGGGCACTGAAGGTGGTGGGGGGGGTAGCCTGCCCGGGGCACAGCGTCACATCACCTGCGTAGGGCTGTGGTGCATGTGCGCGTTTGTTGCGTGACTGTGTCTGGGGCCAGCGCATGTGGAGATGAGAGGAGAGGGGACCAGCCTTTCAAATGAGATTAGGTCTGTGCCTGCCTAGGGCCTGCCTGGCTGCTGTGTCTGCACAGGCAGGGTGACATCTATATTAGCTCCATGGCACAGCGGCAGGCCTAGCAGACAGAAAAGGGTCTGAATCGCTGGCCGGCTGATTGGTTGGGGTTTCAGCGCTGTTTGTTTTCTCAGCAAACCACTCTTTGAGGTGGAGAAGCTTTGATGGCACCATGCCAAGAAATGTATTTTATTTTTGTTTTGCTGTGGCTCTACACTTGTAGGATTAGAGGGCAAGTACTGTACAACCCAATCCATTCAACCAATCGAATGCAGCTGTAAAAATGGTAGCTCAAATGGGCATGGATTTGTTACAAGGTACATTCCCGAACATACTGTAGTTCCCAATGGATGAGTAAAGAATGAGATTTGATGGAAGAACCTTTTCAGAGATGATAGTCAATACTGGAATCAACCTTTTGTGAAACATACATTATTCACAAAAGGTGAAAATAAAAAAAATTCAACTTGGTAAAAATATGATAACGCTAAAATGGCATAAGAGGGGACAAACCATTTCTTCTCTTCAGAGCCCCAAAGTGACTGTCGGAGTTTCAAATCAATTCTAAAATAATCACAGACACACTTCAGCACATACACACTTTAGGGTTTGTCTGACTATCGATTTGAGGATGACGTTCTCCGTCGTGATGATGTTTTCAGTCATTGTGTGACAGTTTAAGTGGAACATTCAGCAGAACGAGAGGATCTATAAAAGTGTCTGTCTGGCTGGCTGGCTGGCTGGCTGACTGGATTGATTGAAGGATGTGCTGGGAAGTTGCCCGCCTCACTGTGAAAAAGGTCACACTTCCAGACCATCCTTCCCTTCAATAACGGCGGATACAAATGATCTCTAACCACTCGATTTCTCTGACTTTTCACATGAATCAGGACCCTCCAAGAGTCTGTTCACCATGTACACAGGAAGTCATAAACGAGAAGGAAAAAGACAAGAAAGGGGGAGAAAAGAGAAGGAGAGAGGGAGAGAGAGAGGGAGTGTCTCTAGCTGGTCCAGACCAGTGTAAGGGTGCTCTGTGGCGTCCAGTCAGAGCAGAGAGCAGGAGAGGAGTAGCGTCAGGGGATGGGACCCAGCCGGCCGCTAGCCCGGGTTGTTTTTCTTTCTTTTATTTGGACTGGGATTGGGATCCAGTTTCAGCTCACGGTACTGCACCTGTTAAAACACACACACACACACACACACACACACACACACACACACACACTGCCTGGTCAGGTGGAGAGAGCAAAGGATGCTGGAATAGCATGGGAACCCTCCGGAGGCTGTTTCCAGCTGTGTGTGGGGAACAGTGGCCTGAGGGAAGGGATGAGACACACAAACACACACACACACACACACACACACAGCTGTGTGTGCAGAACAGTGGCCTAGGGGAAGGGATCAGACAAACAAACAGAGCAGACCAGGGGCGCATGGGAACTCTGCTAGAGAACCCCCCCCGCCTCCAGAGTTCTCCCAGGATGGAGGGGCTGAAAAGGAAGCACAGGTTAACCCATCGAGTTACCACGGCGACTGCGGCACCGTGTTGCTCAGTTCAACGAGACAAAAGTCTTGACCCTGTCCTGTGTGATGATGTTGAAAATAAAGGACCAAACTTGTCCACTGTCCTTTTTCTATGAAGACCTACATGAAAGGCAGAGAACAGATAGGCTGTCATCAAGATGTGGCCTACAGGAAATTCCTTCATGTTTATACTGTAGCACATGGTGAACATTTGACCTCTGCCTCTCTCATTCTCTTTTTGTCTCTCTCTACGACATGCGATGGACCTTTGGGCCAGATCGGGTTCGAAATGGTCCGAACTGCCAGATGGCTATGAGTGGGCAAGCTTACCTGAAGAAGAAATGAATCAAGGGACAATGTAGGTAGGAAGTGACTGTGGGAGATTGTGGGGTAGGAGAGGGTCAGTGGCTGGCGAGGAGTGTAAGCGTGTGCCATTAGCCAATACAGACCACCATGCGGTATATCTCCAAGTGAAAGAAGAACCTTTGATATGAAAGACAAAAGTCGTACACATAGACGTTGTGGAAAGCACAATGCCAAACCACTGGTTTATTTGACAAGTGCTATCCCAATGCCAGAAGAGTGAAGTAGCAGCGGTGCATGACAACCCCCCCCCCCCCCATCCCCGTCCGTCCCCCCAGTCGGAGTCTCTCCTCGGCACTAGCCACTGACACAAACCAGACGGCACATCACAGTGACTCAGCCTCGACAACCAGACGCTGTCACTCAGTCGTCACCGCCGTTGCCAGGCGCCGGATCCGAGCCCCTCAAAGAGGCTGGCCGCTCACTCAAAGGCAGAACACGCGTCCCGAGACACTGGGGGATGCTGTGGGGGCGTGCCCGCCCGCGCGCACTGTCGGCTGGTATCCGTGCGCGGCTGACGTGGGCCGGCCTGTCTGCCTGACTGACGGACGGCCAGGCTGGCACTGGCTCAGATCGGCCGGACAGACGGCGGGCTGACGTCGGTGGGGAGTTCCCTCTCCCTCGGGGTGGTCCGCGGGGCTGTGGCCAGAACGCGGTGCGGTGTCGCTCGACGCCCTTCCTCTCATCCGTCTTCCACCGCTTAGCGCGGGCCTCTTCACCGTCGGGATGGTCTTCATCCATCACCCGCACGCTGATCGACTTCCCCGCCGTATCATTAAAAAGCTATCCCCCACACAGCGCGGGGGTTCTAACACACACACACACACACACAGAGGTCCCGTAAAGAGGATCAGTGTGTGTGAGGGGGGGCTCCAGGCAGACTGCTCCGTCTCCGGGCCGCTGCTACGGGCCCCGGGACGACCGGTGAGATCCACATCTGACCAAACACCGGAGTCCTCCGCAGCTGAACAAGCAGGGCTGAGCAAAGGTGCAGTGGTGATGAGACGGAGACGGCCAATTGAACCCGGGGGAGGGTGGAGAAGGATGGGGAGATGGAGAGAGAGAGAGACATGAAGAGAGAAAGAGCGAGAGAGAGAAAGGAACATCGACAAAGAGAAGAAAAAGAAAAACAGATGAGAGAGCCGAGATGACAGCCCGAGGAGGAAAAAGGAGAGAACGATAGTTGGACAGAAGAAGAGAAGAAGAGAGCTGGGCCCGGCCGTTGTGGTGATGAGAGATCTCCCTCTGTTGTGGGTGGAGATCCTTTTCTAGTGCAGCCAACTAAAGCAGACAGAGGAGACGGGACCCAAGGGAGGGAGCAGGTTTATACGGCCCCATCTGTGGGGATGGGCTAGCGTGTGTGTGTGTGTGTGTGTGTGTGTGTGTGTGTGTGTGTGTGTGTGTGTGTGTGTACGCGCGCGGGCTGGGGTTTCATTATCTGTGCTTAGAGGACCGTGACTTGGCTGCACGCCAAGCCGGGGTGAGACTCAGATGGCTGACGACGGCCTGTCCGTGGACACATTAAGGGCTGAATGGTTGGAGGAGTTAAGGGCTGAATGGGTGGAGGAGCTAAGGGATGAATGGTTGGAGGAGTTAAGGGCTGAATGGGTGGAGGAGTTAAGGGCTGAATGGGTGGAGGAGTTAAGGGCTGAATGGGTGGAGGAGTTAAGGGATGAATGGGTGGAGGAGCTAAGGGCTGAATGGGTGGAGGAGTTAAGGGCCTCGTGAACGGAGGGCTCGGGAGACGGAGACTCAGCATGGCCGTGTCCGTAGCTGGACACGTTATATTTCACGTGTCAGGTGTTAAGCGTGGCGTGCCTTTGACCGCATCTCCTCAAGTTTACCTCAATCGTCGTTTTTGGGGGTTTTACAACACGTGTAGTCCCCGTTTCCAAAAGTAGTGCAAACCAAAAAAACTAGAATCCGAGTGGGCTCCCAAAGTGGGACAGGCTGTGAAGAGGATAGCACTGCCTGTTAGCGCGCCCATTATCCGGTCAAACGCCTACAACGGCAAAATCCCCGTTCGCAATTTAAGTCACTCCCTTGACATTGATATTCCCCCCAAAAGAATAACCATGTGTACCGGTGTACACAAAAGAAAAGTTTGCGCGGCAAAAGTTGTTTTCTTGCGGCGAGGAGGGAACGGGATAGAACAAAAGAAATGGGGGGGGGGGAAACAATAATAGCTCAATCAAAAGACGGCTGTGTGTGAAGAGCTGGCAGGCGAGAAGACGCTCTCTCTCTCTCTCTCTCTCTCTCTCTCTCTCTCTCTCTCTCTCTCTCTCTCTCTCACGTCACAGGTTCAATCCCAACTTCCAGGTGACAGGCCCGCCCGGTACTCTACACCCTCGGCTTCTCGTTCACCCTACCTAATAACATACAAACACGCACACACACACACACACACACACACACACACACACACACACACACACACACACACACAAAAACACACACACACACACACACACAACAACCACCCACAAAAGAAGCTCACCCCACGGAGGGGAACACCAACAGCTAGTTAAGGTAAAACAGGAAGGCGAAGGGGAGACAGTGACGGAGGGAGAGGAACAAAGCAAAGGAAAAGGGAAAGAAAGTGGTAAACACGGGGAACCGCGGAGGGGGGGGGGGGGGGGGGGTATAGAGGTGCGAGCGGTGTGCTTTTTGGGAGAGGGAGCGCACGGCACAAAGAGAGTGCACGGCGTCGGGAGAGGCAGGAGTGGGTAAAGACCTGGCGCCGCTCAAAGCCCGCTCCACCCTCGCTCCCCTCTTCTCTTCCACCTCCTCCTCCTCCTCCTCCTCCTCCTCCTCTCCCCTCTTCTCTTCCACCTCCACCTCCTCCTCCTCTTCCTCCTCCTCCTCCTCTCCCCTCTGCTCGTCTCCGCTCCCCGTGTTGACAGTGCAACTACAAAACAGACTTTGAAGTGCACTCTGCGGTGGGGGGCGCCGCGTACCAGAGAGCGCTGCGTTTAACGGTGTCAGAGTCAGGCGGCGTCCCGGGACCCTCCACCCCCTCTCCTTCATCCTCTCTCTCTCTCTCTCTCGCTCTCTCTCTCTCTCTCTCTCTCTCATTCTCTTGCTTCCTCTGTCACTCTGGCCGTTAAAAAGAGATGCTCCGGGTTTGTTTTGAGGTTGCCAGGTAGGGCATGCTGTCAGGTTGGGAGGGGCCAGGCAGCAGGGGCGGCAGACAAACATCAATAGGTGAATGAGCAGGAGAGAGCAGTGTGTTAGCGTTACCGTTCTCTCTGGCTGAGTGGAGAGAAGTTAGTTAGTTTAATCTCCAGCGAAGCCCATAGCAATAAATGATGATGCGAGAAAAAGATCTGGGAGCGGAGTAAACAAAATAAACGAGCATTGTTTGAGAAGCAAACAAAGCATGTCAAGGTGAAAGCTGGCACACACACACACTCACACACACCAACACACACACCAACACGGACGGAAAAAGTTCTTGTTTCAGTTTCGGGCACCCGCTGAATAGTGACTAATTGCTTGCTTCCAGTGAAACGTTTAAATTCGTCACAGCAGCAGGCAGGGTCCGTGAGGAGACCTCCAGAGGCTACGGGGGGGGGGGGGGGGGGGGGGGGGGGCAAAGTGAGCGATGGCACACGGCAACGCTTCCACCCCTAACACCACCCTGCCTTTGACCTGCCAACCTCCTTGGTGTCTCCTTGGCCCACACTGGCTGAAGCCAAAGGGCAGCAAGCCTCTTAGCCTTCTGGAGCTACTTGGGAGTTCAGCGACGAGCCAGCTCCGCTCCCGTCAGAGGGCGCTGAACCCCTGCCCCTACGGAGGGCCCAGTAAAAGCCCACTTGGCAGGATAACAGCGGCGGCCCTACTTATGCAGTCCCACGCTCGGGCCGGCTAATGGCGTCGTAAAGCACACCGGAGCAGCAGGGCGTGCCAAGCGCCAGGTAGGGAACACTTAGCGGGACACTGATGGGGGGGGCCTCGTTAAGGAGGACGGGAAGGATGCCCCCTCAACGGTCAAGATGGCCTGCCGCTATCTCGGGGCCCCTCGGAGACGGAGAGGGAGTGCACGGCCGGAGAAAGACGACGGCCGGTTCAGAAAGGAGGGTAAGCGTAGGTCGTCCCTGACCGAGGTCTGGTTAGGCTGCACTCCTTACAGGGGCGTGAGGGCGCTGTTAGAGGCACCAGTCGGTCGGTGGAAGGGTTCGGTTAAAGGTTCAAGGCCGGAGGCGACGCTAGCTGTCCAGACACACAGCCATCCTAGGACACTGTTTGGAGCAGGCCTTTCGACTTAAGAGCAGTTTGCGGCTAGATGGGGGTGTGGCATACATCCAAACACACACACACAAACAAACACACACACACACACACACACACACACACTCAGGCAACACCACCAAAGAGTGAGTCTAAAAGTTGTTTCCTCAGTGGCAGCCCGGGGGATGATGGACTGGGGCCCGGCGAGCTGCCCTTTGGACCCAAAGTCATTAGAGTCTCATCAGTTCTGGATGCTCAACACGCAGCGCTTTACTGGCCCCAGCTCACCCAACACACACAAACCATCGCTGCAGACGGAGCACGTGTGTGTGTGTGTGTGTGTGTGTGTGTGTGTGTGTGTGTGTGTGTGTGTGTGTGTGTGTCTCTGTGTGTGTGTGTGTGTGTCACACTGGGCATCTGAAATAGCATGTCGTTTGTCATCCACGGCGCAAGCCTGGCGTGAGAACCACAGGGCGCTGTGAATGGGACGCTCCATTTCGACCTCGGTGCCTCCCTGAAGCCCCCTACCCCCCCCTCACCACAGGCCACGCAGGCCCAGAAAAGACAGGAGGACGGGCAATGAGGTGAACCCGCCACCAGAGGTTTCGCTGCCAGGGACACACAGCGGAGAGAAACATTCCAGGCTCCTTTTTAGCCAGCGCCCCCACAGCGGTCCCCCTCTACAAAATGACTCATTGTCTGTATGAGAGGGGACCTCGGGGCAGTATGGAGGGGAGGGGAAGGGAGGGTGACTCCCCAACTCCCAGGTTGGCTCTAAAAAACCTGCCGCCAATTATCCTTCAGCAGCTGCAGCCACTGTAACAGTAGCAGTTAGAGGGTGGCAGAGTACAGTAGCTCCAGGCCCACACCCTCCTCCCCCAACCCCAGCCACCCCTCATTAGGGGCCTCGTAAAGGCCTCCAACCTGCCGGCCCCTCCGGCCCCAGGTGTGCAAGGTGGCTGCACCGCAGCACAGGGGCACGGCTTGGCCTCATTTGGGTCGGGGCTACCTGCCGCTGGAGCGGGGGGCCCCCGGAACCCTCTAAAACCGCACGGGGGCTGAGCAGGCGAGGGCAGAGGGGAGAGGGGTAGGTGGAAGGGGGACCTGGGGGGGTTGGGGTTGGTGGCGGTTAGGGGAGCAAGGATTACGACCCTGTAAAGATCAAAGAAGGTCGCGGGCAACGGGCGATCAAAGAGGGGCCGAGCGTGTCGGCGCAGGGGATTGGCTGGGGGCCCAGAGGCCCCGGGCCCCCCGTGTCTGGCTCTGGGGGTCTGTGGGGCGCCCCGTCTCTGGACCCCCAGCGGCCGCCGAGGACAAACCCCCGGGGCCGGATAACAGGCTGGCTTTCACGAGCTGCCGCTTAATTGCCGTTTAAGCAGCACCTTGTCCCGAGCGCCGCGCCCCCGGGGGGACGGGAGCTAACCAAGCGCCGGCGCTGCTCCACCACGGCGTTAATCGGATCTCACGGTTAATGTAGAAGCAAACCGCGTGAGGCCGCGTAACTGCCGGTGTACACGGCGTAATGACTGGCGCGGGCGGGGCTAACCAACAACAGCAACCGAGCAGGGCCCTGGCTAGCGTGGAGTCAATCAGCCCGCTAATATACAGGGCTCTGAACTCACTTAAGCATGGGCGCCGCACCAGGAAGACTCCACTTAAAGCGAAAGGAAAGCGCCAGGCACGGTGGAGCGCCAACCTCCCGTGCCATCAGCCGGAGCAAGCTCGTAAAGTATTTGCGACGCGAAGTGGCACGTTGAGTGAAAGGTAAAGAGAGAGAGAGAGAGAGAGAGAAAGAGAGAGAGAGAGAGAGAGAGAGAGAGAGAGAGAGAGAGAGAGAGAGAGAGAGAGAGAGAGAGAGAGAGAGAGAGAGAGAGAGAGAGAGGGAGACAGAAGGAGACTTGAGGGCAAAGAGAACGAGAGAGAGAGAGAGAGTGAGAGAGAGAGAGAGAGAGAGAGAGAGAGAGAGAGAGAGAGAGAGAGAGAGAGAGAAAGAGAGAGAGAGAGAGAGAGAGCTATTACAGAGCGACAGGCCCAAGCAGAGAGACGAGGGAAGAGGGGAGCGAGATGAAAGCAGGAAGGGATAGAGGAAGGGAGAGAAAAAGAGTCCACCCACCACTTGCACGTCGGAGGGCACTCTGGAGAGGAAGTCGAGCAGCTCGTTGTTGTCGATGGTGTAGGGGTCACGCAGCTTCTTGGTGAATTTATTCACCCCTAGAGGGAGAGAGAGAGCGAGACAGAAAGGGGGGGGGGGGGGATAACAATAACAAGAGACGCAGAGAAAAAAGGGAGAGGGGGAGAGTTGTTCAGCGTAACGGGTCGCGGCAGACTACCTTGCTACCTCCTCTCTGCCTGCCTCACCCGGGATCGGATCAAAGAGCTCCGGCAGGCCTTGGAGGTAGCCCAGACACTTTCAAAGCCGAGCGCAGAAACCTTTCCAGACTAGCGCTGTTCTCCGCCGTCTGCGGGGCCTCCAGAGGCCTCTGTCTCGCTGACTGCGGTTCACCTCATCCCTATTGTTGTTCCTTTTACATAACAGGAGCAAGGAGAGGGCTAAGCTGCCAGCTAGCGAACAGACCTCTGAGCACGGCCTATCTTATTGCCCCCCTCTGAGAGCTGGGTGTATCGGGGGGCCGTCGGCTAGCTGCTCACCCCATGCCAGGACGATGTATCGCAGGGGGATGAAGTAGATGATGACGGTGGCCAGACACAGGGCCACGATGGCCAGCCAGCTCAAAAAAGGCACGGTCCAGTTGAAAGTGCTGCAGAGAGAGAGAGAGAAAGAGAGAGAGAGAGAGAGAGAGAGAGAGAGAGAGAGAGAGAGAGAGAGAGAGAGAGAGAGAGAGAGAGAGAGAGAGAGAGAGAGAGAGAGAGAGAGAGAGAGAGAGAGAGAGAGAGAGTCCAGAAGTAGAACTGTATTAATATACCGGTATATTTGGTTTTAGGCTTGATATTTCACTGAAGGTTTAGACTAGGCTAGCGCCCATCTCCAGGCAGCAATGCACACGCATTTCAGCAAAATAAATAAACATTAGCCTGAATGCATCTTCAGTTTATATCTCTGTATATTTACACCCTGTAAAATTGAATCGCCTTCGTCAGTACACACATGCGTAGATGTGGTAGAACGTGAGAGTCGAGTGACGAAGGCAGCCAAGTAGACAGGCCGACAGGCAGACAGACAAGACAGACAAGACAGACAGACAGACAGACAGACAGACAGACAGACAGACAGACAGACAGACAGACAGACAGACAGACAGACAGACAGACAGACAGACAGACAGGCAGACAGGCAGACAGACAGGCAGGCTGAGTTGGGCTGGCAGGCCCGGCCCTGAGCGCTGGCGCACTAAGCGGGAGAACGAGGCGGTGGTGGAGCTGCCGGGCCGGGCGCCGAGGAGGTGGCTTACGACTCACTTCTTTATCCTCTCGCCGTAGGAGGCCACTTCGTCCAGCGCGTTCTGCACACTGATGCACACATCCTGAATGGCATACAGCTTGTTCATGAAGCCCTTTCTCTCCGAGTCCTGTAGAGGCAGATATAGATAGAGAGAGATAGAGAGAGAGAGAGAGAGCCGAAGAGAGAGAGAGAGAGAGAGAGAGAGAGAGAGAGTGAGAGAGAAAGAGAGAGAGAGGAAAAAGAAAAAGACAGAAGCTGGGCACAAGCATGCACTCGGAAACAAAACATCTAAAGAGCGTCAAAGACTTGAAGAGGGGAGCCAAATCAGGAGATATCCTGCTAGAACCAATGGGTTTCTCTCCCAGCCATAATAGAGATATAAAGTCGGCAGAACAAATCAGAATGTTCCCCTCGTACAGCCAGCACACACAGGCACATTTGAATATGTGCACAGAGAGAGAAAATTGCGCTGAATGCCAAATGAATCCATCAATCTTCTTTCTCTGTCTCGGCTGCCAAGGCCGAGTCCAGCCGGGCGACTCTTTTGTTGTCGTGGCACATTGTGATGATGTCACCAGCAGTGACATCATAATCACGGTAACCCCCGTAGCCACCATGACAAGCTCTTCCTTTTCAACTTGTGATGGTTGAGTACTTGGGAACATTGTTTAACGGTTTGGCAGTGTACACGGGCATCTAACCCCCCCCCCCCCCCCTCTCCCTCCCTATTAGAACAGAGTGAGGTCACACAGTCATGCAACAGTCAACGAGCCGCCGGCAGACTGACGTGACAGGACGGTTCTACACACGATGGTGGTGAGAGACTGCTGGACTTGGGGGCTGACTGGCCGGCCGGGCCGAGCGGGTGAGGACATACACACGCAGACTGGTTGTGGTTGTGGTTGTGGTGGGCATGCATGGGGGAGAGAGGCTTAGAGCCGGGGGCGCTCCCCAGCCATCCAAAACAGAAGGACTTGTTTCCAAAGTTCATCACGCTTAGGTGAGGTTAAAAGTGTTGATGGGACCCTTTCCGTGGAAGGTAAACTCGGCTTTCACATTAGAAACACGGCTAAAAACAGGTCATGCAAGAGGATTTACGGTCAATCAATAATGGATAAAACAGTCACACTGGTCCAGTCAATGTTACTAAACCCCTCTACCCCCCAAGCCTTAAACCACAATCCCTTCCTGAAATTCCCCCCAACCCCCCCCCCCCCCCCCCCCCCCCCCCCCCCCCCCCTCACCCCCCATTGCCCCCAGCGGCTTTCCTCTCCACGCAGGATGAGATATGTGAAAAATGAACTCGGGACAGGCTGGAAGACAACATGGCCTCCCCAGCAAAACCACACAAGACAAATAGATATAATTAGACAGCGTCCCAGGGTTATTTTTCTTAGTAAATATTTGACCAGATCCCTTTCTTTCTTCCTCCCTTCTCTTCTCCGCTGCTCCCCTCCCCTCGGAGATCCATCTGGTTTGAATTACCGGCTCAAACAAAAGCCCCATGTCCTCTGCCTATTGTACTGGGCTGGGTTAGGCCCGAACGGGCCGGGCCCTCGTTTTATTTTGGGCCGGGCCCAGGGGAGAGTGTGTTTGAGGGACAGGGGAGCGGTGTGAGAGTGTGGGCGGGGGCGGAGGAGAGAGGTCAGAGGTGACGGGAGTATAAACCATTGCCACATGCCCCCTCCAACCGCAGGCTGACTCCTATTTCCTGTCTTCAAAAGTGGGACTGGGAGGCGGGAGGCCGCAATAACACTGCGAGCCCGGGAGAGTCTTGTTTTCCCAGCTCCCCCGCACACTGTGCACATGTGGGCCACCGGCAACCTGTTCTGGGAGAGGAATCGAATCCACCCAGCACACGCCCCCCCGAATAAGGCGGGATGCATCCCTGGATGTGCTGTGGGCTAACGACTCGCACAGACAGCCCCACACACCCACCTGCAGTAACGCCGGCAGCAACACAACTTCAAAGAGACACCCCCCCACCACCCACACACACCCCACCCCCGCCGCCTCACCCTCTCTTCTCTCTTTGACCTTGACTCGCTTAGGCGACCTTGTCAAGTGCTGTATTGTCACCATGGCAGGGGAAGGCTGATCCACAGCCGCCGGGTGGAAATGACAGCAGCAGCCACAGATCATAGTCAAGGTCAAAAGTTGCTTGTATAACTACCTTCAACACTCGGGTAAAAGTGAGTCCCATACCTGTGTCTGTCTGGGGTGAGGAGTTGACTTTGACATTCCGAGCTTAAACAATGGATGGTTTCTAATACTTGGTTGGTTTGCAAACCCACAGTGAAAAGAGAATGTATTTGAATTATATTGATATTTATATATATATATATATATATATATATATATATATATATATATATATATATATATATATATATATATATATATGTATATATATATATGTATATATATATGTATAACGATGTGTATGTCTTGGAGAATGACGAACCTGTATCTAGTTTGTGTGGGGGCGTACCGTATGTGTGAAGGAATGAACCGCAGACTCCATCTCCACTGAGACCCACCGTCTTTACAAGGGACCTAAGGGCCTGTATTCCTGTCTGTCCTACCACACTGCTGTCTGTTAGAGAACTCTGCTCCACGAACAGACCTGGCCAGTAAAAAGAACCCAACCAGGCCTTCATGCTTACTTACACTGGGCTGTGCTGCATGCTCTAACAGCTATTCAGGGATAACATCCTGCAAGTATTTCATGGGAATGTGTCGTTACTCTGGGTAATTATATATATAAAAAAGTCAATCCTGGAGACTTTTCTGGAATTGGTTCCATGGAAGCCTCCATGGTTCACTCTCCAAGACCGTAAACCCGCCATTAGGTAAGCCCTCCATCACGAGCAAAACGAAAAAAGCTGAACGTACATTTGAGCGGGCCTCTGCATGGAAAACAGTGATGTCATCAAAGTGAGCCTGCGTGCGGAGTGGAGCTCACGGTTCATTTAGAAGACGCCTCATGGCACCTGGAGCTGGCATCGCCGTGCTCTCTCCCAGCACATCATTTAGTCTGCTCTGACTCAACCTGGGGATCTGTCAAGAGTTCAGCGGCAGCGCGCAGAAACGGTCTTCCCGTCCAAATTGCATTGAGCACAGATGGAAGATTCTCCACATAAAAGTGTGGTCCTTCTTGGAGAGGTAGAAACTTTTTTGACGTCAATTAGGTCCCCTGGCTTTTGTTGATGCAAGAATGCGAGAGTTTGCTTTAGAGAGTGGCAGCACACCGAAAGTGTTTTATTTGTGTTTACACTGCCAGTACACAAAGTGGTGTGCGAGTGAGTGTGTGTGTGTGTGTGTGTGTGGTGTGTGTGTGTGTGTGTGTGTGTGTGTGTGTTTGTAATGACCTGTCAGCCTTGTGTTGATCAGTGCACCACTGAGACTACCGGTGTTTAAGGATGTGGAGCAGGCTACTCGGTGGGGGGCTCTCATCAGAGGGGATACAGGGGCTGGGGTGGGGGGCATGCTCGTTAAAAGTTTTTCTGGAGGTGTGCGTATGGTATTAGACAAATGCCTGACACCCACACAAAAACACACACACTCACAGGCCCGCCGACTTGCAGACAGCACAAGCCAAGTCGGGTTAACCGCACTTGCACTTCAGAAAACGAGGTCAGTCAAAATGAGTAAAAGTCCTTTACACACACCTTTAAATATTCAGCGGAGGTAGCGATGCGCCCCCGCGTGACTGTTTATCCTATCAACCCTGCTCCCGTTTCTCTCTGCGCAGGGAGGGTAGCAGCACGGAGTGTGGTAAAGTGCGAGGGGAGCGGTGTTAACTTCCCAAAGACACTCCGTATGTCCCTGACCTAAGGCCTTGAGCTAAACAAGAGGGGGGGCACTGAGGACCTAGACTTAATCGTCTGTGTGCTAAAATATCTGCCCTACATAGACTACACCCAAAAGAAATACACAGCCCAGCTTTTCTGTTTATGCCAGCATCCCCCCAAAAAAGCCTTATTCTGAATGCACAGATACATCATACACATGATAAACCTTGCAACCATAACACGGCACATTCCAACACAGCACAGAAGGAGACGGAGCCACCAGTGGCTGCTCGGCGTGGCGGCTGTGCTAAAATGTGCTCTTTCTTTGTGGGAGCACAGTAAAAATTGAAATGTCATATAAAACGTGACAGGATGCTAATATGTGGCTCCCAGAGGGCATCTGAAAGTGTTCTTGTTGATTTTCGCTACAGCAGACCTCCATTCCCATCAGGAGCACAAACACTGTAAAGAGCCGAGCTGCTGGGGGACGCTTTAGGGGTGACACCATTTCCCGTCGCAGCCTAACTTGGAATTAACAATGACAGAATAACAAACACACTGTGAGCAAAACACATTTGGGAGGAGAAAGCCAGGCAGAGTTTTCCGAGTGGTTCCCGTGGAGCTGAATGGCTGAACTGGCTTTGGCCCTGCGAACCTTGTCGACGTGATACAGAGGAACATTCAGCGTGTCGCAATTGTATATGAAAGAAGTATGTCTGCTTTCCACTGATAAATTCAACTAAGGTAGCGAAAAAAAAACGACGTTTATTCCAAAGGCTGACCAACTCCAGTGACGGTCAATAAACTGTTTACATCGACACTGCCCAAAACCTAGTCTATCCATCCCATAATGTAACCTTTTACTCCCGTGGTACCGTCTGTCCTCCCCGCCGCAGACCATGGCGACCAGTCCCCACTCAGAGGCCACTGTCTTACACTACAGGCGCTGTAGTAAACTGCCGAGCGCCTGGCGCTGGGCCAGCGCCACATGAAAGGGACAGATGTTCCGTTTGGAGGCTGCTGCTTTGGAATCCATTATTTATTTCACACGGCTAATCCTGAGGTGAATGCGGGGAAGACATCTCTCTTTGCCCGCCCTCTCCCTTCAGGAACACGTTCCTGGGTGTTTAACCGCTGCTCCGCCATGCTCCTCACGTCCTGGCGCTGCTCACCAGGCGCCACACGCTCGAGACACAAAGGGCCACGGCGATGCATGCAGGGCCTCTCTGTTCTCCCCGGGGTGTGTGTGTGTGTGATTGTACATATGGCACAAAACTGTGCATCTTATTTTCACTCAGGGTATGTGCGTGCGCCTCACTGTGTGTGTTATATGTGTGTGTGTGTGTGTGGCTGTGTGTGTGTGTGTGTGTGTGTGTGTGTGTGTGTGTGTGTGTGTGTGTGTGTGTGTGTGTGTGTGTGTGTGTGTGTAAGCGCATGCTGAGGTTGTTCCGGCAAAGCCAAAGTCAAAGTCAAGTTAGGTCTGTCAGCTGAAGGTGGACCACGCCGATGCCCCGCTCCCTCATCCTAATTAGGCTTTTCACCTGGTCCCCGTTCCCACGGCGAGGGTTGCCTTGACACCGAGGATAAATATACACATAAGCACTTAAAGGAGAGAGGAACAGAGGAGGTGGAGGTGGCGTATTTTCAGCTTGACCTCCGCATCCCAGGGTTCCACCGTAAAGAGCATGCTGTCTGCTGTTATGCTACACTGTGTGTGTGAGTGTGTGTGTGTGTGTGTATGTGGGGGGGGGGGGGGGGGGGTATTCCGTGGCGTCCGGTTGGTAGGGTGTTCTCTCCACTGATCACCCCCTACCCATCCTCCCCCTGGGTCTGTCATCACCTCAGCTCACCAGCCACTCCATCAGTCTCAAGGTCACATACACACACTGAAACACACACTGCCAGTTCGACATCAACCTCGTCTCATGTCAACTCACCCCCTGCCACGGATACTCCCCCTCCATGACCCCCCTCACCTTGCCCGGCTCCCCCCCAGCCAGGCCTCACCCCTGGCCCCCTGGCCCCCTGGCCCCCTGGCCCCCTGCTTCTCCTTCCCCTGCCCTCTCCTGGTTCTCTGCACTGGCAGGTGGGTGATGAATTGGGTCCCATTTCTCCTCTCCTCTGCTGGCCTGGTTAAGCTGATGAGCGCTCCATCTCCCCAAAACAAGGCCGCCGTCACCACCATAGATCAGGAGCCCTGTTTCTCCTGCCCGTGGACAGGGTGACATACTGGGGTCATCGGGGCATTTGGAAAATACACTGTGTGTTTAAAACTTTGGCTCCATAATTCGTGCAGAGGTGTGAGTAAACGTTGATATGTTGACGGTTGAAGGGTGCTAAGATTGTTTAAAGAACCGATATCACCCATTTTTACTCGATTTAATAATACAAGTCAAAGAGAGGGAAAAACAACAAAAAAAGCATCGAAAAAATACACTATGTTAGACTGTCTGAACATATTTGATAGTCTTGAGGTAATTACAATACTAGCTATGGAGATGCCTAATTTGACGGTATCTAATTCATCAGCTTCCTTCACAAACTATGCTGCCACTCCCAAGCCCCTTCAATTCCACATTCCTGCTCCCTGATGAATCAGAGACTGAGACTATTGTATAAACTAATTTAAATCTTGTTTGGCAAAGAAAAAAAAAAGCAAGAAAAGACTGGAGCTGTCACTATGAAGTGACGGGATTGCGTCTTTCAAAAAAAGGGCATCAAATATGCATCCGCTGTGCTCATGATAGATTTATGACTCTTGTTAAAAGAAAAGGTACCAAGTGCCTCCTCGCATGTTTGACTTTGAGATGCAGACGCCAGCGTCACGTGGTGTGCTCCAGATTCCGACCAATGGCGAGGCAGGGTGTTTGTCGATGCCAACGTTCTGTGCTGGCACATTTCAAAAGAGCCCTGCTTTTTTGTTGTGTACAGTGCACAAGAACTCCTCACCTATAAAACAAGGCGCTTTGATGTATAGTTAATCAGTCAAGATCACTCAAAAACTTTAACATCGGCTACGCTTTCTGTATATATATACAGAAAGTCCATATATACATGTACTTACTGTTGGGTAGAGTAGAAAGTGCGGTTCCTGTAACCATAGGGAATTGCTGCAAATATAAAATAGCTTTTGCTGCAACTACATTGAAGTGAAGCAGAGCACAACTATTCTCTCAATAAGACTTTCCCAATCAAACATACTCCCCCTCAAACACCCACCCACCCACCCCCACACACACACACACACACCATTATAACAAAGCGTCTCCATCTTTTAGTGATTTTTCACACACAAGGAAAGCGAGGCCATCTGAATCCATCTACCACTTTCAATTAGTGGGGTTACTTGATTAACCTGCATTCATAGATGTTGATTATATGGAGACAGGGCTATGTTACTCTCAGGATCTGAAAGTTCTGAGTTTGTTATCACACAGCGACAAGCATCTCTCTAGTCTCATCAGGTCAGGTGCTCGCCTTTACCCCCCCCCCAAAATACCTCCATCTCCCAGGGAGGGGGGCCAGGGTTGAGGACCATGCGTGCAGTGTGTGAGCCAGCGTGAGCGAGTGTGTGTGTGCGTGTGTGTGTGTGTGTGTGCGTGTGGGAAGGGAGTGTATGTGCAAGCGAGACAAGGACAGGGGCGACGGGGCACCCCACAACTGGTGGACAGACGATGAGCCATAGAGGACACCGAGAAAGACAGGGACACGGCGCGGGCGGGCCGGGCCCCACACACACACTTACCACCATCACCCGTATCCACTCAAAGTGCCAGGAAGCCAACATATCCTCGAGGATATGGCTTTCGGGCAGACGGCGGTCGTCCGCGGGGCCACGCCTAGGGACCTTGTGGGTAGATTACAGTACAGCATCAACACAATGGAGAATCGGAGGGGAGGGGGGTCAGAACAGTGGCTTCGAGGTACACAGCAAACGAGATCAGAGAGAGAGAGAAACAATGAGGAGGGGAGAGAAAAGAGAAGCGGCAGGAAGTCCGATGGGAATAACAAAGAGATAGATAGACAGCCTCACCCGATGCGCGGGAGGCTCAGGAGGAAGAGGAAGAAACAACAGTAAACAATGTGTTGCGTTTTGCATAGCGAGACAATGCCCCCTCCTCACCGCTTTTCACCTTTTTTTTTTTTCGTTCCCCCTCCATTAGCCAAACATGATTAAAATGCAGTTCCTCAGAGCGCCTGCCCCGAGGACAGAAAAAATGAGACAAAACAAAAAGAAGAGATGTGGAAAAAAAGAGGTAGAGCAGTCAGAAGCATCTTGTGTGCAGCACCAAGCGTTTCACCCTTCACAGACGGGGAGAAAGAAAAACTTTTGTTGTTTTCTGCTCTCATCCTTTTGTTGCCCTCTCTTCTCCTCTCCTCTCCTCTCCTCTCCTCTCCTCTCCTCTCCTCTCCTCTCCTCTCCTCTCCTCTCCTCTCCTCTCCTCTCCTCTCCTCTCTCCATCCTCCTCATAGCCTTGATCTAACTCGAGGACACACAGGCTAAATTACAAACTCAAGGGTCCCCTGAACAACTTTGCCTCTGACATCCAGAACACGCTTTTGTCCAATTACATTGTGTTGTGCAGCAGATGCATAAGTGTGTGTGAGTGTGTGTGTGTGTGTGTGTGTGTGTGTGTGTGTGTGTGTACGTGTGTGTGTGCATGTGTGTATGTGCGTGTGTGTGGGTGGGATCGGCACAGTGCTCGGACAGAAATGGGCAGAGGAAGAAACCGCTGTGTGTGTCTCGACCCACACTGCTGCTGGGGATCTGAACACTGTTACACAGAGCTGAGGAGCTGGGGCCCTAACAGACAGACAGCATTAACCTGAATCCTCTGTATGGGTAGGCTTTTATCACCCTATATCAACACAGGGAGGAGAAATACATGATTAGATTAACAACAAAGAAAGGAAAGAAAGGCAGAGACACACTACCACAGAGAGACAAGGGAAGTGAGAGAGAGAGAGAGAGAGAGAGAGAGAGAGAGAGAGAGAGAGAGAGAGAGAGAGAGAGAGAGAGAGAGAGAGAGAGAGAGAGAGCGTCTTCTCGCCTGCCAGAGAGCAGCCAACACCTCCTCAAATGAGTGCTTGGCCCAGGGGGTCATGGGAAAATGATGAGTGTGTTGCTATGGCGCCCAAGGTGTCCACCAGGCGATAGAACAGCAGTTAATACCCACAATGCACCTGCCAGGCCATCGATAAACACCATACTCCTATCAGACAGCTGCAGATGGTCACTCACAACCACACTACACATGTAAAAAAAAAATGCACGCATGCACACACACACAAAGAGACAAACAGGTAAAACACATTCAAATAACACACATACACACACACAGAGAAGCAAATAAACTAACTTTTCCAGCAGCGCCGAGTTGATTAATTCTTTTCATAATTAGCTCCTATAATTTGGTATGTCAATACTTTCACTTCCAGGAAAGGTGCATGAATTTTCACAATGCATTACTACTACATGAAAATACAAATTGAATCTGCTTAAAGAATCTCAGTGAACAATGCGGTGTGGGGTGGCGTACCGTGTGTGTGTGTGTGTGTGTGTGTGTGTGTGTGTGTGTGTGTGTGTGTGTGTCTGTGTGTGTGTCTGTGTGTGTGTCTGTGTCTGTGTGCCTACAGGGAAGGGAATGGGTAGAACATATGTCTCAGCAGAACAGAGGAAACTAATAAAGTGAGTGAGAGAAAGAGAGAGAGAGGGGATAGGCTTTTATCCACTTGAAGGAGATCCTCACTTGAACTGATAAAGAATTCTGTCTCACCAGGGTCCATAGAAACAATGGATTAGGCTGTATTATGTAAAAAGCCAGGAGAACAACTAGACTGAACCGCTGCTTAGTGCTCGCATATGTATTATTATTGTATGTGTCTGATTACCCACGTTAAAAAGTGTGTGCAGCGTTTTGTGTCGGTTTTCCGTAACTGCAGAATTTTCCGTAGCAAGAACTTCGAGAAGTTGCTCATTTCAAATGTCTTGTGACGGCAATATCCTTTCAAATTCTTTGAATGTGCGATACAGACCTGTGCACATCCGAAAATGTCCCCGGGCGTTGGG
>CM030179.1:14063429-14065929 GCA_017639675.1 Aplochiton taeniatus | reverse complement strand
TCAAAATGTATGAAGTCAAGGTTGGTAAATTGTAGCCTTTGTGGGCTGCCTTGCTATCCGGCGCCCCAGCTTTCAGCGAGCACAGAGAGCAAGGCCCTCTTATGTGGAATAATCAGTCCAGGACCATATCTGACGGAGGCCACGAGCTGCCAGCAGCAGCCCTCATTTCAATATGAAAGTTGAAATGTATTTCTTATAATCTGCGTCCTTTCAAAGGCCTCTATTTTTCCCTCTGAGGGGCGGATAGAGAATGCGGGGCTGGAGGACGAGGGAGAAAGATAGCAAAGAGGCAGAAAACGGTTCAAGGTTGCATATCTTCAATCGTCACCCCTGTACGTTGGAGCCTTGGAACTTCTGCAGCTGGGGAACTTTCCCTCTGCGCCGCCACAGGAGGGGGGAATAGAAATGCAGTCGCACATGTGGCCGTGTCTGACTGACGGACCGCACCGTAATAGATGTGCTGTTTTAACCCTGTGATCCTTGGCTTGGCCTCTAGACGCTTCAAAAGAACCGAACAGAGGACGGGGGCTGAAACGAAAATGCAATTCAACGTATATAATGTCCCCGGGCTCAAGTCATTCCGAATATCAAGTAGCCTGGCCCTCAAAACGAAGGTGTAAAAAAAATAAAAATAATAACATACGGTTTACAATTACTACTAGGCAGCTGCACTATCCAACTCCGCTGCTAAAGAAACTAATGAAACAGCGTCAAGGTAACAGCTTTGGTAGCCATTCGTCCGGCGTAAACGAGCTGAGGCACTAAACCAGCCGCCTGTTGTTACCTGATCGGCGTTCGACAAGTCCAGATGCTGTTTTACTGGGAAATAAAGGGCCAGTGAACGGCCCTAAATAGCCAGCGAAGCACTTTAAACGTGGGCATGTCTCGCAAGCATGGGGCAAAGCGGAACAGTAGCCGTGCGGCTACGCCCCCAAGCAGCTTAGGGTGGAAGGGGAGGAAAGAGAACAGAGCACAGCAAGCACTCTCCTCACTTCAAACTCCGCGGCCCAAAGTCTGGGCGAGCGTTGGCGCCTGCGGGCGCGCAAGCTTTTTTGGGGATGCACCGGGGGAAAGGGGTGAGAGGGGGGGGGGGGGGGGTGGAGGGAGTCTGGTCGTGTTTTCCCCCGTTGGAGAGCGGCGTCCCGCCCTCGCGAGACGGATGCCGTGTCCCCTGACAGACGAGATAATTACCTTGTCATCTTTGTCAAAGTCCTCGTCCTCTTCCTCCAGCAAGTCCTCCATCGCTTGCTGCAAACAGGGGGCGGAGAGGGGGGAGAAGCAGAGGGGGGAGAAGCAGAGAGGGAGGAAAAGCAGAGAGGGGGGAGAAGCAGAGAGGGGGGAGACAAAAAGACATTAAGTGGGGCGTGCCAGTCATTGGGCGCGTGTGAGAGCTTGATGAGCGGGGGGGGGGGGGGGGAGGCTCGCCGGGGGACACATACCGACTACAACATGGCTTCACTGTCACAGTGACCCAGCCATGTGGCGTGTAGGTGACCTGGGTCCACCGCCGCAGAAAATGTACCTACAGTCAATGTATCATGGACCCTGGTCCAGTCCAGTGTGGACCCTGGCCTGCGCCCCCGCCCCCCGGAGGTCAATCCCGTCCCTCCTCCATCTATCTTTCTCTCGCTGCCTCGCCTTTGACCCCGGGGAGGCTGGCACTACAAAGAGCCCTGTCTGGGGAGAGAGGACGGCAACTATGTGGCTCAGTGGTCCACAACAGATGGAAAACACAGCTATGTATCTCACATGGTGCTGGGCGCCCTGGCCCGCCAGACACAGAGCACACACACACACACACACACACACACACACACGATACAGTAAACTCATCTGGTTGCAGAGACAGCAGGCGGTGCAAACCAAAAGAGACATTTTCTCAATCCTCTGAGTATATGCTGTGCTGGAACGGGAGGGGAATAGAGAACGTATGATAAGCTGCAGCTTGCCTACACTCAGTACAATAGAAGTCAAACTGATGGAGCCCATCCTAAGCAGACACTCCGTCACACAGAGGGAAAGAGAGAGAGGGAACGGTTCGGAATAGTGTTGAATTGCCAACCGCTTCTTTTAGTTGCATTGAGTAAGAGCCGTCTCCAAACAACAGGAACAACAGAGGTACAGTATTCTAAACAAGCCTATAGGGGCAACTTGTGTGTGTGTGTGTGTGTGTGTGTGTGTGTGTGTGTGTGTGTGTGTGTGTGTGTGTGTGTGTGCGTGTGTGTGTGTGTACTTGTACAGCATGCATCCCACACCGGAGACTGCTGTTGCTGCTCTGACAAACCCCCTGTCAATCACACATCAAAGCCCCAAGGTCATATGGAGGGATGTGCGTTGACATCCTAAACCCTACAGTTGTCAGGGGCCCCATTCATCTGCTCACATAAACCCCATCTCCCCATAAAAAAAACACATAAACTAGTTTGGAGAAATCCAAAAGCCATTACTTGACAAACAATAGGCTCTGTCTCTTTGTTTTTTGTTTTTTTTTACTGGAACT
>CM030179.1:14033429-14058429 GCA_017639675.1 Aplochiton taeniatus | reverse complement strand
GAGACCTCACCCTGGTCATTGACGGCTGCACCACCTCCCCAACATCTGAAGTGCGGAACCTGGGCGTCATTCTAGACTCCACACTCTCATTCAGTTCCCACATTAAGAGCATCACCAAATCTGCCTTCTTCCACCTCCGTAACATTTCAAGACTCCGGCTGTCACTCACTGACTCAGTCACCGAAATCCTCATTCATGCCTTCATCACCTCCCGTCTGGACTACTGCAATGGTGTCCTGTCTGGACTGCCCAACAAGGCCCTAGACAGGCTGCAGTATGTTCAGAACTCAGCTGCCAGGGTGTTAACTCACACCAAGCCCTGGCAGCACATCACCCCCATCCTCAAGAAACTCCACTGGCTACCAATCAAACAACGCATCAGCTACAAAATCCTCCTTCTCACCTACAAGTCACTTCACTCACTGGCACCCAAGTACATCACTGACCTCCTCCACCTGTACTCCCAGTCACGGTCCCTGCGCTCCACCAGCAAGGACTTACTCTCCACTCCTCGCACCAGACTCAGAATCTTTGGCGATAGGGCTTTCTGTGCAATTGCCCCGACCCTCTGGAACACCCTGCCCCCTCATATCCGTTCTGCCACTTCTCTGCCACAGTTCCAAAAGTACCTCAAAACACACCTCTTCTCTCTCGCCTATCCTCCCTAAAACCCCTACCCTGCCCTCTACCTTCCTCCTCCCACTCTTGTGAAGCGACCTTGGGTATCATGAAAGGCGCTATAGAAGTCCAAGTCATTATTATTATTATTATTATTATAATTATTCAAGCCGTGGCGTAGAAATGTTTAAGCCATTAAGATGCATGTCTAAATGCAGCTCACTTCAAGACCCAATTAGACACATCCACACTCTAAATTGCAATCCAAAAAAGATATTCCCCTCCAATAATTACTCATGAATACTACATTCTCCAATATTCATCTAAATCTATAGCATAACAAAGTCAAGCGTATACAATTATGATAAAAACAGTATTATTTCTGTTAGGCAGGGTTTCTTGCAGGGGGTGGGGATGGGGGGTGGGGGGGTAGTCTTGTGTCTCAGCAGCAGTAAACCAGGTCATTAGGACCCTCCAAAGGACAGGAGCACTGAGCAGAGCACCAGAGGGGCTTTGACGTGATGGAGCCTAATTGCTCGCCGGCCCGGCTCTGGAAAGAGACATCAGCGTGTATCTCTGGCCTCTGTGACAGCCGGCGTTACCATTAACACCTTCGCAACATCCACTAAAGGCTTTTCCGGACCAGCGGCTGGGCAGCGGTGGTGCTCCAGGGACCCCGTCACTCCCACTTAACCCCCCAGGGAAAGGTTTTGCAGTACCAGCCTCCGAACACAGGGGGAGCCACTCCACCTCCGACCTAAGGTTTCACGCAAAGAAACCTATTCGTATTCGTTCCTCAATGGCACTCAGACAAATTCACTTGAGTGTGTCTGCACTGTCATCCCCAGTGTGCAATGTGCATTGCAGGGGTCATTAAATGCTAAATCTGAAAAATATGCACATATTTATTTGGATTTTTTTTTTTTGCAGAGGATAGCGCCCACAGTCGTGAGTGCTCCTATGAGCCGTGTTCAGTCATTAAGGAGCGCCGTGTCACGCTGCTCTCCACCGCTGTAATGTATGACCGAACACCTCTCCAGCTCCACCGTTATAATGTATGACCGAACACCTCTCCAGCTCCACCGCTGTAATGTATGACCGAACACCTCTCCAGCTCCACTGCTGTAATGTATGACCGAACACCTCTCCAGCTCCACCGCCGTAATGTATGACCGAACACCTCTCCAGCTCCACCGCCGTAATGCGTGTCCTATCACCTCTCGGGCGCCGGGTCACTCAGGACGACACCCCCTCCCCCCCCCCCCTCCAGTGCTGAGAGCTCTGTCAGGCCCGCACGGCGAGCACTGCACTCAGCGCTCCTGGCCACAACAACGCCGAGTGCTCCGCCGTGTCTGTACATTTCAGTGATGAGGCGGAGAAAAAGAGAGAGAGAGAGAGAAAGAGAGAGAGAGAGAGAGAGAGAGAGAGAGAGAGAGAGAGAGAGACACACACACACTCACGCATTAGAGTGGGGACACACGGGGTCAGCTAATGGCGGCTCACACCGGCAGCCCGAGAGTGGAGGAGAAGGGGGTCACGGGGGTCGGAGGTGAAAAGGCCGGCGGGATGAGAGTGGAGGTCGGTGGCCCTGCTGGTGCGTCACCTCGCTAATCACTGTTCTGAGGCCACTCAGCCTGCTTAGCATGCGGCTGGCCAAGGGCAGGCCAAGGAGAGGCCGCGCTGATCTCAGATCTGCGTGTACGGCCCGGTGTAAGCACACGGTGTCCGTGACCTGGGGTGGGCAGCCGGCGTGTGGGGGAGAGAACGGGGATTGTTTGTTTATCCACACAACAATGGACAGCGGTCGTGAAGAAGTAATCAGGGGGAGGCTTGTAAAATAAAACCATGAGATGAAGGCTTTTTGTTTAATTATAGACTACAGGGACGCTTTTCTCTCTCTTTTCTCTCTCTCTCTCTCTCTCTCTCTCTCTCTCTCTCTCTCTCTCGCTCTCTTTTCTCTTTTTTCCCTCCCTCTCTCACTTTGTTTATCTCTCTCTATTACCCCCAAAGTGAGTTCAACTTAGATTCCTTTGCCATTACTCTCATTGCAAGCTGTTTTGGAAAACTGCCGCTTTCCGGATGCTGACCCTTGGCTGAGCACCATGGTTTAATTTTGAATGTTGTTCAAAGTAATTAGCCGGTGGGTTTGTCCTTTTCTCCTGCTCGTATTTTCTCTTCGCAGAGAGGGAAGGGGAGAGGGAAGCGGAAGGTGGCCACCATGACTTCAGCTTGGTCTCCCAAAGTAGGACTCTAGGACGGAGAAATCTCTGGGAAGACTGGGACCCAGAGAAATGCTATAGCGCTAACCACCGAACGGGAAACGGGGTGTAAAAACAAACAGGGACAGGGCTCTGGGGATACACATGGGAATGTGTGTGTGTATGTGTGGGTGTGGTAGAGAGACAGAGAGTGAGTGTGTGTGTGTGTGTAGTACATACATTGGGTTTATATGCAGACTGTCTTCGTTCATTTGAGTCACAAGCATAGGTTTTATGCTTACACCACGAAATGTATCAGAGGGATCGGGTGTTTTTTTTTCTTCCCGCGGAAGCATGATCACCATTAAACAACGACGCCCCCTGAAAACATCTTTTTAACCCTCCTTTCCTCTCTCTCTCTCTCTCTCTCTGCCTGCCTGTCTTGTTCCGGTGACAGCTGGTCCACTGTGACCACCCCAGGAACACCTCTACGTTTCCCCGGGAACGCTGGGGCTGGTTTTACAGCCTGTCAGTCAGCCGCTCCGTCGGTGAAAGGATGCCACCGCTTTCAGCGTTGGCGCTATCCAATCGCAGAGCCACGTTCGCCCTCTGCTGCCTCAGACGGAAGAAAAGGAAAAGAGAGAGAGATGAAGGGCGGTTACGAGCCGGGTGGGGGGGATGGGGCTGGCTCGGTGGGCTCGCGCCGCGGCTCGCCTGTGCTGAGCCTTACGCGTCTGACTGGAGTCCGTGGGCGCACACAGCCACCGCGGCTGAGGACGCAGAGGACTGCCCGCCCTCCTTTGTGTCCGCCATGCTGGACTCTCCCGCGGAGCGGTGAGCTCACGGATCAAAATGGAAGGCGGACTCCTCGTTCAGCCAGAAAGCATGGAAGCACTGTGATTCCACACACGCACGGTCCACGGTCGATTCCTTGACCCACGACATGCTAGTGAAGTCACTTCCTCCAGTGGCGGAGTTGGGTTTGAGAGGGGGGGGGGGGGGGGGGTTTGGGCTAATACACAACAGATCATTGTGTTTGCTTCTGTGGTACAGAGCACAGGAATAAACCCCCACTAGCACCCCCACACACACACACAACACAACAAAAAGCTCAACGCTGCTACACGGCTATCTATATCATTGTTGAAAAGCAGTACACTGTGATAATAGAAGAGTGCAGATCCTTTTATATCCAATACGTATTTGCCATGAGAATGCCATCACTTGGTCTTATGGTGCACCAAACGGAGCTGTGCAAAGTGGTTGTTTGCCTAACGCCACTCACAGAGTAAGAGCGCTACTAGGTTTTCACGTCCAACCCATCTCCTCTAGAGCGCTTGAGACAACCTCCCTCTCTGCATTGTTGCAATGCATTTTCTCATGGAGAGATACCAGTGCTTATTGGTTTGTTAAGTGTGTAGTGACATATTGCATGAACATATTCATCTTTATAGCCTCAATTCAATTAAAAAGTGTAGGAGAACATCATTATGTCTGGAAAAATACACACAGGAGCCTTATTTGAGGGGGGAAACGATTATATCTTCTCTCTTTTGACTCAATAGGAGATCGTTTTTTTGTCAGGCAATGTTGCCATCTACAGGACGATGGAAAAAGAAATTGAAAATGTAGACACAAAGAGTATTCTGAACGGTAGGCAAGTGATTGAAGCGCTGCACGTTTTTAACATTCCAGCCTTTTAAGATGCCGTGTGACGATATAAAAAGTACCCCACTATTGATTGGACACATTAATAATAAAAAGCTTGCAAGTCAATTTTGAAACATTACGAATACTACCATCTGACACAGACAAGACGCTAAAAACAGCAACTTTACGGTCAAACGATAAAGACCAACCTGATCATTCGGCGAACGTATGACTAAATATGAAGTACATCATGCCCGTGTCTAGAACTCACAATGTTGCTGTTCTATTCCTGCAGTTCTCTTCAAATTATTTAGTTGAGCAATTGAACCTGAACAGTCTTTTCAGTAACATTCACACTCAAAATCTTAAAGTACTTTTGTAAATTAATAATTATGTGAGTAAAGCATATTTCCTCTTATACAAACAATTCAGCAGGGTAACTTATAAAATCCAAGAATATGATACAATACAATATCTTAGTATTTTAAAGTAGTACTAATCTGCCAAATCCCAATCCACCTACCACTTCCTTATAAAGACGTATATATATAGAAAAGTAAATGCGATAAAATTGAGTTTCTTAACTGGATATTCCGTCTCAGCCAGGAAAAGGCACTTATTAAAATTAATCACTTCATTGTTCACGCTGGCTCTACAATTCCAGTCCAGTTTCTGTCTGTCTGTCTCTCTCTCCGCTCCAAATATGCCCGGCCATGATTAAAACATGTCCGTTTCCCCATGACATTGCTTTGACATCGTTTAATTGGAATAAGAGATAAAAATAAATGAATTTAATAAATATACTACCAGGTAAATAGCGTAACGTAGCTCAAGGTGACAGGCTATTATTTCATTCTTCCACTGCCTCAAAGCACACGGAGAGAGAAACTTGAGAGTGCATTGAGAATGCAATTCTTCAAAGTGCAGTAGGCATTTTTCTAATTTAAAAAGTAGACTGAAGGAATTTCGACAAATTTCTCATTCTTAGTTGTATGAAGTTTAGTACAGCTTAAATCTACTTTTATGAGGTGTCAAGGAAATAAAAAAAGGGATCCTTCTTAGTCTCATCTCGGCTGTCATCTGGAAAACGCAGTCAAACATGCATCTAGCTTTTGAATGAGTATTTTGTTTTGTCTTTTGTATTTGTCCTTTTTTGCTTGGTAGTATTTATGTGTACAACATTCACATTTCCTGACTGAACAGCATGTGCAGTTTTCATCTTCTTTGAGATTACATATAACTATTGATAATGTATGATGGTTATGAAATAAACCTGGTTTTCAGCTCTAATCATGCATTGCGTGGCCTAGAGCAAAGACAATTAAAGCGAGATGATAGAGAGGCGTAGGGATACGCCTGTGGCAGGAGGCTACTCACCACATCTGGTCTGGTATCCTTCCCCGATGCGATGAGGATATAGTTCCAGGCCAGAGGCAGGAGCAGCGCCAGAGGGATCATGTAGAGCTCAAAGTTCCACACTACTATAACAAAGAGCTAGAGATGAAAATAGAGAGAGGAAAAGAGAGGGATCGACAGACAGAGAGAAGAAGAAGAAAGAGAGATTGTTTTAAAAGAATGCACCATGTATGTGAATGAGACCACATGCTGACCTCACATTGCTAAGTCATGAGAACGTATATCAACCACATGTGGGAAAAGAAGATAGGCACAAACATTCACATTCATATGCAGAATCATAACCGGGGGTAGAACAAAGCCCCGAATGGACGGCCATCATAACAAAGATGGAGAAACCGTTGTCTGCCTACGCTGAGGGGGTTCACAGCGATGACCCAGCCTTCGTCTGAGGATGCGGACGATGAGGGGAGATGAGTGCCAGCCGTCACGGCATCAAGCCTCCACGCCAATCATCCCTGGAAGAGGGGTCACCTTCCATTTCAAGCGCCGCTCGTCAACACTGACCCTTCTCCTCCGGCCCCCTCCACCCAGCACCTGACCTCCACAGGCCCCACACCCAGAGTCCCTAACCCTGTCACTCCAAGTCCCAGTGCCCCGGCTCCATCTCCAAAAGCCTCTCCTGCCCCATCGCTAACCTCCTCCGTCCCATCTGCCACATAAAGAAGCCCTCAACCTCCCCTCTCATTACGAGAGAAGAAAAGTGTGGCATTTAAAAAAGCAGCTCTCCTTAAACCCAGCACTCTGTTTTGTTAGGGGTCTTAAGCAGTGTTCAGATGGAAACTATTGTGAAGGAAATAGTTGTGGACTTGCAAATGATGCTTCATTCTGAGAGTACATATGAGTCAAATGTCAAAAAGTGCTTTGTTGAATATCACAAAGAAAAGTTTTTGGGGGAGGGATAGGATATTTTTAAGAAAAGTGTATATTTATTAAGAAGTTAAGTTGAAATAAATAAGTGAAATTAGGAACTCAAATAAATACTAATGGTAAAAAACATGGGACATGAATGATTTTGATGGACAAAATTCCATTGGAGACGAGAAAATGTGAAAATGCAAGTCGTGTACAAATATAATCTTTTCACACAGAACATATTCATCAAATTCAAGGACAAGAAATTCATTACTCCAGATCCGCACAAAAGGCTTGAAAATATGTTGTGAGAAGAATACAGATTTATGAATAACAAATGTATTTATTTATTAATTTATGTCTGTTGCAAATTTATTCCGAACGGAGTATTCCATTACTGATATTAAAATCGCCATGACAGCAAAAATATGTATTTGAATCAATTAAATAGCTGATTGATGTATTAGGCTGTCCTAAAAAAGTCTGTCACCATTACCATTATCACACCTAACAAAGTTCAGATTTGACTGAACCAAATACATTTTAATTTGACTATCTCTGAAAATCTGCAAAGTGGAGGCGCTTGCTCCACACTCTTTTGTCTGCTTACCTTTGTTTTTTTAATTAGCAGCAGCTGAGGTGTAGGTGTGTGTGAGCTCTCTCTCCCCTTGATATTTACAAGCCCAGACTAATGTGAAATATGATCTTAAAAAGCCCCCCACTAGTGCGCACGGCCATCGTGGTAACTAGCACACACACACACACACACACACACACACACACCCTCCCGTTCAAACACTGTGTTGATGTGCTGCTACGCTGTGCTGGGTCAGGTGTGTTCAATGTCCCGTTCTCATTCTTTCGACGGGCGACGCGCCTGTTTGCTGGAGCTCATTAACACAACCCATTATACACACTCTAACACCACAAACGCAACCACGCACACACAGGCAAACGCACACACACACGCACACACGCAGACAAACACATTCGCCTTAAAATCCCAATGAAATATTCATCCTCAACTTTTCCCTTTCTCTACAGCGTCAAAAACTTTTGCGAGCCTCCGCGCACACACACACACACACACACACACACACAGAAAATAAGACCACACACTCATTCAAAATGAACCAAGAGATATATTTGTGTATATAAACAACACTGTGACATAAATAATACATAACAAATGAATTGGCCAGTTCATTTGCATAAGGCTCAGAGCTAAACATCTTCTTGGAGCGGGCCTGGCCGGTCCTGGTGTACAGCCGTGGAGGGCACAAACCAGCGGCTACACAGCCGCCTCCCTCTCTTCTTCTGACAAAGCTCAGCTCACGGAGTTGAGGGAGAATTGGCTTCAATAAAGCAGAGGCGTTTAGGAGGAATCTGTACCTGTCCTCCAAGTATACTATCTATAAGGAAGGCTGCTTTGTTTGGCGAGCCAGGGGAGAGCTCAGCGCTATCCAACACACACACACACACACACACACACACACACACACACACACACACACACACACACACACACACACACACACACAAAGGCAGGTGCTCACATACTGAAACGTGAGAGAACAAACTAACACATTCTGTTTTTATTGTTGTTGTTTTTGGGATAAAAAAAAAGAAGACACTTTTTGGTAGGATATCTAACACGGACAAAACTGTAGACAATAGTAAAATCCTCAGCACTGTCTGTGTATTTCAACAATGGAACTGACTGCAGTTCTCCTGAACAAAATTCACTGCACTTTGTTCTGCGCCTGTTCTCACTCTCTGCCTAAAAATAACGCCTCATATACAGTATATAAATATATCTATTCCTCCCTAATTGCCTGGGGTATCTCTGAAGCATTTTCATTATCGTATGATAGAGTCCTATGCTGTTGCTCTCTTTCCTGTACGTTGATAGGAGACTCCCTGCTCCCTTTCTCTCCTCTGTCTCCTCGGTGTCCATCTTGTCCTCCCCCTGCCTGCGGTTGTTTAACCTGTCGTCCACCTCATTCCTCCACCATGTGGTTATTCTGGCTCTGGGCTCGGCGGTGACTGACAGCTGGAGGAACTCTACACCCGGGCCTCATCGGAGGCCAGCCTTGCCCCGTCTCGCTGCCCCTCGGCTGGGGAGGAGGAGGAGGAGGGGGGGGGGGGGCTGGTGTGGGCCCGCAGCGCCGGAGACCTTTCCCCAGGACTGGGAAACAACGGCGGCCCCCCCATTGCTCACCCAGAGAAGGGAAGCTCTGCCTGGGGAGATGAGATAGGGAGCCCGCCGCGGAGGTCTGTGACCAGAGAAACGTGGAGAATAAACAGTATAAGATGGAGGGGGAAAAAGCAAGAGTAGCTAAGAGGGAAGGAAAAGTGGAAAGAATATATGGAGTTTGGAGAGGCGCGGTTATGATAGAAAAAACTGAGTAGTATACCATATACAGACACACACACACACACACACACACACACACACACACACACACACACCGTCGCACATGATGTAGTGCACTCTGCTGCAGAATTTTATTGTGAGCAAGCCCTCCTACACACTCTTAGGGCACAATGATTACGCACACCCCAGCTAATTTGGTCATGGGAGGATTACAAGAATTTGACGCAAATAAATAGTAGCTCCTAATTTGTCTTGCATATATACTACTGTTTCTTCAAGTAAATTAATTATCATCACCCACGACTAAACACAGTATGTGATGATCTGCACGACGTTCTTGTTAGCAGTGGCGGAAAATAAACCCTATTATATAGTTTATTGTTTGTTACTACTGTATTAAAGAGATTTTATTCGCTTTGCAGAATAGCACAATAGGTGTTTGTAGAGATCCTATAGACTTATAAATTGTGAAATACACTATAACCACATATAAGCAAATATAACAAATGGAAATTAAGAATTAAATATACCTAATTTCAAACCAAATATAGTGCAATGAATACTTCAAAAAATGGTGGGGGGGAGTGATTATTCTGGAAAAGAACTGGTCTGTCAAAAGTTTTCTTAACCGAATGAACTGAAACTGAATGCCAACCTGAATAAATCTAAAGTGGATTGACAGAACACTAATGACAAGCGGAGGATGGTATGGTTCACGACACACAAAGAACATGGCAGACTGTTCCAAACAGAGATCAATGCCATCCCCCTTGACGATATTACCTTATGGAGAGAGAAATACCACTGTCATGGGATTCTACCAGATAATTTATTAATCTGCTGTGATGTGGCGTCGGGAGAGCGGCTCGGGATTTCAATTCCTTGCATTGTAGTGTGAGTTGCAGATACAACGGCGGGGGGTGTGCCACTCTGTACGGGCGCACTTAGGGAGAGTGTAACGTTTGCTGGCTTATACTTGCAGGCTCATACCCAGTGCTACACTACACTTTTCCTCTCACCCCAAAACTAAAGTGAAGTTTGCATTTCGGAGTTTGGCTCCGTTTCTCCTTCTTGCATGGATTTCGATCGAGAGCCTAAGTGTTCCCAGAACTGGAAGCCCCAAGAACTTGGCCGACGGGGAGTCCGACTCTGTCCCGTTTGCTGTCTGAGTGAGTCTGGTCTCTTTCTGTGGTGCTAGACTGCCCCCTGGTGCTCAGTTAGAAAACTAGACTTCGCTCCACACACCCGTCCTTCCACCCCCATTCTCAACAGTTCTCTGAATCCAAGTACAGAAGTTGGTCTACAACTTATCAAGACGTTGAAACTGTAATATAACAAGTCAAATGTAGTTAAATAACACTGCGCTTATCACGTCAAGTATGGTAAAATAGGACCTCATGGCCGAGACCCAAAATGTCATGTGCTGCATGATAAACAATGAATATTCTCTTCGACGGCTTTGGTAGTTGCTCACCATCCCTCTCGTTGCCAATCAGGGGAGCCGTAAAATGGAGCAGCAACGTCTATCTTTCAAAGCTGCTCATTGCTGTGGGGCAAAGACATCTTTTTTTTTGTAAGTTTCGGGGAATTTTTGAAGTGGTGTCAAAGGAGCCATTTAAACAGGGGTCTAAGGGTGTCTCAGAGTGTGTGTGTCTGGAGTGTGTGTGTGTGTGTGTGTGTGTGTGTGTGTGTGTGTGTCGGGGTGTGTACGTGACTACTCGTGCCTTTAAATTCCAGGCTCGCTATACATACACATACACACGGATAGTGCCCCCCCCTCCCCCGCCCGCACCCATACCCATACCTCCACTCACTCTCTTTTTTGTGTCTTTTTTTTTTATTTCAAGAGGTTGAATTTTTTATCTAAATGCAAAGCAGGTGATAGGTGCTCCAGTTTCCTTCCCCAAGTAGTTCCCTTGTCTGGGGCTCTCCTCTTGATAAGAGTCCTGACATAAAAGACGGCGGTATCGTTTCCCCGCCTCGCCAGCCACCCCCGGCCCCCTGCCCCTCGCCCTTCCCAGGGCCTCACAAAGCAGCCTCTATTTGCTCCCAATTCAGGGCCCAATTGCAGATAAAGTTACGCAAATTTGTTTGGAGGAAGAGTTGCTGAGGCCTGCACTCCCCGGGGCTATAACAGCCTTGTCTTTGAGTGGGGGCTGAAGCGGGGGGGGGGGGGAGTGAGCTGGCAGGAGGCGGCGCGCAGAACCCAACACCAGCCCAGCACCACAATGGCCCCTGGACCGGCTCATTGGGAGAGGGGGAGGGAGGGAGGAGAGAAGGAGAGAGGAGCGGGGAAGGGTGGAAGGGAGCTCAGCTTGCAGGTGTGCAGGTAGGGAGAGGAAGCAGACGCTTAACCCCCAGAACAGACTGAGATAGTCGCGCACACACCCGCACAGTCACACTCTCTCTCTCTCTCTCTCACACACACACACACACACACACACACATCCCCCGTGGAGCGGGACGGGTGGTAACTCCAGCCCTGCCCATTGTGCCAGTGCCGCGGGCGCTGCTGCCATGGTGGCTGGTTCTCTTTAGGGGATGGGTGGGCAACAGCGGTGTGTGTGTGTGTGTGGGCGCGCGTGTGTGTGAGTGTGCAACTCTAATGGCAGAGCTAGGGGCTGGTATACACGTGTCTCAAGTTGCAGAGGCAGAGATAACTTTTTACTGATAAGCTCAACTGATTGGATTGGTTCCTAATGCTGTGACATGCTGTTGGATAGGTTGCATTACATAGCCATTAAAAGATGTTTGAGAGGGTGTTTACTTTATCTAGAACTTTCTTGCATGTGCTATTGTTTTTCACTCCCTGCCCGTCTACCAGCTCACCACGGTGAATGTTAAAGTAGATTAAAACATCAGCACCCACACACACACACAAACACACACACACACACACACACACACACACCACCTTGGCCAGATGGCCCCCTCATAAAAAGCCACTTAGAGAGATGAGTGAAGTGATTAAGAGGGGCCTCTCAAAGTGAGATAGGAGGGACGGATGGAGGGATGGAGAGAGAGAGAGAGAGAGAGAGAGAGAGAGAGAGAGAGAGAGAGAGAGAGAGAGAGAGAGAGAGAGAGAGAGAGAGAGAGAGAGAGAGAGAAAAAGGGAGTGTACCTGTTGAGAAGGGTGAGTTTACACACTGTGTCTCCATAAGTGAGGACTGCCAACATCCACTCGTGGGGAGAGTCACTTGGGCAGGGAGGCGAGGACGGGTTAAGACGCCCGCTTTGCTGCTTGTGTCTCAGAACCACAGCTGAAGTAGTAATGTGAAGAGGTGGGCACCTAAATACAACTTCATTTAACACACACTGTATTCCCACAAAGTGGTGGAGAGGTTTTTAAGTGAGTGTGTGTTGTTTGCGTGTGGGTGTGTGTGTGTGTGTGCATGTGTGTGTGTGGATACAGGTTAGCAAGAGGCTTGCCCAATGAATGTCTGTACATTCTTCTCCATTCAACGCGCAGATTGACAATTCTCAAGTGACCTTGTTTTTCTGTGATTCCCTTGCCATTTTTTTGTCGGACCTTTTCCCTCATTTCCCCAAGAAAACATTCACCGACTCGGGCGGCTCAAAGACTCAGAGACAAACGTGTGTGCGGACGGGGATGTGTGAGACACACACAAGCGCACACGAGCTATCAAACACACACTGAAGCAAAATGTTAACTGATCAATACACCGTCTCTTAGACCCTGTCTTGTGGATGACACTGTGACCTGCTGCACACACACACACACACACACACACACAGACACACATTCCCACAGGCACACAAACATACCCACACGCCTCCAACCCTCTCCCCGAGCCTGCTCTGACAGAAATTAAAATGTGTCAGACAGCAAATGCTAATGGTGGGAGGTGGGGGCCACTTAGCGGGGCCCTGCAGTAGAGGGCCCGGGTCAGGGCCGCTCGGCGACAGGGCCCGGAGCTGCTGCTGGGGGAGACGGGAGGTAAATGTCTGCGGCGTGGAGGAGCGCTCCCAGCGCCTCTCACCGTGTGTCCTTTCCTCCCATAGACCAATTACGCCTCACCTTTTAACGTGCGCCACCGCTGACAGAGAGAGAAGGGTGAGACGTTTACATATGTCATTTGAGCGAGAGAGCGAGGGAGGGAGAGAGAGAAGGAATAATCCTTACGGAGGGAGAGAGAGTGAAAGTCAGATGGAGGAGGGGGATCTTACACGCTGATACTGTATGTCATCAACGACAGGGGGGCCTTTTTAACAACCCTCCACTTGTCGTAACCAGGCATATTTTAGCCTCACACATCCTTTACGCCAAGTAGCCCGACGTTTAAGTGCCTCATTTCAGCTGAAGAGCACGCAAGGTGCCCCCCCCCCCCCCCCCCCCCCCCCCCCCGTCAGCGGTTAACGGGGAGAAATGCCGGTAGCAGAGAGAGAGAGGAGTCCAGACATAGGTCAGGGGACAGGTCTGAGTATAGGCAGCGGTAGAACTCTACTATAGACCTTGACGTGTTTGCTTCAGAGAAGGACCCAGGCACCAGGGCAGAAACTCACAGGCACGTCCTCCGCTGTTTAGCGCTCACGACAATAAGCTTCAGACGCTCGCTTCATGGAGGGTGCCGATGGAGCGCCACGGCAACGCAGGCGCACAGGTGGGGGGCGTACGTACCAGGAAGGCACAGATGCTCCTCTGCGGGGAGTCCCACTCGAAGCAGCTGTTGACGTAGCAGCCGGCGTTGATCAGGAACATGATGCAGCGCCTCACTCTGTTGAAGTTCTGCAACAGCAGCTGGAGGGGGCACAGGGCACAGGGGAAAGAGTTAGAACCTGGATGTAGGCCTAGCTATCGCCGCCGTTGGATTTTGTAAGAACGAAGAAATTCACTTTCTGGAGTGACAACTCCAACGACTACAGCTTGAGTTGCCACTGTCGGCGTCAGTTAGAATGAGTTGTCGGAGTTGCCGCCGACAGCGTCTCCCCGAATGACAATACGTTTCCTCTACAGTGATAGTTTGTGCCGAGCCCGCTTTCCCCTCCGTGGGGACCGCCTGAAGTGTCTCAGTCGAACGTCGTCCTCCGTCTGGATAGAGCGCCACGGCACGGCACGGCAATCCAACGCACGCGATGGGCTGAGCCCGCAGAGGGCCACTCCCAGCAGAGTTTTGACATGTCTTTTTCAGATCCGTCTCGAGCGGACCAGTGGGCCCGTTTAGAAGTAGTTAGAGGCTCTTTAGATAAGAGGGGGAGAATTCCCCTCTCCCGTTTATTCATAATTGAGAGGAAGTTGAGTGTTGAACTGAGGATGACTGTACGGTGTCCTGCTGGGGACAGACAGACCCCCGAGGACAACAACACTGTGATTCACCCGCTTCACAATGTCCCCAAACGGACGCTCACACACACACACCGACCAACGCTTTCATCGCACCCTACTTAGCGAACAGCGGAGATTGCGACACGCAATGTGTGTGTGCGTGTGTGCGTGTGTGTGTGTGTGTCTGTGTGTGTGTGTATGAGCACATCTATGTCTCTCTTGGATTCTCTTTTACTCTGTTCTTTGACATACTTACTAGTTCCACTAATGAACTAAAAATAATGGAAAAATGACTTCGATATATATCTTGTTTCATACGTGGCAGCTGTCAAAAATGCCTTACACCCCATCGAGAGTAGTTAAAAAAACATCTAAAAAAAGCGAATATCAAATGCCCTAATTAGAATGTAAAGGATGTGTTTGACAGGCAGCGATATGCATGCGTGTGTGTGTATGTGTGTGTGTGTGTGTGTGTGTGTCTGACTTCCACAGCAGGGCAAATGGCTCCCACACAACAGCCCTCCCAGGGCGCTCTGTCCAAAATAGCCGGTGACATCATCATTCCGAGACGCTGACACGGGCCCCCTCCGCGAGCCAGAGGTGAAATGGAGATGAAAAGGGAGCGAGGGAGGGCGGGGGAGAGAGACCAGCCCGCGCTCTGGGGGGAAAGTGCAGAGTAGGCATCTTTTGGCTCTGAGCGAGCGAGCGGAGACAGGGAGGAGAGAAAAGAGAGAGGGGGGTGTGTGTGGGGGGGTGGGGGGGCTGCTGCAGCGGCCGTTGACTGGCCGGCCCAAACGGCCGTTTATGTGACACGTCTGATGTGGGCCGGCCCCCGCCATTCAGGCCTTTGTGGGGCCGCCACATTGAGCGGCGTGACAATGAAGTGCAAAGCAGCCGTGGCACAGAGGGCCAACTAAGGATGGCCAATCTACTTATGCAACCCCCGAGCTGACAGCTTGACATTTCTATTCACCGCTCCGACTGGAAGAGAGAGGGGGCGAGGAGAGAGGAGAAAGGGGAGAGAGGGCGGGAGAACGCGGGAAAAAAGGAGGGATGTTTTGGTTTGCTGTTTAGTCTTTTTTTTTTCTCTTTCCCTCTTTCTCTGACGTTTGGGTTGTCTGGTGCCCACACAGTTGCCTCAACAACAAGTCTGGACGTGGGTTCGTTGGTCAGGCATTTGAGATGAATGACGGTTGGGGAAGGTGTACAATAAGATACATGGTGTGATGGTGATAAGTGTGTGTGTGTGTGTGTGTGTGTGTGTGTGTGTGTGTGTGTGTGTGGTACCCTGACAGACCTGTTTGGATACTCGGGGTTCCTCCTCGATGTACTTCTGCTCTACAGGGATTAGCGTCCCCAGCCCTGCCTTCACCTGTCAAAGGGAATAAGCAGACGTTATCCACTATTATTATTAGCGTGGTGAATATATTACATCCCTTGATGTACAATGCAATCTGGTATTTATGTCCATCAGGTATTGGTAATTCATTTTTGTATGATTGTTTTTTCCCATGTTTTTACTGTGTGTGTGTGTGTGTGTGTGTGTGTGTGTGCGTGTGCGTGTGTGTGTGTGTAACTCAGACATAAGACATTCAGCTCCATGTTAGAGGAGGGCGAAAAGAGAGAGAGCATACACCCTCTGTCTCTCGCCCACCGATCTAAAATGGCCACCAGGACACACACAGTGACAATGAATCGTGGAACAAAGGCTGCTAGGAGGGATTCCATGACAATTAAAACCGAAACGAGGAGGAGAGACAACATGGGGAGGGAGGCCACGACGACCAAACTGGAGGGGGAGAGGGAACGGAGAGAAGGGACGGGGGGGGGCTTGAAAACAAAAACGGTGGGAGGGGGAGGAGGACACAAAAAAAGAAAAAGAAGAAGAAAGAGAGAGGGGACTTACAGCGTTAAAAATCACGTCTATTTCAAGGAAGATGACCCCTTTGGTTGGCCCTGTCAGCTCCTTGCTTTTCAAGACGTAGGCTTTCCGTTCTCCATTTTGAATCTGCGGGAGAGGGACATGACAGGCTTCTGTCTAGCAATGCCCGGCTGAATACAGTGCCGGGGTCACCTCTGAACCCCAGCTGCTGGCGCGCTGACAGCCCGCCCAAAACAACTGTGGCAACTCTGACAAGTACCTGTTCATTACCAGCCCCGCTCTGTCAGCTCTGAATTAACTATCCCAGGGAATCACACTGCTCTTTTAGACTGTCCCTTGTTTAAACTTTCTCTCCGTATTTCTCTCCTTCTCTACCTTGATTTATCTTATTTATTTATTAATGTTTAATTCCGTCTCTTTTTTCTTTTTTGCTGTTTCCCTGCTGTGCCTGTACTCCCTCTACCTTTTTGTTTTCAAAAATAGTAGAGCTTTTTATAGCCGTGAACGGGTGTTTTTTGTTATTTTTACCCGGTGGGTATTTTTGTCACGGCGTCTGTGCTGTCACTCACGTTGAGTAAAGGAATGGCCACTTTTCCCAGGAAGTCTGCGCTGCGGTCCCGGTCCTCGTCGTACACCGTCACCTCCAGGACCGAGTGGATGTCCTTCACATTACTGACACACAGAGGACACAACACAGGGAGGGCTCAGTGCTGGCCACACACACACACACACACACACACGCAGACTCTCTCTCTAACGTCGAGCCGCATTGTGTCACTGCGTCCTTCGCAACCTAACCTCAGAGTGACAAGAGATAAAGAAAAGAAAAAATGGAGTAGGAGCAGCTCTGAAATGTCAGGTTTGACAAAATAAAATAGGCCAGCAAGGATGTCCCTGATGAAAAATAAAAGGGGGTGAAAGGAGGTTACTGATGAGACGGCAGCTCAGTAAGAGACTGGATCGCCGGCCTTCGAACTTCTTTGTTATTTTCTTTAAAATAAACAGTATGTTTTTGATGTATAGGAGAATGCAGTACACACATAGAAGTCCATATATATAACCAAATTATGAACATACAATTATTATTTTCGAAATAAAGGTATTTCAATATTATGCCTTTCTTTATATATATATATATATATATATATATATATATATATAAATTAATTACATTAATATCACTGTAAAATAAATGTATTTGAGAATAGTGCAGGATTGTTTGACCATTCATAATTAGACCAGTAATATAAATGTTGGTATTTTAACATTTACATTAATAAAAAAACTATTTTCCCACATGAAGTAGTGTGTATTTAAAACTGAGATTCTTGCACTCAATTTAAAAAGAACATTAATAGTATATCATATCTCAAAAACTGTAATTCTTCTGTAAGATTTGCTATTTAAAAATTGTAAATAAATAAATAAGAATAATACATTTTATTTTAAGGGGAACCTTTCAAGACACTCAAGGTTCCTTTACAACAGTCCAGTAGACAGATGTAACTAACACATTCTTTCCTAAGCATACATGTGTGTGTGTGTGTGTGTGTGTGTGTGTGTGTGTGTGTGTGTGTGTGTGTGTGTGTGTGTTTGTCCAACATTGTGTTTGTTCAGGTGAAGGAGCACGCCCAGCAGTGGGACTACGGGTGCGGGACACACTCACAAGGTGAACACCTTGTTCCACTCGGGGTTCAGGTTCTTGTACACGGTGTGAGTCTGCAGTCGGTCGTTACTCAGCTCCACCACGCAGAACGGGTCACTCTTCCCTACGAAAGAGGGGGGGGCAAGATAAAAGAGGGGGAGGGAGGTGGGGGCGGCCAGGGGGGGGTGAAAGGAGGAGGCAAAGGCAGACACACAGAGATTAACAGCCGGCCACGTTAACCAGGATCAGCCCCTCTCCCAGCCTGTCTAATCCAGAGTCTGTGGCGATGCCTCCCCGCCTGATAAAGAGCTTGACGAGGCGGCGGAGAAAACATCCAGCGTTACATCCAGCCCCACGTCCAGCTCCAGCCCCACAGACACCCAGCCCTGGCCACAGACCCCCCCCCAGCCCTGGCCACAGACCCCCCCCCAGCCCCGGCCACAGACACCCGCGTCCTCCCTCACTCTGGTCCCCACCGCCGCGTCACGCTTTCTATACGGCCACATATCGCCCAGGGACGGCTGCGGTACGTCCATTTCACTGGCGGTATCAGTGCTCTGGAAACCGGCGGTCCCTCGGCTAGGAGAAGCAGCAGATAAGCTGTGGGACAACTCCGCCCTAGGCGTGCACTGAGAATAGGACGGGAAAAAGAGAGAATGTGAGCGGAAAAAAGGGTGAGAGGGGACACAGACTCCCCTGGGCACAGATGGAGGGGGAACGAGGGAGGAGGAGGGGAGAAAGACTGTGAAGAGGAGGAAGACGGGGGCCATAGAGAGGACAAGGATTTTTTGAGGAGGAGGAGGAGGAAACAAGACACTTGGTAGGCTGTGTCGATGGAATTAAGGCCACGGAAGTTCAAAACAGAGAGGGGTGAAAGAAGGGTATGGGAACTCACGAGAGCCCCTCCATTAGCCACAAACAGGAAGAGAGAGGAAGACGTCCGCTCCAAACGGTCGACGTGTGAGGACCCAGGCATGCGTTGAGACAGACGCCGAGCTTTTCATCGTTTACAGTGAAAGTACAAAGTTTCAATGTGCAAGCTATACAGTATTTATGAGCGCTAATTGAGTCCGCCAAACTAAGTCCTACTCAGAAGTAGCTTCTGCTTTATGTGCAAACCCAGCGTGAGAGGAAATGAAACCAGAAACTGGAAGTAAATAAAAGGCAAAGAGACAAAATCCTCATCCTCCGGAGACTGCCATAATGTACTAATCACAACCGCTGGCCTATATATCCTCCGCCTGAGCAATAACATACATGCAACTGTTTCTTTGTAAAACTGAAATGACTGATTGTATAGTACCCCCCGCTTTAAAATGAACTAAAACAGACAAAAGTCTCGTCATTCACGCTTTGATCTTGAGTTTTGTGAAAGGCTGCTGGGAACACTTTGGCTGTTTGTTCAAGCAGTGCACTCCTGAAAGATGGGTCAGACGCGACGGAAATAAAACACAGATATCCGCTCCAACTCCCCTAGGTAGCACTGTGAGCTCCAGCACCACTGTTAAAGCAGGCAGTGGCAGAAAAACTGTGGCACCAAAAGAGGTGGGGGGGGGGGGAGCGGGGCTGAACCCAGGTTCCCAGCCTTCCATTCCCCCCTCCAAGCCGGGCGCGGACTATGCCGTCACTGATTGGCGTGCGTTTCTTCGGATGTTTTCACGGGGGCATGACATTTGGGTGGGATAAACAGATGTCACCCTGACCAATGGACGGTGGTAGGCGTTCCTCTTCCCGGTTATTTGGGCCACAATATAGAGCCGCAGCATTTGAAATGGATATTGATACCTTCTTTTTCCGACAAAATATTACCGAACAGAATCACAGACTGGATTTAGGCGACACTCGTGTGTAATGACTTTACCCGATGTTTTCATTTAAGACAATCATGCATTCAACAATAAGATAATTTATTACACACCACTACATTTCCAGGCCTCTATTCAAAAATGTATTACAAATCCAAAACATAAAAAATAAAATCTTTGACAATTAAATTTCTTTAGTTAAACCCGTTTAGAAACATTTAAAATTATGTTGTGGGTAACTAGATACTTTTTTATTGATAGAGAGTGTGTAATCACTGTCTCCCCTCAACATTTTACCATTAAAATGATGAGCATGCTGACACCCCAAATTAACACCAATCAAACTGTAACGTAATTACTCCTTATTGGGAGATATAAATAAAATAACTGAAAATAAATCCCCAGCCCTAGCAATGTTCCCCTCTAATGAAATGCAGCTGGCTTTTGCATTGGCGAGCGGTTGTCAGTAGCGATGAACTCTCACCCCATTGGCAGGCGCCAGTGGCGGCTGTCTCAACCAATTACACGCTCAGGTTTGAGCGTCACTCAGGGTGTCCAGGTAACAGACAGCCAAAGCTCCACCCCCCGGGTGCCTTCACCGTAGCGTGGCTGGGTTCAGGGGGAGAGCCATGCCTGAAACGCATCTCTGCTCCCCGCTAGATAAGCGTGCCGAATGAGCATGGTATGGCCCTGCCATGTAATTGGCTTGAAGAAAGCCTTGAGTCTGGCTGGTTCAATTGAGAGGACCGTACCCTAGGATGTTTCCAGAGTCTCCATTCTATATGATCATAATTTGTTCACCCCCCTTCCTCCTCCTGTCGGTTTCGTATTACACGTTCACCCCCTCATAACTCAAGCATACTCTTGTAAACTTTTCAGGAACTTTATTTTCAAAAAGGCTACAGCCTGTAATGCTTCCATCACACTTTAAATATGTACATAAGAATGATTATTTGTTGTTCGGCGGTATGTTTAACTATCAATATTGTTCGATTCATATTGTACACTGTATCAATGAGGTATTCTAGTCATAGGACCTGATAACTGTTGTACATGTAGTGGTGTAGTGTTGGAAGTTGCCTGTGTTTGTGTGTGTGTGTGTGTGTGTATGTGTGTGTGTGTGTGTGTGTGAGGTTGTACGTGCATATTTGACCATTTGTCCGTGAATGCCTTTGTGTGTGTGAGTGTTTGTGAGTGAGTGTGTGTGTTTGAATGTGTGTCTACACTATTGTCAGTGTGTCTGTGCGCGCTTCAAAGCCTCTAACTGTATGGGAGGCACTCACATGGACAAGAGCCCCCCAGACAGAGAGGATTGTTGGTTTTACAGACTATTTTCCGTTACCCCACTCGCCCTGGAGAGGAGGCACTCTACAAAAACGCCTCAATTAGCGGGAGAGATGGGAGAGGCAGACAGGAGAGGAACAGAGGTTGGGGAGCGGGGGGAGTGAGAATGGTGTGTGGTGACACCCTTTCCCTCCCTTTCTCTTCCTCGTTCTCCGTCACCTTGGTGCTGACCCGCTTGGCCCGCTTAGAGGAGTGGCCATGCGGTGGTGGGCCTCTTCTGGAGGCTCCTGGAGGGCCATTGTCCCCCGAGTGTAAGGTACACACACACACACACACACACACACACACACACACACACACACGCTCGCAGATTCTTGAACACTTACTTTCACACATACACAAACCCCCAATCCCACAATTGCTCAGTGGGGGAGAGAGGTCAAGCTAACTGGTCAAAATTGGGGGTGCTTCAGACGAGCATGCTTTTCAGAAATGTCACACTTGAAAGCCGCTGCAGATGACAGACGGGAGGGAAGCAGACGGGGCCCGCCAAACGGTGCCTTGCTTCGCTGTGTTCTCAGCAGAGTCGCATCTCTCAAAGGCCCCTGGATGTGGTGTGAGAAGCTGCTTTTAGGGAGTCCTTTCATGGAACATGTTGAAAGGTGCTGCTGGACGATACCTCCAAAAGCCGCGCACAATGGCCAGGACCGGTTCGGGAGGCCCGCTCGCTCCTTTTACGGGCTCCTTATGGCTCCATATCAAATCAAAAGCTGCGGGGATGCTAATTGAAATCCAGGACAAAAAGGCCGGGGCGGCCGCGCGTGGACCGGCGGCGGTGGCACCAGCGGCCCCCGAGGAGCCGGGACTGAGAGATGAGCCGAGCGTCGGGGTCAGCACCGAGCAGCGTGGCGCCCCGTGTTCCGCGGTGCCGGCGAAAACAAAAGCAGCAGCCATTAGCCCCCTTCTCCCACTGCTCCCCTCCCCACAATGGAAATGGGGAACGAGCGGCGCTCCATCCGCTAATGGGGGCCGTGTCTGTGGCTCTGCGCCCCGCGAAGGAGGCCAAAATGTCTCCCCCCACACACACACACACACACACACACCACTTCCTCCTCGGCCGGATAACACACAGTGAGAGAAAGTAGGCATGTCCACCGTAGACCTAATTAAAAGCTAGAATTAATGGAGGAACGGGGAGGAGAAGTGGAGAAATGAACAAAGAGCCAGAGAAGGAGAAATGCTTTGTAGAGTTTGTATTTCAGTTGAAACGAGGACTCCAGCTTTTCTCTTTTTTTTCCCCCCACATTCAAAGAAGCACTGTGGTATAATCCTCTAAATATGCCAGGATAAAACTCCTGCCCTGCACAATTCCCCCAAAACAGTGATTCATTAATTATATTTGCTATAACTGATTCTATTGGCTATAACCCAAACAGCTTTAAAACATCCTTCGTTACTGTTTTAGATGGTGTTTTGTTGATTGACGTTTGCATAGGTGTTCCGAGTTGACCCACCTGTGACATCCGCCGCCATCAGCCCCTCAGCTCTGATGACCTTCACCTGGACCACGCCCACGTCCTTCAGGTTGTGGAGCGACCTCAGCAGACCCTGAAAGGGTGAGGGGTCACGGGGGGAGAGGAAGTCGACAGATTCATCAAATGATTTCAGTGAACGGGGTTCGATTATGCAGACAGAACATGTAACCGTCATCTCTGTTCACCCGCTGAAAGAGATGAGTGAATGATGGAGAGACAGAGTGGAAGTGTTAGAGAGCGAGAGAGAAAGCTAGCGGGAGCCGCTAACGGTAAGCTGCTAACCGATAATAGAGACATTCTGTGGTGCACAGACACCTCCAGCGAAGCGTGACTGCCAGTGATATCCTAGTTACTGGGCAGCGGCCCATACACACTGGTTCGGCTGGTCTCACACACGCACACACACGCACGCGCGCACACACACGCGCACACACACACACACACACACACAGGAACAGGCTGATGAGAACTAAGCGAGAGGACATAGCTGCACTGACATGAAAAGCAGACAGAGAGAGACAGATAAACTGTCAGACTGAGAGAGAGATACACACCTGCACCCAGGCACAACAGCCTCACACACACACACACACACACACACACAGACCACACACACACACAAACACACACACACACACACAGACCTGCAATGAGGCCGAATGGTGTGCCACGCTGGCGTGTCTTAAAAGCAAAGAAAATGCACTTCACTTCAATTTATTTCTCTCCCTGGCAATAACCCGGTCCTTCCCCAGAGGAGTAATTATAATTTAAATTCCAGAGTCAGGGCCGGGCTAGAGACTTAATTCATTATAAAGCTCTGTCAGCCTGCCTGTTCACAGCGATATTATTGTCCAAAAGCTCTCCGAATGAAGATGAGAGGAGGAAAGACGGAGGGAAGAAATACAGAAAAAAAAAGAAAAACTCTCCCTTTAACTTTAACACATGATTTCTCTGAAGATATGACCGCTTCTTATTTGTGATTATTGGGGAATGGCCTAAAAGGGAGTAAGAGGAAGTGTATGTGTGTGTGTGTGTATATATATATATATATATATATATATATATATATATATATATTTATATACATATATATAAAAGAGAAAAACATGATTTGTGAGGCCGGAACATTTCCAAAGCAGAGGAATTTGTGATGTGCTGCCTTTTCAGCTAGACAGCCAGGGAGATTGAAAAGCTCAGGAGATGAGGCCTCTTTATTTTTTTAATGAAAGGCTGGAGAGAATATATTTTCCCAGCCTCCCCTCCCCCTCTCCCTCTTCTCCACCACCCACCACCGGTACACTGACTTGGGCACACTGGGTTGAGCACAGCCCCACCACCGGGGGAGAGGAAACTCACTCCCTCCCGGGATTCCTCCACCCAGATCCCCCAATCGGATGGAGCAGGGACTGCTGCTAGGGGAAGGGCGATGGCGGGTTGGGGGCAGTGTAGGGAGAGGGGTGGGTAATAGAAGATGAGAGGATGAACTCCTACAGGGAGGGGCACACGGCGGTGGGGGCCGAGTGTGCACCTTTGATTGACAGCTTGTCACCGTGACGTCTTCCTTCACCTCTTGTTGTGCGAGAAAATGAATGTCAGCGCGGCTTGCCGCTTTATGAGTGGCTGTCACCGCGGCGACGCCTCACCTTTTATCAACGCTCCAAATAACATTTCATCCTGGCGGCCTCCGCCTGGCGACCGGACCGTCCGGTCAGGGGACATTAAATCGGAGCCACTGCGAAATGTCATCATCCAAATGGAAAGCTAACAGCTCTCTCCCTCTCTCCCTCCCTCCTTCCCTCCCTCCCTCCTTCTCTGGCCTATTCCTTCCATTACCTCTCGGTCTCTTTCTTTCTCTTCCTCTTTCCCTCATGCTTGCTCGCTCTACCTCTCTAACTTTATCTAACCGTCTCTCTCTTTCTCTCTATCTCTCTTCCTCTCCTCCTTGAATGAGAGTATGGCTGTCCTTCCCGGACCTGGACCTGGCCAGAGTGACGCAGGGCGAGTGCTGTCATGTGGGTGTGAGGGCGGGGTCGGCCGAGAGGGGCCGTAGAGAAGTGGAGTGTCCCTCCTTGAAGTGAGGTCACCCTGTCTCCCCCTAAACCCCCCCGGCCCCCCGCCCCCCGCCCCCCTCAGGACCCATTAGCAGCCATTAGTGTGGGCCCTCCTATGCCATTAGCATGGATAAATCATGTTCCTCCCCTCCTCCGGTGACAACAGCTACCGCTGGGCGTACAGATGCTGAGGAGGTCTCGCCCGACGTTCGTAAATCTCCCTGCCAAAGGTTGTGTGTGTGGTCATTCCTGAGATGCCTGCTGAAAGGGTTCTGCTGCTAAGGCACTAAGTAACTTTCTACTTAGTGTGATATAGACGGTAGTTCTCCACCACGTTCTGCTCTACGTGCATTCCTTTTCCGGGCCCTGTCGAAGAGCAGGCGACCATGGACGTATGCCC
>CM030179.1:14015929-14028429 GCA_017639675.1 Aplochiton taeniatus | reverse complement strand
CACAAACGTTACTAAGAGGTTTATTTAATTTAAAGCTTGCAAACTCGTCTGGAGGGCTGGATATATATATATATATATATATATATATATATATATATATATATATATATATATATATATATATATATATATATATAAATATATACACACATATACATATTGTATGCCTATGGGGCAAAAGGCCACTTCCGTTGCCAAAATGCTTGCGAATATTTTTGATGACGTCGTCTGTTAAAGGGTCTATAATGAGTCTACATTTCAGTTCCCCTTCCCATGGTGGAGCAAGCAATCGTAGGTGGTGAACCAGTGCACCTTGCTCTTGAACTTCTGGTGGCCCAGTCGGAACTTCACGTAGGGGTCACTGAAGCCGTTGGCGTCCATTGGCTGGAGGTCGCGACCCTCGATCAGACTGATGCTAACGATGCCCCGCCACAGCTGGGCCTTCCTGTGCACGTCTGACAGCCGCATGCTCTGGTGCTGGGGGAGACACACACACACACACACACACACAATTTGATCAGTGATCTGTAAGATTCCGCGTAGTGCAAATGAGCTTTGAGGAACAGTGGTATTTCTTTGTTTACCTCGACTCACTGGAAACATACCAGGACACACAAAACACACACACATACACACAGACTCAACGTACACCAGAGAGGCAAGCAGAGGGACACAACCACAGTCAAACGCAGGACAGGGCAGTTCAACAGATTCAGCTCAGGGCTCACAGCTCTTTCAGCATGCTTTAGGGCTCACTGCTAGGGTTGTTCAATATTCAACAGCCTGAAATCTATTTTTTTTATAGTGTGCAGCCGGGGGAAATTACTGTCGATATTTAATAACCTACGTATGTGTCTCCTCGGTTTGATATAAAAACTGAGGTGACGATAGAGCAACAAGGTACTGTTCGTAAAAGCTACAACGGCAGATTAATTTACTGACGGGCTAACAGTAGCAGGCAACATCTTTCCCCATTAGCTGTTGTAAAACATTGGACCACCTTCTTCATCAAATTCCAGGCCTAAGATAGAGAGTGTGAGTATAGCTAAACATCAGCATAATATTGGAAGGAAACTACTAACTTCCAAAATAACAAGGATCCAGTGGTTTCCTAAGCATGCTGATATGTATGTGTCAAAGCAGGTAGTCACTTCATAATGTGTGAACGCTAACCCAGCAGTTAGCACTTAGCTAAACTGCTTTGAAATATGTAGCTAGGCCTGCTGGCAAATAAGGCTTAAACCATAGGTAAAGTTGGTGGAGTGGGACTGTGCACTGTGCTCACATGGAGTAAGCCAAATAAGACCAACTTTTCCATCTGTCTTTAATTGTATTCGACTATAATTAAATACAATTAATTTAGTAAAAAAAAAAGTACATTTTAACTGGTGATACAACAAAATCTTGTTCTTCTCTGCATTAAAGAGCCAACATTCTGTAGTGTATATGAGTCTACAACCACACCAAATGCAGTCGGATTTCAGAGCCTTTCTTCTCTTGTCGGCGCAGCAACGAGTTAAAATAGACACACAGGCCAGCATACTCCCACCAGGCTCTCTCACTGTCAGAATTACAAATGCAGATGGCTGCTTCTCCCCCAGTTAAGGAACGTTTTCCAGCTGTTTTCTAATCACTTACAGGCCTATTTAACCTTCGCTGGAGTCAAACCACTGTTGCACACAAAAACAAAGAGCGGCATACTTATTTGTCAAACAAACACTATTCTATAGAAGTTATCTATCTATCATTCTCTCTCCCTCTCTCTTCATGTTTCTGCCTGCCTCGTTAGGGAGAAGTCATTAGCATAGCTTTTGTATGGCGTGAATTTCATTAAACTCTGTACAAACCCTGCCGCTTTGATCTAAAGACTCTTCATTTCCATTCTCCAGACTTAAAACAATGGCAAGTGGCTCCCCTCGATACAACCACCCATGCAGCACTCCGAGCGCCCCCCCCCCCCCCCCCCCCCCCCCCCCCCCCCCCCCCCCCTCCTCGCCAGCGCCCCTGTATGCTAATTGTCAAAAGGCTGCATCAACTCTCTGCTACGCGCGCAAGCCTAATTGAGAGACCTCGTTATTGTTTTGTTGCTACATATTGCTCATTACGTAAAGCCGTGGACGATTCGGATAAGGGAATCATCCACTGTGGTCATGCCAAGAGTGGCGCAGGGGAGACAATGAGAGAGAGCGAGGGTGGGGGTGATAACCGCTCTCTGAGGCGCTGATCCGTTCCAATAACATGCCCCATGGCTAACGCCCTGGAAGAAAGTCCTCAAACGTGCTCCGACACACAGTGCTCAGGCTCCTCCTGAGTTGAGTAAACTCCCATTTTCCAGGACGCTGGCCATCATCACATTTGTTTGACAATACTTTGTGCATTGTTTGCATCTACAGGACTGGGTTCAGCACTTTGTTGAGGGCTGATTAAAGAGAAGTGGGGGGTGTAAAAATAACCATGGCAGGCAGGCAGGAAGGCAGGCAGTCAGCCACGCAGGAGTAAGGCCTGGTGGGGAACGCTAGCTAGTTAGCGCTGGAGCTAATTCCCGAGTCACAGGCAGGATGGCCCAGTTAGGAGCTTCAAAGGCTTGATTTGGGGGAAAGCACTACAGCAGGACGTCTGCCCAACCCCAACCGGAGGCACTGAAAATAACATTTCTGCCTCTCTGTACTTAACTTTAGGAAACTTTTACTGGAACTGAAGGAAAGGTCGCCGTGGACATTTTAGGACTAGAACCATGCTGAAGGATGGGAACTGTGTGTCAGAGCAGGTTTGTGGATCGCGCTCCGACAGTACGGCCCCGCCGAGCAACCGCTACCTTAAGCAATACAGCATTCCTACTGACCATGGAGTGAGCGTGTTACTTTACTGAAGAGCTGGTCAAATCTATCTGAGGAGAATCGGCATTGGTTGAGGAACAGCCACGTGTCACATGCAAGGGCCAATGAGAAGAATCGGATGCTGGACCAGCATGCCTTCTGTTGAGACCCGGTCAACATCACAGAGGGAAATGAAACATCAAAGTGCATCAGAGGGAAATCCAAAACAACATAAGCCACTGGACAGGGAAGGTCTTTACAAGGAGAAGGGGCCTTATGAGACCCCTGACCAATACACACACACACACACACACACACACACACACATATTTTGCTTTCTGCCACACCTTCACACATTCACTACATCTTCATGTAGCTGCTCCAGTCGAGCAAGGAATGAGAAATGACAGCAAAAGGGATGTTGGGTCCTTTTATTTTCTCACTCGACAGCCGCAAAACAATTTCCCAGCCACATTTAGACACGCACACATGTATGCTCTGTATGACGCCATTCAGAGCACCCCTTGGTTCTCTCTCTTGCTGTGCGCTGTATGTTGCAGCTTGTGGAAAATGAAAGCAGGCGAGCTGAGTTTTGATGAACAGACAGAGGATTACTGATAACTGATTGTGGAGGAGAAGGAAGGGGGGAGGGGGCACTGGGACACTCCGCCCAGCAGTCAGGGAACAAAGGTGCAGGATAAAGTGCAGGGGCATTGGGGAAAGGAGTTAGAACGTGAGGAGGAGTGGGGGTGGGTGGAGTTACATGCTGTGGTAGTTTACCTTACTGGATAGTTTCCAGCTCCTTCTCATAAGCATGGTCTGTAAATGAGACAAAGCGATTATAGAGCGCCCCCACTGGCGGCCCCTTGTAGCTGCAGGCTCAGGGGGGGTCAGCCCAAAGGGGAGGGGGTAGCCAGGTGGAGGGGTCTTGAGGGGCTGGGGGCAACACACACAGCCAAACTAAGCAGTAAGAAGCGCTCTTAAGGTAATTCGGACACACTGCTGTAAATTATAGCACACATACAGGGGGCATGTACAGTGCATTCCCAAAGTTCAGACCCTTCACTTTATCCACATTTTGCTATGTTAAAGTCTTATTCTAAAAGGGATGCAAAAATGTATTCTCTAATCAATCTACACACAATAACTCATAATGAAAAGTGAAAAAAGGTTTCAGAGATTTTAAAAATAAAACAGAAATATCACATTTAGATAAGTATTCAGACCCTTTACTCAGTAAAGTGATACGCAGTGATTACAGCCTCAAGTCTTCTTGGGTATGACGCTAAGCTTGGGACACCCATATTTGGAGAACTGTACCCATTATTCTTTCCAGATCTTCTCAAACTGTTTGGATGTATGGGTCATTTCATGAAACTAGCTCTGGAGACAAGTTGATGGGGAGCGTCGATTTACAGCTATTTTCAGGTCTCTCAAGAGATGTTCAATCGGGTTCAAGTCCAGGCTCAGGCTGGGCCACGCATTGACATTCACAGACTTGTCCCGAAGACACTCTTGCATTGTCTTGGCTGTGTGCTTAGGGTCGTTAAACCTTCACCCCAGTCGGAGGTCCAGGGCGCTCTGGAGCAGGTTCACGTCAAGGATCTCTCTGTACTTTGACACGTTCATCTTTCCCTCGATCCTGACTAGTCTCTCAGTTCCCTACAGCTGAAACACATCCCCTCAGCATGATGCTGCCACCACCATGCTTCACCGTAGGGAATAGAATTGGCCAGATGATGAGCGGAGCCTGGTTTCCTTCAGATGTGACGCTTGGCATTCAGGCGAAAGAGTTCAATCTTGGTTTCATCAGACTAGAGAATCTTGTATCTCATGGTCTGAGAGTCCATCTCCATAGAGGAACTCTGGAGCTCTGTAAGAAGTGACCATTGGGGTTCTTGGTCCCCTGCCTGATCAAGGCCCTTCTCATTTGCACTCAATTATTTTGTCGGATGTGTCGGATGTGTGACACAATACTGTCTACGGAAAATTCTGTCGACTTCATGGCTTGGTTTTTGCTCTTGACATGCACTGCCAACTGTCGAACATAATATAGACAGGTGTGTGCCTTTCCAAATCATGTCCAATCAATGGAATTTACCACAGGTGGGCTCCAATCAAGTTGTAGCAACATCTGGATGATCAGGATGATCAATGGAAAGAGGATGCACAGACTGTCACGACCAAGGGTCTGCATAGGTAAATGTGATCATTCAGTTTTTTAATATACTTGCACAGATTTCTACAAACCTGGTTTTGCTTTGTCATTATGGGGTATTGTGTGTAGATTGATGAGAAAAAAATAGATATTTTAAAATAAGGCTGTGACGTAACAAAATGTGGAAAAAGTAAAGGAGCTCTGAATACTTTGTGAATGTACTGCATATGTATAGTTACAGGATCCCAGTCACACAACCACGCTGACAACAACAAACAAACAAACACACACACACACACACACACACACACAAGAGGAATGCAATAAGCATCTTAATCATTTCAAGCCATCTACTGCTTTCTCAAAACATCTTAGGGTTAATGCTTTTACTGAATTTTCTATAACCAGTAGGTGGCGACAGAGTGAAGCATCCACAAAGCTCCGCTATAACCTTGCGCTGTTTTTTTTGGGGGGGGGGGGGGGGGGGGTTTACAGTTTGAGGGATCCAAAATGATGCTTAACCTAAATAGAGTTTATTTGTTCTGTCAAATGTGGATTCTCTCAACTAAAGAACCAAATAAGCAGCAGAATTAAGACGTCAGATCAAACGGAATAAAATATTTCCCCCATGACTCTGCCTTGTTCTTTATCAAACATGCAGGGGTCCAATTAGGCAAACAAATAATTGAACAGAAATAAATTCGACTTCGAAACATCGAGCACGTCCGCAGAGAGCAGAAAGCAAATAATTAGGAGTTTTATAATCCAGTGTTCTTTGAACATGGACGTTTTTTTCGCAGACAATATTTATTACATTTTTGGGGTGTGTGTGTGCTGAATTTATCTCTGCGGCTGAATTAATTACTCTCCCCTAGGTGAGATGGATTGTATCCAGGCCAGAGTTCAACGGATGCCAGCTAACACTGCCAAGTATTTTTCAGTTTTGGTGTATCATTTGATGTGGAATGGGTTAAGAACACTAACAATGTGGTTGAAGAAAAAACTAACTTTAGAAAACGGCCAATGGAACCAGCATACTTTACAGATCAAAACGTATATATATATTTATCTTGTTAGCATGTTAGTTCGTAAGCCCCTTATTTTACACACAAACAGTAACAAAACGTTTTGTCTTTAGAACATTAATAAAAAAAAGAGTAAAATAGAAAGAGAAGAAGCATCCAGTGGGCTTTCCTTACAGCTTCCCATGAGTCTCCATCTTTAGGAGTGAGGGTGACAGCCAGCTCCAGGGTACCCAGGTTCTGCTCAGGGTACTGGGGGTCCTTCAGGTCAAGGGTCACGTCCAGTGTCCTACAACCGGGAACCAAAAGACAGGGCTTAGCTTTATCACACGCATGTAACCCTAACCCTAACCCTAATCCAAAAGGTAGGGCTTAGCTATATCACACGCATACAACCCTAACCCTAACCCTAATCCAAAAGGTAGGGCTTAGCTATATCACACGCATACAACCCTAACCCTAACCCTAATCCAAAAGGTAGGGCTTAGCTATATCACACGCATGTAACCCTAACCCTAACCCTAATCCAAAAGGTAGGGCTTAGCTATATCACACGCATACAACCCTAACCCTAACCCTAATCCAAAAGGCAGGGGTTACCTTTATCACACGCATGTAACCCTAACCCTAACCCTAATCCAAAAGGCAGGGCTTAGCTATATCACACGCATACAACCCTAACCCTAATCCAAAAGGCAGGGCTTAGCTTCATCACACGCATGTACCCTCCACCATCCCCTGACTCACCCACCATCACCAACACCCATATGCTGTATGTAGTATGCAGCATATGGCAGTGATTTATTGCAATTCTAACATATCACCACTAGAGGGCGACCTTGTATTTTTCTCAAACAACTCACTAAAGACAACACGATTGACTGACAAGAGAGTAGGGTTTAGTGAGGAAAAAGGTGCATCCATCCCCACCTCTGGTGCTCCAGGGATTCCAGGTGGAGGTAGGCCGAGCCCATGAAGTCGTCTTGGAGGCCAAAGTCATAGTCGAACACCTGGCGGACACAAAGACAGAGTCACTGCTACCACAGCCAAGACAAAACACCACAAGTTCGGTCTGCAAGACCACCCCATAGATAGTCGGTTCACCTGATAATCTGGACAACAGTAAAATGAAATAGTTTGTCATTTTAAGAGCATTCACTTTTGGTGTGACATGCTTCCTTTACCCAAGCAACCTGGATACATCGAAATACAGAGACGGCTCAGCACTGAGTAATTAATGGTAAAGCTGGGTGTGCATTCCCTTCTACCCATACCCCCATCTGGACACGCCACACAGGCCCACAGTAGCTGGTCAGATAGCTGGGCGTTACCTTGACGTAGAGCGGCTCTCGCAGGCTGTCCACCAGGAGGCAGACCCTCTCATCCCACAGCGGGTTGAGGTTCTTGTGGATGGTCTTGCTTCGGAACACCTCCTTACCGGCGATCTTAAACTTCACATAGGGGTCACTGGTCCCTGGGGTCCAAAAATGAAAGAAACTTTTGTCAGCGTTATGTATGGGTATGGATACAGTATGTAGGCGTGGGCATGGAGGAGGAACAACAGGTATAAAAACAGTATGCTGGATATTTAGACATGGGTTCATGGTTAGCTAACTATCGAGTGACCTTGTATGCACCAGCATGATGGATAAGCGATTTAGACTAAGTCTTGATGGTAATGGTATATTTGGTGGATTATTCTCTACGTGTCTAAGTAGTGTATGCAGTCAGATGGGTTTAAATGTCAAGACTTGCTGCAGGGTTAAATACACATACAGACAACAACCTCTGTCTTAGCTTGTCTCTCCTGTAAGCATCTCCCAATGCCCCCTACAACCCCCTTCCCTTCTTTTCCTAAGGCTGCCTATCCTCTTCTATTTGGAATAATGTAAGAGTGCAAGTCAGGTCAGGTCACACGCACACACACGCACGCACGCACGCACGCACGCACGCACGCACGCACGCACGCACGCACGCACGCACGCACACACACACACACACGCACGCACACACACACACACACACACACACACACACACACACACACACACACAAACCCAAACGGAAGCACAAATGTTATCTAGCCCGGAGAATAATTTCCCTATGTGACTCATGCTGAAGTCTAAAGGCTGGGATAGAGCACCAAGGATTGTGTGGTACCCTTAGGGACCATCTCACATCAGAAAATCACGTTTTATAACATTCTTATTTAACATATTTGTAAAATATTTAATCACTGAAGTGTTCGTTGAAAGGTATAATCCTAAAACAATTGTCAATTAATAAATATCCAAAATATAAATGGCCCACACACACAGACACAAAGCATAAACAATCAGAGCAAACACAAAACCTGAATGATGATCAATGTAAGATTGTATCCACTAGGTGGAGCTAGACAACCACTGTGGCCAAACAAAAACTCAAAATGCATCCACACAGCAAATAACAGCCACTGCAGTTTTAACCCTCGGTCATTTGTAAAAGTAAAAAATAGCGTCTTAGAAATAATTGGTAACCCAGGGCACCAACAGTACTAGTGGCGTGTGTAAGGTACACTGTCATAAGATCTTGAGTACTGCTGATTTTGAAATTGATTATTAAACAAATATTTGTTACTTTATTCTGATTAGTTGTCTAAGATGTTGCAGTTAGCACAAAAACAACACTATAAATAAAAAGAATAATAATAATAAAGACTCATTCTGGCTCAAGAACTCGCAGTTCTAAATGACAGTTAATTTTGATTCATAATTGCACTGTAACAATGACCCAGATGAAGTATGCAATCCGGCCTTTTATTCTAAGGGGACATTAGTTTCCTTTTGAAAAGAGAATTCTATATGAATCCAGTGTGGAAGGTGAACCAGCTCAGACAATGATGTTCTAGTGAACTGGAGCAACCAAACTGCCAGCAGTAATGGCAAAAAATAAAAGGAAATGAACCAAACAAGAATGTGAGGATGAGGTTCACTAATGGTATTGGTAGCTGAGAAAGTAAACCATTTTATGTTCAGTATCCATGACCAACCCTAGCCTGAGAGAGAGAGAGAGAGAGAGAGAGAGAGAGAGAGAGAGAGAGAGAGAGAGAGAGAGAGAGAGAGAGAGAGAGAGAGAGAGAGAGAATCTGTCCACCCCAGAGATACAAAAATTCACAGAACGTATCTTACATACTTACATAATTCCTGTTTGTGTGCATGATTTCATTGTTTGAAGGGTATAACCTGGTTTGCCAGCATTTTTAGGCTGATCCCTTTCCCCTAGCATGTATGTATCGTCAACCAAGGACATGCAGCAACAGAGCGTGGTGCCAGAAACCTTTATCGTCTCCAAACCTATAGCAGAGTCAGGGTCTCGTTCTCCTAATAATCAAACGGAACATTTTTAGTGCATTACATGATCAATTACATAACAAGTGTGCTTTGAGTGTGTATTTATCGAGAGTGCACAGCTTATCAACATGAAATTGTCTTCTCATCCAGTCCATTTAGGAGGAAGAAGTACTGTAATCTACAGCAATCACCAGTCATTAGCTCCGCCAGAGAGTAGTCCTGCTGGCCGTGTAACCCTCCCTCTCTCTTTCTCCACCTCCTCATCCTTTCTCCAGCCCTTCCTCTCTGACAACCAGCATCAGAGCAGCTCTCTGAAGAGCCCGTGGTGCAGAGGTACCTGCTTAGCTTGCTGTCTGGAGGCTTGCCATATCAGGCGCTCCTTTGCATCTCTAAATGTTCGCATCATTGGGTGTCCTTGCTTAAGCCACTCTTGGGAAAGAGGCCCTTCTCTACCAGAGTGTTTTTTGCTACACCGGGGCCTCCCCGGGTCACGTGTGCACCTCTCCAGGGCTGACCCTGTCTGAGAGGACACAAGGACCAACAGAGGGCTAGGTGTTGGCTGGGGAAGCTGCTGGCGCTTTGGGACGTTGGCCCCGTTTGCTTGCGCCTCCTCAGATCCGGATCATAGAGACATGAACAGCATTCACTCGAACTTGCACAAACACACGTGCACACACATTCACATATGATGTTATAACAGGGGTTATAACTGAACTGAGTGTTTCAGAACTTCATTCTCTCTCGCTCTCTGTAAACCCAGAAGCAATGTTTAAATGCGCGCCTTAGAATAGCATATGCCAACTATAAGCCATGTGAAGGTAAATGATCGGGGAGGATTCCAAGCGGTAAGGTGTTTTGGTGGGAAAGTGTGGTCTGTCTCTGTCTCTGTCTCTGTCTCTGTCTCTGTCTCTGTCTCTGTCTCTGTCTCAGACAGCATCCAGCTGACAGGAAGTTCATGTGTCATCAGGCTGTCATAGCAGACGGGACAAGATGTGCAATACCAAAGGCTTGCTGGGACGTGAAGTCCACTGGGGGGGGACACTTACACAGAATACCACTATGACACACTACAACACCCTAGTACACCTCACACTTGTACCGTGTTGTTCTGGACGGCTCTCTGCTAGAAACGGTAGCAGAGTGGAACGGGTGCTCGATTAAGATATGAAGATATGAATACATCTGTGAGGGTCATTCTGAACGTAACTTCTATGATCACTTTGTGGCCGCTTGGGTTTTCTTTTTACTTTGACTGAACCAGTATAAGATATACAAAGTCAACAGCTTAGGGAGTAGCACTGATAAATATTTTAGTATTTTCTCTCAAATGAGATTTACTGTGTCTGGAGTATAAGGGCATTGAACAATTATTTAAAAGTCCCCGACAGAGGAGTTTCACACCAGTGCTATCGATGGTAGGCAAACCTCTGACGGCTGCCTCACACTGTGAACCCATCCACAGATCTCTCTCTCTCTCTCTCTCTCTCTCTCTCTCTCTCTCTCTCTCTCTCTCTCTCTCTCTCTCTCTCTCTCTCTCTCTCTCTCTCACGCCACTTCTCTTTAATGGACTCATCAGCTCTCTCTCTCTCTCTCTCTCTCTCTCTCTCTCTCTCTCTCTCTCTCTCTCTCTCTCTCTCTCTCTCTCTCTCTCTCTCTCTCTCTCTCTCTCTCTCTCTCTCTCTCTCTCTCTCTCTATCCATCCCAACAGGTTCGATTTCCTCCAGACAACCCCCACTGGCTCCAAGTCCTGGAGCTTGATGGGGCCATAAACAGCAGGCACTAGCCCAGAGTCTGAGGAGCATGAAATGGAAGGCCTGGCTGCAGTGCTGTGCTGTGCTGTGCTGCGGGGCTGAGCTGTTGGCTCCACTCAGTTAAACGGGGACAAATCTGTCACGTCAAAAGGTCGACAGGAAGAGCGCACCGTGGAAATGAGAGGTGAGGCAACCGAACGTCTGCTCAGTTCAGCGTGGTACAGGATCGTGTGTGAGGGGTGGAGAGTGGTTTTCCCCTAAAAGACTTCAGACAGAAGGGCATAGAAGACTGATTGGAAGAGAGAAAAGCAGGCGAGCAGACAGGCAGACAGGCAGACAGGCAGACAGGCAGACAGACGCAAAGACCAAAACAAAGACAGCCAGGCTACATTCTAAAGGTGCATTCAGGGTCAGGCGCTCTCCTCGTCTCCTGTTAAAACCAAGCGCAGCTAAAAGGCCCAATCTTGGTAACAAAATGCCTTTCGGAGCCCCTGTCAATACCCCTCCCCCCAAAATCTCATTTAAGAGGCTCGATCGACCGCACTCTGATCCACCCTCCTTCTCCGTGACGGGCAACTGAGACTGAGTAGTCTAATAAGCACTCATCGCCGCTGAGGATGGCGCAGGGCGGGCATGGCCGGGGCATAAAGCACGCGTCAGACGCCCGGCCAACCACTAGACCATTACTTAATTACTTCACCGTTCAGCGGAGTCATGCAGCGCTGGGCTTTTGGATGAGCTATAGGGGCTATTGGGCACTGCGCATGATGTCAGAAGCATGCTGGGACGACCACATAGGCGGTGAGGGTGCAGTCTGATGATGACTGTGCAGTCTTACGTGAAACAAGCAGCATGCTCAGGCAAGCCCCAGGGACATGGCCATCATCATGTCCCTTTGTCAGCCAGAAAAGCCCCGCTGCTTCTCCTATAGGTTAACTGCACTGTCTCTCCATTCTATTATTGTCCATGGATCTAGTGCAATAGCAGTTTCACACACATTCCAACAGCAAGGCAATGGAATTTAATTTGTAATATTGTGTTTTCTAAGCATGACAGGGCAAGCTAAGTTCCTAAATAACTGTAATACAATACAAAAATAATAATAAGAGAATATATATTGAACCAGTAGGTGGAAGCATTTATCTTCGTATGCTCCAACCCATTGGTGTATGAACTGATGGGAAAGTCAATGTTAATATAGTAGAAATGATTCGAGTCCTCGCTGCATTGGTCGTTCTGAATAGAAGTATGACACATTTATTTTTATCTCTCCATTCTTTACGGGTGCACACTCTCATGGCTCCCATTTTTACCTATCTCTCCCTCTCTTTCTCTCATTCACTTGCATGTTTGGTTCTCTCTCCATTCTTAACAGGGCACACTATCATGGCATCTCCCTCTTTCTGTTTTCTATTTCTCAC
>CM030179.1:13990929-14010929 GCA_017639675.1 Aplochiton taeniatus | reverse complement strand
TGTACCGGAACAACACAAGCAAACTGCAGAGACCGTGAATGTTATGCTTGCAGTCAAACAGCTATGCATTAGTATGCTGTAGTACAGAGCACACAGAATGTTGTTTTGTTTGTGCTCCTGGTGTCACACATCGTCAGACGGCGTGGACGGTGAATGTATTCCTGGCACGGTGCTCAGAGCATCTCCTCTGCTCTCAACTATCAGGGACGCTCTGCCTTGGGCACGAGGGTTTCCCTCGTCAAATCATCTTCCTAGTGTTACACAGTCAGCAGCCATGCAAAACTATACTGAGTATACTATACTAAGGGGACCAGTCCAACGTGGAGATCATCCAGTTAGTAGGCGATAGTTAGCAAACCATGACCAAGGCACTGATTATTTAACGTAACATTGGCTGAACTAGCCATCTCTATCTTTTGGGAGTGAGTACATCCGGTAAATGCATGCCTTCTGATAAAGGTGTTGTTTTCCCCACAGCCTTCACAGGGGTGTCCTGCTAAAAAGAAGCTTCTTCGTTTATAAAATGCTTCAATGGTATAAACAGGAAGAGTTATTGCACGTTGGAGGCCTAACGTCTTCTGGTTTGCGGGTGAATAGGCAGCACCGTGGGACGCCCTGTCAGCTGTGGACGAAGAGACACCGTTGTGGAGTGAGTCTCCTTCTCTCCTCCGTGACAGCTTTAGTGCTCCACAAAAACCTCGAGGTTCAGGGAGAATTATGACTGAGCGGCGCCAAAGCCCGTCCCCAACATGGACACACGCACACACACACACACACACACACACACACACACAGTCACACCCTCACACACACATATAAGCATAACATTCTATCTCTCTCTCTATCTCGGATGCACACACACACACACACACACACACACATACACACACACACACAAATGCACAGTGGCTAGATTGATTTGGAAGTCAGTAAAGATCTGTGGGGCCTCCAGCTGAGTAATAGGTCTGACATGGTAAGAAGGGGACAAGGCATTGTGGCTCTCTGGCTTTCTCCATTTATACAACACGCCTTGGGGGAGGAGGGAGACCCAGAGAAAAGAGGATGGTAGAGAAAGCCGAGCAGGTGTCTCTGTTGTAGAGGAGTTTAAAAATGGAAGATGCTCACAAAGAGCAAGTGACCGGGGAAAGCACTTATTGATTTAGTAAAAGCCCCAACCTAAATAATAAATGGTACACTGTTAGATAAATATCATCGAGCAGCTTTACGGATGCTAAGCTAACAGACATATCTCATCTCTCTGCATTCATGTAAAAGGCTGCTTTGCGAGAAGTAAAAAACACGTATTCATTATAATTCAACTCAGCACCAGGGGATTTTTCTGTAACCCATCCAATGTCTTCCCTTCCCATTCAGATCCACCTCTCACTCCTTCTCCGGGAATCCAATAATGAGCTCTGGTGACATTCCAAGGAAAGCACAGGACAGGTGAGCTCTGCTCCATGCCGCTCATTATCCAGTGACAGAATAGGAGAGACGGAGAGACTTTCCATACTGTTTGCAGATTCACGGTCGCCATGGACACCCTTCCCTAACAAGACCCCGTCTCACCCGCCTCTGTACCCCTGCCAGAGAGAGGCAGGGTGAGAACCGACACAGAGAGAGAATTGATAACAGAAGAGACCGGGTTTTTTGCTGGTCCATAGACAGACACAGCGACACCATTTCCACCCAGGCCAAGGCTGATGGGGGACGCTAGGCTGCACTGTAAATAACATGGACATTCCCCTCTTCAATGGCGCCTGGAGAAACGGCCTACGTCGTTTTCTCAGTCTTATCTCCCATGTCTCACTTCACACACTGAACACAAGTGTGAACACTGCACTATCATCCTTTGCTGTGTTTGTATTACATTGGTATTGTGAGCTTAGAGAGAGAGTGTTTGTGTTGGAACGAGGTGAGCGATACGCAAGTCAGAGAGATTCGGGACAGAGAGAAATGAAATGTCAGAGGGAGGGAAAGAACCGCTGCCATCAGAGAACACCATCCGTCATGAAGGGTGTGTTGGGGAGAGAACAACGGAGGGTCAACGGGGGGGGGGGGGGCGGACGACCAACATGCTACGGAGCTCAGATAGGAGCGGGGGCCTACCTGTCCTGTCTCGGATGGCCAGGTTGTTCCCCCTCTTCAGGATGATGTCCAGCTGGTACATGGCTGGGCTGGGAGGCTCTGCATTACTGGGACCCACGATGTTGATGCCCTGCATGGAGGGGCACACGCACAGAAGAGGGAGTCCCGCGTTACTCAACCACACTGCACACTCCGTCATGCTCTACACACACACAGTAGGGTGCACCATGTAACACGGAATGAACAGGGAACAGGCGTAGCTGCGGTTCTGAAAGGAGGCGAGCCTCCGGAAACCGACCGTCCCGATCCATCCCAGTGTCGCCGTGTGGCAGCGAGTAGCTCATCACTAATGGAGGCTGGTGGAATTAGGCCAGAGGGCTTCTAGAGACAACAGGGAACACTGCCAGGGGACATTGGCTGACCCCTCTGGGTGTCAGTAGTAGCCATGCGGGCTTTAAGGAATGCTAAAAGCCTGCAGACAAAACCATTAGCTGACCTGATAGTGGATACTGTAATTATGACTGTAAGCTGAAGCTACCGCTCAAGGGCTTGATGGGTTTAACTGTGCACATATTTGCTTGATACTCTCCCCTGAGGCCTCTCTTCAGCGGCTAAGGAGGATTAAGAACTTCCTATTGACTGACCAATCAATTTCACTGTGCGAAATAAAACTTTTTATTTGATGATGGCTTTTTTTTCCTGCAGCACTTTGACTCGGTCTTGAAGGGAATGAGAGGCTGGGGTCACCGGGGAGCACCCCCTCCTCCCCGCAGCCCGGAGGTCAGCGCGGGGGCCTGAATCGACGGAGCCTACGGCTACCCCCCAGGCCTGGAGGCCCACGGCCAGCCTGCTGCAGCCAGATGGACGTAGCCCATTAGCATGCTACTCTAAGGGGTCGGCTGGGGGCGCTCTCTCTCTCTCTCTCTCTCTCTCTCTCTCTCTCTCTCTCTCTCTCTCTCTCTCTCTCTCTCTCTCTCTCTCTCTCTCTCTCTCTCCTCTCCTCTCCTCTCCTCTCCTCTCCTCTCCTCTAGTCTCTCTCTCTCTCTCTCTCTCTCTCTCTCTCCACGTGCTCTTCATAACCCCTACGTGGGATCCCCTGTCACACCTCGCCAGCTCTCTGCTTTTCAAGAAGCTAAAAATAGGGTCTGCATAGGAGCTATAAGCCCGAAGCGTGTGTTGTGGTAAGAGCATTCCAGCAGTACCTCTGTGGAGTGAGATGGGAGGCACTGGAGACCATCTGTGTGGTGGATTCAATATATATCTATAGGTAGGCCATGGCTATCTATAGATACAAAACCTCTGTTTTAGCAGACCTGAAATCCCTGCTCTAAATCCATATTTCCAGCTCTACAGTGGAGAGAGAGAGAGAGAGAGAGAGAGAGAGAGAGAGAGAGAGAGAGAGAGAGAGAGAGAGAGAGAGAGAGAGTCTACTATCACAAGGAGGAGACTTGGAGAGCATCCAATGGTGGACCGACCAATTGTAAAACCTCATTAATTCTGTTTCCTATAAAGAGCCCACACGCATATACACACAGTGTAAAACCCCTCTAAAAAACAAACTGCCGCAGTGGATTGTAATTGATTTGTGTGGTGCTCTAGAGGCAAGAGGCCATGAACTAAAGCTGATTACAACTAAATACGTTCACCAGGTAAAATTACACCGACCAAAGATCAAAAGTCATCCTTGCTAAATCGAAAATACTAACTTGCTTAGTTGTCTATGTCAACAGAAAGATGAAGTTGTTGAAATTGAGTACACGGCCCGGAAAGTCCATAGTTTTTCAATTTAAAGTTTCAGATCGGCCTCTCCCTACATCGGAGCTACAGGCAGACATGGTAGTAGATATCCTTGTCATGGGGAAAGAAAATAATTCATGCCTAGGGCTGGAGCTTCCCCAGTCCATAGACATCGAAAGGGACATTTTAGTGCAGAAACAATGGCATTATTACGCCATAGTCTTGCAGAGATGAAAATCCCACAATGATATTAACAAGTTATGGACACAAAATGGCCTCTATTGTTATAAAAATAAGTTCAATGAGATGGTTTTGCATGAGGTCGGTTTGAATAAAAAAGTAGATTTGATTTCATTGTCCACAATGCGATGCAAAAGATTCACACGCACGCACGCACGCACGCGCACACACACACACACACACACACACACACACACACACACACACACACACACACACACACCTTAGAACACCAAAAAAGTAGCGCACGCATCATTTATGCCTGCAAGCCTCCCTGCCCTCTGTGCATTGGACAGATAACAAGCTGTGTCATTGGTTTCCCTAGCCTTTGTTACTAGCGTGGCCTGTGGCCAGCCTCACAGGGCCAATGGGCAAAAGCCTGAACGGGAGCCAAAACGCACGTGCACACACACAAACACACGCACACACACATATAAACGAACATCCTACACACACACGTCCGGTGCACACACATCAAAATGTAAGCAGACTGGACAAAGGGAGAGACTAAGGGATGATAAGGGGCAGAGAAATAGCGTCCGGAGGTTGAAATGGATGTCCTGGAGAATAACAACGAGGGGCGCCCTTCAAAAAAGAGGAAACGGGAGGAGGTTTTAGAAAGGAGGAGAGATAAGGCATCAGTCCTCCAGTCTATCGAGCCACTCTACTCAGCCTACACTGTCTTTCATGTTCGACTGGAAGGTGACAACACGTGAGTCATGACCGGCTCCGGGCCTCGAGGGGCAAGTCGTGACTCTGGATAGGTACAGGATACTAAGGCATGTAGGACGGCCCACAACACACACATACACACACACACACACACACACACACACACACACACGCGATGTGACTACTTGGAGCATGAACAAAATGTCATACTTTAAAGTCAGAAATGCGTAAATTAGGGTGCTATTTCCGCAAAGCAGTGGAGTTGCACATTTCCCTGGCATAGACGCTACGACTGAATTAGCAGAGCAATTACATGGTGATTGACACTAACTCACAAGGGGCCGGCGTTCTAAAGAGTTCATGTAAATCATGTACTTTCCACAGCGTTTCCTTTCGAAACCCCAGGGGGTGGCTCATCATTCTCTTTAGCTGTACCTGTCAATCACAAATACTTTTCACACTCCCCCGCCTTAATGGAATGAAGTGTCCATCATAACAGTGAGTTCCATAACGACTCCCCCCTCTAATCTGTTAAGTGGTAGATCCCCCCAAAACTGAGACATGCTCACACGCACACACACACACACACACAAACACTTGGGGAAGCAAATCTCTACGCATCTCTGTGTGTGTGTGTGTGTGTGTGTGTGTGTGTGTTTAGAAAAAGCTGATCAGGTGTGAGTCGTTGGCTCAGCCATAGGCTGATGCTTTGAGTTGGAGGGAGGGGAGCCCATTCCTCATGAATAGGAGATGATGAGGCTTATGTTTCACCCTCCCTCCGTGAGCAATGAGAGGAAATATCCCATCTGATATTCCACTCTTTTGGACACCAGCCAGGAACATTCCACTTAGTCTTGGGACGGACCAAGAAGCAAAGATAGGGGTTGGGTTAAGGTCAGGTAGAGATATTGAATTTTCTGTTAGACCGTTAGATGAGCATGAGCTCCCATAAATGTTTCAGGTGTACTTGTCTCTGTGTCTGGCTCTTATTAATAGGGAATAAAACAAATGAAAGATAACTCTCAGCACTTAGGGTGCTCTTGGCTGGGCAATTGTGATAACTGGAAACACTTGTTCGACTACCTGTTTGGTGGTTTTCTTTACCGAGTGTATCCTGGCTGACTGCACCCTTAATGTGGCACTTTGCTAGAAACTCTCTTGTAACATCATGTGTGAGTGTAAGCGAGTGTGTGTGTGTGTGTGTGTGTGTGTGTGTGTGTGTGTGTGTGTGTGTGTGTGTGTGCCGGGACATTCGTAAATCTCTACTCATCCGGTGAAATGTTGCTGCTGGGTTTGAAAAAGGAAGATTGAAGCCTTGAGAATGTCTTCGAAGAGGCTCAAAGTGTTCAGGAAGTCACGTCCGAACCAGGGATCTGAAGCGGCTTTATAGAACAAACCCTCCCGGACACATTATCTCAAAGATCCCAGAAAAGAAACTGGGAGCTCATTTTTCATTCCAGCTCTGTCTTTGTAAAAGCTTGCGCCCATGCTTAGCTCGGGGGGGGGGGGGGGGGGGGCTGCGGAGTAAGCTCGTTTTTCAGCGTAATGGCAGGTAATTTTCAGGTAATCTTCCAGCCGTCACCGGCAGCTGAATTACATAATATCCTGCTCTCATTCAGCTCATTACTGGAGGACTGAGGACAGCATGCCCTGAGCTCTCCAACACTCCACTGTCGGAGGTCGGATGGCCTCGCTGCAACCGAGACTCTTTGGTCTTGTTTTGGTCTGATTATGTCTTGTGATGAAACATCCCAAACCACACTGGTGTTTGATCGAGATGTGCTCACAAATGGTGTTTTACTGGTAAAAAAAAAGAGCCATGACTCTCCTTGAACAGGGCCTACAATATAGCTTCACTGTCCCAAATATTTCTCACAGCTTGGTTGCATAGAGAAAGGTGTGATATCGTTTGAGCACTGACCAGGCTGGGCCGGCAATAAATGAAGCAGACACCAGGTATGATGGATCCATGCGGCTTATTTGGATACGTCCCCACAGATTTATTTTCCCAAACAACCTGGTAGATTGATGATCCGCTATTTGCATCTGCAGGAAAGGCCGAAACATTAAAATTGCAGTTGCACCATGTCCTTTTCCGGTAGACGTTAAGGCTGGATAGCATGTGGTCCAACAGACTTCTCCTTTCCTAAGTTACACAGAGTCAAGGCTCTCAGTGGGATGAAAGGTTTAGCTCGAGGCCATCGATTGGTCTATTAAGTCTGAGATCAGTTGACAGGGCAATTTGCACCACCGGTCCCATGAGGTGAGGTTTTAGAAGGTCTGGATTGAGTACAGTAGGTCCAAGCGGCAGTCCACCATCCGAAAGAAGATAGAAATCAGTAATCCTCCTCTATCTCTCTGGCATCCTCAGTAGCCTATGTGTACAATGCACCTCCCCTCTGGCACGAGTACATCTCCTGGCTCTTGCCGTGAGAAAGTCTGAACGGTGGCATACTGACAGAGCTTAGCAGGTGTGGATGGAGAATTAGCATATCTTCAAAAAGTATCAAACTCTTTTCAACCATAGACGTGGCGGAACAGGTCAAACAGGAGAAGAAAAAAACTGCCTAAGTTGCCAGCTGCCAGGATGAGGGAAGCTGTGCGGGATATTTAATGCTTTGAAAAATGACAGAAAACACTTTGGAGAGTCCTCCCTGGTGTTCAGCTCTGTTGTAGTACTCGTAGTACACGCCCTCTTTATATGTGAGGAAAACGTAATATTCAGGAAAAGATAAAAACCTATTGCTATCAAAAATTGAAGCGTGAAAATAAGCCCACTGGCATTTACACAACGCATCAAAGGTGAAACCCCTTGAAACTTTTCTAATATCAAACATAACTTCCCAGCTGTAAATCATAGATTGAATTACAAATATCCTTCACTCAATATTCCTGGATAAGGTAAAGTGAAAATGGGAGAATAATACCGCAATGTGCTGGAATCATCATCGTAATTTGGAACACGCCCTTCAGGGCCAAACAAAGAGCAGCCGATGCTGGGACCTGGGACGTTTTACGACTGCTGCTGGTGCTTGGCCTTCGTGGTGTGTTTACAGAAGAAAAGCCACAGAAGGGGGACCATTTTTTTTGGGCAATTGACATTGGCAAATTAAAATAATATATACTGTACATAGTACAAACTATATTATAACACAAGACATAGAAAATCAATGAGAACAAATATGGGGTTTTATAAGGCAGAAGCTTTGTCTCTGCTTTCAGGCTTTGTAAGCCATAGCCTAAGGTTGCCTGGCACCCAGACAACCATCAGTAATGGTCTCATACTTCCTAACACTAATATGGTGGCCTAATCCTTTCTGTTTGAACAGTAAGTTTGTTATGAGAGATAGAACTCAATAACATCTCTACCCTGCTAAGCAGTTTCACACACACACACACACACACACACACACACACACACACACACACACACACACACACACACACACACACACACACACTAAAATAATGAACACCAATATAACATAGATAAGCTTATGAAAAGCTCGTATCTACATTGCTAGGTGACTCACAAGCCCTGGAGCTGTCAGGTCAATGATGTTGCATTAACCACGGTGTATACCCCACACAGTACTGATACCACACCGGCATCATGGCCTCTTTTATTCATCTGCCATTATCAAACAGCAGCCAGCCGCCACACTGTAATCCACCTATGGCATCAGCTTTGACACCCTCTTATGATTGCCACCCACACACCCACCCACCCACCCACCCACACACACACACACACACACACACACACACACACACACGCACACAGTACAAACGCACCCAGACACGCCACAAACACATGCGTACAAACGCGCGCACACACTAACACACACTAACACACACTGGGACGGGGTAAGTGGGCTGAGGCCTGCTGAAATGCCAGGCAGCTTTCACGGTCTTTGTGTGATTCTCCGGAACATATGGGGGCGGCTGAGCTGGGAGGAGGAGGAAGGGAAGGAGACATTGGTGAGCCTGGTAGTTTGCCACGGTGCTCATCAGCTGGGGATGGAGTGTTCTCCAGAGTGTCTGCCCACCGTAGTCTTGTAGTCAGCATCCCCTGTGTCCACTGGCTAGCTGCTCCTTTTACTGCTAGAGGCAGCCGGTGACTGACAGCGCATAGCTGGTAAGCCAAAGCCACTCAGGCAGACAATAACAATGACGAATCGAAACGATCACAGTGCTAATTGAACGTCTCTAGGTGGTCACACAGTACGTTAGGGCATTTGCAAGCGTGGACACTCCACGGTCAAGTGCCCAAAGCAAATCCACGTTTTCTAGATGATCTCTCAGTCTTCCCTATTAACAGGACGGGCCCCCGTTCTTGCCAGTCACGATGAAGAGGTTCCCACTTCAGAGCACCGTTAGCTCATTAAGAAGTCGGCTCCCTATTCACTAGGGACTGGTGAGTCATACACTCTGCCCCTCTCTTCATCTCTCTCTCGCTCTCTCTCTCGCTCTTTCCCCACACTCTATTCTTCTGTCTTTTCCACTGTCTGAGGAGAAACCAGAAATAACTTCCTGCAATCCGCTCGCAGCCTGCATCGTGCCATCGTACTTCTCACAACAACATAAAAAAAAAACGGCTAAAAACTCACTCCTCCGTTCACTTATCTCTGTGTGCCTCTATCTCTCTTTCTTTCTCTCTCTCTCTCTCTCTCTCTCTCATTTGTGAAAAGCAATCTGTGTGTGAGAAAACAGTACACATCAGCACTACATTTTAACCGGAACACCACTAGGCGCGGGTCCTGGTGTCCAAAAACCTCTCCCCTCCGCCTAGACAGAGGTTCCATCACCCTGCTCTAGCTGTGAGTGCCTCCTCTGTCAGTAATGGGCCTCTGGGGGCTGTCTGTTCCCAGGACAAGGAAAAGTTGAGGTAGCGGAGAAGGCCTAGGCAAGCTAATGAGCACCGCTCTGGGGCCTGTCACACTGTCCACTAATGGCACTAGGAAAACGTCTGGAGAGAGGAAGTTGCTAAAAAAGGATACAGTGGGCAAATGAGAGCACGCATCAAAGTTCCTACTAGTGGCATCGTATTGTCAAGGTGGTGAGCGTGTCTCCTCCCCAAAACGTGCTACTGTTTCAGAGCCCTCCCGCCGTTCCCTCTGGTGATAAACAACGGTGTTTCCTCACACACTGTGAAGGGCAGTCAGGCAGTTTGGCACGCCGTGCCTTAACACAACGGAGGCGTATGGAACCGTGGAGGGGGAGGGAGAAGCAAGCGAGGCGGCGAAGGAGAGAGCGAGAGAAAAAAAGACATGGAGATTATTCTACCAGGGGAGGGGGGGGGGGGGTGATGAATAAAAACAGGGACAGGGACATGATAGGGAGAATGAGAGAGCAGTACAGGGAAGTGATTATGCTGGTAGACTAGTTCATGTATTCAATACAATGACTCATGCCCGCCTCCCCCCTGGATACAGAACGGAATGGAGTAAACAGATGGTTGGAGTGCCATACTGTGACCGTCAACACTTCCTCTTTTGTTTCCGCCGTCATTCACGCAGCAGAAAAGTTTCACATCATTTCAAACGGAGGGCCCTGGTGTTGTATAGAGTTAGAGTACAGAGTAGCCTAGGTGTGTTTCTCCTCAAGTTCCGGTGGGTCGGATGTCTTTGTGATGAAGGGCGACAGACGACGAGTCCTGTTAAACCTCGACAGACGGACAGCGAGGGCGACACAGGAAGACAGATAAACAGACCCGGCAAGACGATCAATGATCAGCGAGCACGGGATCAGCACCTGGGACTACCGAGCAGCCAGGGATGGAGGGATGGAGGAATGGAGGGATGATGAAGAAAAGAGCGGAGGGAGAGGGACTGTAACGGAAGAAAATGTGTGGAGGAAAATGAACATTGGAATGATACGTGCGGATTGAGGCGAAGCCATTAGACTGCAGCCTCCAGGGAAAGGATGTGAAAGGGAAGGAGGAAAGTGCGAGCATTCTGGTTGGCCACCAGGAAGCGGGACTGCAGGTCGGACCAGGTGGAGAGAAAGGCTAATAAGAAAGAGGAGGAAGAGAAAAAGTCACCTGAAAATGTCTCTGAAAATATCAAGAGAGACCCGGTGGCTCTGCTGTGCTGTTTCAAAATGGCAAACACACACACACACACACACAATGTAAAATGTGCATCACGTAAAGGGTGCTATTCAACACTGTTTTTTTCTATTCATACACACACTCAAAAAAAACTGTTAATAGACACTTTTGTTCCACCACCTTTCAGTCTTTTGATTGTCAGTGCTACCAATACAAAACCCTGCCTTGGTAGCCCGCGGCAACTCGTAGCAGCTTCAAGTCAATGTTGAAGAAAACAAGCCTCGCTCTGAATAGAAAAAACCCAGTTTCCTCATAGAACCAGGAACCCTGATCAAAACAGAAAACTTTTAGTCTTCCCAATTCATTACTGATACAGAGGCTGTTAGCCTTTGGTTAGTCCATAGCCAATTTTTACGGGCAAAGGCAAATTAATATAATTAAGGAATCTATTTGATGTCTGCTGCTTGCTGCCATGGATGTACTCTGAGAATGGGTTCAGCATGCACCAAAGGCAACCAACTCCACTCCAATGCCAGACAACTGGAAATACACAGTCACAGCATAACATTCCAGCTGATACCATTGAAAGCCACCTCTGTATTGGTGCTATAAGCAATTTTACTGGGCAGACCAGAGCCTAAATCTGATACCAATAGTCCATGCGTAATAGTCCATTGTAAATTAATAACCATTTAAGAATAACTGGCAAAAACCCATCAGCTCTATGAATTCCACACACAAGGGCATCTGGAGAAATAATAACAATAACTGATTAATACCCAGAATGCTCCAGTTTGAGAAATGATGCATTGCTCTTAATAGGCCTACAAGTTCATTAAAATCCAGCAAATATCAACAGAGTAATTGAGCGCTGTTAATCCGGCAAACATTTTTGAGGCGTGCCTCGCAATGACTTTCACGACTAATGAGAGAAAAAAAGTGATACCGATGTTTATGTGTCGAAGTCTTAGAGGACGCGGAGCCCGGGCTCATCGTAAGAAAAGGCTGAGGGCGCTAACCGTTCCTTGGCATAGGCAGCTGGGGGGAGGATGTGTTCTCTGTCCGGGTCGAGTGGGGCAGAGCTGCTGTATACAGCGCAGGACAGGCAGGCACCAGGGCACTGACCGACCTGTCACAGACGTTCAGGATGTCATCGCGGCTGAGCACAGCGTCCAGCTCCAGGGCCCGGCACTCCTGGAGGACCCCCCCCCCCCCCCCCCCCGGTTTAAAGTTGCATTCTTGGACTGGTGCTGCTGTTATGTCACACCCCAGCCTCCAACAATTCACACGGCAGAGTGGAGTAGAGCTGATTCTCATTTCAGAGACCGTAGAGGGTGGCTTTAGCGGGGGGCCACGCCAGGATGGTTTGGATGGTTTGGATAACCGTAATCCGAGCGTGTAATGACAGTAATTCCCCAATTGAATTAAAAGGAGGGTCTCCCTCGTTTTGTGAACCTGCTGTGCCCCGTAACCAGGTGCAATCAATATGGCCATTTAGCTGAGCTATCTAGCAATCCTCTCTCCCACACTCTCCCCTCACTAAATGAGCACTTAACATTGTGACTTAACATCGTAACATTGAGTGATGGGGTTTTAATGGAGAGGTGGCACGGACACCGCAAATGAGAACAAGCAAACAGTCAGCTCTGACACTAATGAAACTTCATAATGTTTTGGTGTGTGTGTGTGTGTGTGTGTGTGTGTGTGTGTGTGTGTGTGTGTGTGTGTGTCAGAGACTTCCATGCAGGCAGAGCAATATTGAACTGTATCAGAACTAGCCTTCCAAGTTGCTCTCACCGTCTGTTTTGAACAGGTTGTCGATTTGCACGTTTAATTTAAAAGCACACTCTGTTGGAGGGCGGCTAAATTAACAACAGCGCTGTACACAGCCCTGAAAGGATGTCTGGGGTGAATTCCACACATGTCCTGAGAGGAGGGCAACTCCCTATGTTTCCTACCAGTTAGTCGGGATGAGATGAAATATAAAATATGAAATATGTCACATGAATATAAACGTTGTCCTTCATCTATAGCCTGGGTCACCCAGCATGTTTTTGTTTCTAAATAAAGCATTACAGAGAACAGTGGCACTAGTGCATCATCTAATTGCAGTAAGCCTAGTTTTAAAGTGAAAGTCACCCACTAATGTCTATTGGATCTCCAGTGAAATTGATGACGTCTCAGTTTAATGAGTGCAAAAAGCAAATTGTCCTTGTTAACCAGGCCAGGGAAACAAAAGAGAAAGACGATATATTTTAAACTTTGTAACTCATTAGCAAACAGCAGCACATGCGTGTACGAACGCCTGTCAAATAAACACCTTCCCTTCCCCTTAAAGGGGGAGGAACAGCTTGAACAACCAACAAATGCCTTTGCAATAGATAACTCTAACATGACGTCCACAGCCTGTACGTGTGACAGAGGACGCGGTGGAGGAGGAGGAGGCTACTGAAGTCATGAGTGGAACGGTCGTCCATCAACTACAGGCAGGCCCTTCCAGGACAGACCATAATGAGCAACATTACACAGTACTGATAATGAGCTTCACTGCCTTATGGCCACCAAGACCACATCCTAACTACCCCCCAGCCTCTTCATCCATGGCTCTGCATCAGGCCCCGTCTCTGGGCTTCCATCAGCCAGAAGGGGGTAGGGGAGCTGGACAGGCCGCTAAACCACGCTCCCCTCCCCATGGCCAGCTGTTCTGGTTACCAGATGTCTGGGACTGGCCTACCAAGCTTGACCCACTTTAGTGTCTGATGGGAGGGGGTGATCCTTAAGAAGGACTGAGCCAAGCATGACAGGTGGAGAGGAGAGCATATCAATCTCCTCCACAGTAAATCCCATGGTGAACGGAATTAGTGTTTTGTTTGTGTGTGTGTGTGTGCGTGTGCATGTGCAAGAGAGAGAGAGAGAGAGTTCAGTGGCTTTTGCCATTCTCTCGGTAACAGACAAGATTGTAGTGCCTCCTGCTCTAGTAAGCTTGATCTAGTAAGTCAGCCAGCCTCAGCAGGATTTAATATAAAGGGTCCCCTGAACGGGTCTCACAGCTGGTGACAAAAAGCACATTTCATTAAGGAGTGAACTGAGAGACAGACAGCAACGTATTATAATAAAATATCTATGATGATATTCTGGTGATAAGAAAACAGAACATTCATATGTTAAATCCTATTCCCAAGGATGGGGATGATGAGATCTGAATGGGCAGCGTTCAAAAGACATCGACCATTCTCTTTTAATCTAACAGCTTTGTGGTCTAGATTAAAGATGACTTAATTTATGATCATTAACTACTCTCTTTTTTTTAAATAGTTTTTAAAAGTCTTTAAATATGTTTTGCCCCCCATACACATAATACAGGTTCCAAGCCCCTTAAACATTCCTTACGGATATTGAATGTGTCCTACACAACCCATTCGATGGGTGTACTCTACTGTAGTAAAAAAAATAAATAAAAAAAAAACACTTCTGCACATTACTGAAAAACGCGGAAAGCGGAAACTGCTGTGGTTGTCAAAAGCTTTAAAGAGGGCAAGGTCACGCTGTCAGAGAAAGGGAGGGAAGTAGGAGACAAGTGTATCTGACAAACACTAGGCTTACGCTAAGCTAACGCTGCAGTAGCAGCAGAGCCAGGGCAGTTCTGTTAGCTATCTGCACCTGACAGCGGGACAACACAGGCCAAAGCACTCAGCATAAATAATGGAGAGGACAGAACGCCAGAAGAGTAAGGGGGTTGGGGGAATGGGGGCGGGGGAGAGGCGGGGGGAGGAAAGGGAGAGAGATAGAAAGAGTAAGAGAGAACGCTGGAGAACTGTAATTTGACACAGAGAAAAAGAGATGGAGACCAACGGAAGTTTGGTGAAAGTATGTGCCTCAAACAAACGGGAGAAAAGGAGAAGAGGTTGTAGGAAATTATAGGGGGAAAACAGCAATACAGAGATAGAGAGAGAGAGAGAGAGAGAGAGAGAGAGAGTGTGTGTGAGTTGAGTGAGAGAACAGGCAAATAAGCCAAACTAGAGGAGAGGAGATGGATGACCATGAGACAGACCCGTCATGTCTGTGCTGACAGCATGCTCTGGCGTGCCTGTCAAGTCTGGGAGAGCGGGAGCGAGAAGAGAGGTCATCAACGAGCGTCAGGTGCTGACAGCGCTGTCAGGGGCTGGCCAACCCGCTAACCCGCCAATCCCCGCCAGTCCCAGCATGCTGTCACTCGCCTGAGTGCCCAGAGACGGGCTGCGGGGTTCGGCTGGTCTCACTGGCTCAGCAACTACACAGCAGGACTATTTACTGGTCCACCCCCAAAAAAGGCTGTTTCCAAACTGAAATAAATTGGAGGGGACTCCACGTGTTCACACACGAGCCGGGCCTTTCATGACGTATGGCCTTCATGGTAAATACCCCGGGCCCCGTCCCATTTCTCACGCGGATAGTGGCTGAGTCTCCGTTGACGGCAGTCATCATTCATGGGCAGGTGTTGGCGCTACCCATCAATAAGGCATCGATGGGATTTATTTCCAGGGCGAGAGGAAGCCGCACAGCCTGGATCTGAGGCAGGCTGCCTGTAGCCTCACGGCAGGCCTCCAGTACCTGGAGTGGGATAATTGATACAGATCTGGTGAGAGCACAGCGGCTGCTCTTCACAACAGCATGATCAATGGATAGGGACTAGCTCTCTCCAACACCCATGCTTCAGCATGCCCAAGGTATTAGGATGGAAAGGGTGGGATCCGCTTTTATGTCAACACAGGCCAGCCTCGGCGTTGGAGCCAGACGGAGAGTGGCCCAACGGCGTCGGGAGAATTTGAATGTGGGACAGGGCGTAATCCGACACCGCTGGCAGGGGTGGCAGGGACACCACCTGATGCCAGGGTTGCAGGTGGGGACAGTCCAACGAGCCAGGCAGGCGTCAAGCCCTGCCCAGTCTGGCCCAGACACCAAGCAGGGGGCCCTTACACCCTCACCACTTACTAATGCTCTGGTGACAGGAGGAGATGTAGTCGTGTGCAGGAGAGGGGCAGAGAAATAGCAACAGATATCTAGGTGATCGTGGGGCCTGGGGGGAAACGTAGCTACTACAATGCATCTCAGACAGAGAAAGATAGAGGAGTAGATAGAGAGGGAGAAAGGAGGGTGCAGAAAGCAAGCTACATTCATTAAGGGAAAAGCAAACAAACATGTTTCTACATCCATTAGGTGAAAAGCAAACAAACATGTTTCTATATTCATTAAGTAAAAAGTAAACAAACATTTTTCTATATTAATTAAGTGAAAAGCAAACAAACATGTTTCTATATTGATTAAGGGAAAAGCAAACAAACATGTTCCTACATTCATTGAGTGAAAAGCAAACAAACATGTTTCTATATTCATTAAGTGAAAAGCAATCAAACATGTTTCTACATTCATTGAGTGAAAAGCAAACCAACATGTTTCTGCCCTCCGTTTGAGTTCAATGGACAGAACAACCAGTGAAAAGGTCAAAGGTTTCCCTCCCAAAAACCAGCAGGTCCAGAGAAGGAGGCAGGGCTTGCAGAGAGTCAGTCATAGTGGCAAACACAGCACGACGCACATTTAGCCGTACACGCCAGTCCTCTGCGTTTAGTTGGAGCCTCAAACAGGCTCGATTTGCATGCAGAGAGCCCTGCCGCAGGTGTGCAGAATACACTCCTCTCCGAGGTCTCACGACCCGGAAAATAACAAGGGGCCTCCTCACTCCACTCAGCCCCTATGAGGGAGCTCACAAAGCCCATTTACCATAAAGGAGGGCGGTGGATCAATTTCAGGGTTGAGGAGGGTTATTAAGCAAACTGTCTTTTTCCGCCCCGACTAGGCACACCCTGCAATACACAGTGTGACCAGTAGGGGACGCATTATTATGCTGATGGAGTTCCACTTGTGTATGTTTACAGATACTAGAATGAAGGAAAGCCATTCAACACAGTTTTGTCATAGGCTACAAATCATTTTGAAAGATTTGCCTGAAAAACTGCTGCTTTCCGTCAATCAATGAAAGCAAAATCTAGCGCTTTCCTTTGATACACGACCCAAGAATGCTGTTTATCTTACAGACAGCCTAAGGATAAATCAACATCAACCTATTCAAGATGGCGCTAAGCAGCTTTGGGTTCTGCCAAAGACCACCTGTCTCAAAAAGAGGAGATTTAACGGTCAGAACCTTTGTCCCGTCAGCTCAGCCCGGATGAAACAACCTAAGCTCTCTTTTCTTACAATTGTTTTCAGTGCTGGTTTTCTCTTTCACCTCCTCCTCATCTTTTAGTCTGTCTCCCCCCTCTCTTCTCTCCTATGTCCCTCATCCTTTCTGTGCTCCTGACCCATGGAGCCATGCAGCCCTGGTATACTCAGCTCACGCTCAGCCAATGCAGGATTACAAGCACAGTAAATGATGCTGAGCTGGGGCTGGAGATAGGGCTGGGACAGGGGATGTGAAGGTCTGGTGGTCCCCACTGTACCGTACTCCCTCCCTCCCTCCCTCCCTCCCGCCCTCCCTCCTGCTCCACAGCTGTCACACTCAGCATGCCTCAACTGAGATGACGAGATGATGGAGATCTCCATCTCTCTTCATGTCTATCAGCTCTTTTACGTGCATTTTCCTCATTTTGCCTGTTTTAACCTATCTCTCTCTCTCTCTCTCTCTCTCCCCCTCCCTCCCTCCCTCCCTCCTTTCCTCCCTCTCCCCTTCCGCCTCCTCTCTCTCTCTCTCTCTCTCTCTCTCTCTCGCCATTCTTTGGACTTTCCTCTCTTTCCTTTCTCTCTCTTTCTCAAACACCTCTCTCTCTTGTTATCTGCATGTCTGTCTTTGTCGGTAACAACCGGCCACATGACATGTCATGGAAGCCTCACAACCCATCTCAGGTTCCACCCTGCTGGAAACAGGACACCCCCCCCCCCCCCACCACACACACACACACACACACACTCGCACGCCTGTCTGTCAACCTGTGTATTTTTACATTTGAAGAGCAAGTTTTGCAATCCAAATAACCCCCGTCATTGGCTCACATGCAACATCCTCAAACGTTTGAGGCATCCCGGAGACGGACCAGGTGTCCATTAGGAAAATCTGACATCTGCAGCATACACATACAACTGAAAAGCCACAGACACAAGGGACATTTCTCATTTACGTCCACGCTGCTCAGGTCCCTTTTAAAAGTCCACTTTATCAAGATACAGAATGTGAAGAAAAGACGTTGTGATACCAGTTTTTACCTGTAACCTGCCTAGAGCAGACACCAAGACACTGATGAAACCAGTCTTAAAAGACAACGTTCGTAAACAGACAAACTCTAGCCAGCTGAATTAAACACAGTACATTCATGAGCCAAACGTAAGTGCATGTGTGTACATATGCGTGTGTGGATGTGTGTATACCTACAGTTAGGTTGCGTCCAGCGGAGGAGAAAGACAGCGCTAACATCCAGACTCAGAGCCAGCTCCACACTACCACCGCTGCTGGCTTACTGTCCTATATAAGACACACAGACACACACCTCAGCCTCTCTCTCTCTCTCTCTCTCTCTCTCTCTCTCTCTCTCTCTCTCTCTCTCTCTCTCTCTCACGCATGGTAATGGGTAGTCAGCTGTGAGGCAGGATATCAAACACTGCATATCCACTCCCAACTCTGCAGGGTAGATGCTTAATACACTGCTTGCTCTCTTTCACTCACTGTCTCTCTCGTTTACGCGCACACACGCATGCATGCACGCACGCGCACGCGCACACACACACACACACACACACGGCAGAGATACAGTATTTGTAACATCTGCTTACCCACACAATTATAGGGACAGGCAGCTTGGCATCACGCTAATGCACGGGACGAACGAACACACACACACACACACACACACATAGACACACACACACACACACACACACACACACACACACACACACACACACACACACACACAAATATACAGAAATACAAATGCATGCATGAATGAATGAACATACACTTTCTTTTTCTTTTTTTCTTTTTTTTGCTTTCTCTTTCTCACACATACAAACACAAAAGCACACACTCACAGGAACACGTATGCCCCACACACCCACGCACTCACACCAACACACACACACACACACACACACATACACACACACACACACACACACACACACACACACACACACACACATAGACACACACACACACACACACACACACACACATAAATATACAGAAATACAAATGCATGCATGAATGAATGAACATACTTTCTTTTTCTTTTTTTCTTTTTTTTTCTTTCTCTTTCTCACACATACAAACACAAAAGCACACACTCACAGGAACACGTATGCCCCACACACCCACACACTCACACCAACACACAGACACACACACACACACACACACACACACACACACACACACACACACACACGAATGCTAGGCTGGTAGACGGAAATAGCGATGCTCTTAGAGTCATCCAGGGAGACCATCCGATGTTGGGAGAGATAGCTGGGGCAGGGGGCCAAACAGGCACTCAGCATGTCCCTGTACATCACACCACCCAGCTCTACCCCTGCGGACCTGTTTGTGGTACAGAACCTTATTTCAGTACATGGGGATCACCTAGTAGTATGTTCTCTATCCTCTACAGCATTTGTACTTATTTCTTTATTTGTTCATTCTCTTGTTTCTCTGCTCAGCTCCCTCTGGTGTCCTGGAGGTGACCTGCTGCTCTTTCCGTTACTCATCCTCAGCCGGTTTGTGCGTGCTCGTCTTCACAACCCCCCCCCCCCCCCACTCCTTAACACAATCGAATCAAACTGAGTCCTTCAAACAGTCCCCAGTCCCCATGTGGCACAAATCATTTCTAGGTAAACATCAACTGCGCCGATGGATGAAATATCCAACCCCCCCCCCTTTACTCTTGAAACCAGCCTTATGAGACCAATTACAAACTCTGCAGGAGGCCAACACATTTCGTGGTGAGTGACTGTTTACCGATATGGAGCCAGCACCAAAAGCCGAGCTGACCTGCTCCTGGAAAGCTAGAACCCTGTAGGCGTTCCCTCCAGCGCTGATATGACTCCCTTGGTGGAGTTCCTCAAGGTCAACTTCATAAGGAGTTCATTAGTTGAAGCGGGTGTATGAAATGTAGCTTCTGCACAAATTCGGGCAGATAACTCTAAGTCTCTGCGCTGCTGACGTAGCGTCATACTGCGCGTGCACACGCAG
>CM030179.1:13973429-13985929 GCA_017639675.1 Aplochiton taeniatus | reverse complement strand
GCGTGTATGTTACCGACCCCGGTGAGATGTTACAACAGATGACAGTTCCTTTAAACAGGCCATAAAGAAAAAGGGAGTGAAGAGGCAATGAAAGGTGGAAGAGAGAGAGAGAGAGAGAGAGAGAGAGAGAGAGAGAGAGAGAGAGAGAGAGAGAGAGAGAGAGAGAGAGACCCTTACCCCCAGATCCTGGGTGTCTACTTCGTGATTCCCTGCTACTGCTCTTGTCACTGAAGCGTGTGCATGTGTGTGGGCTGCTGAGTCACCCAGCAGGGCAGCTGAAGGTCCTGATCCCACCAAGGTCTGCCTCTCACTCCCAAGGCACTGTGTGTGTGTGTGTGTGTGTGTGTGTGTGTGTGTGTGTGTGTGTGTGTGTGTGTGTGTGTGTGTGTGTGTGTGTGTGTGTGTGCATAAATGTGTGTGGGCGAGAGGGACAGAGTTTGGGGGGGCATGGTGTCACAGGCTGAAGAAGGAAGTCGTGTCTGAGAAAATACCTAAATGTGACACACTAAAACTTGTGGTAGAAGTTTTCTTTCGGTTAAGATCACCAGTGGTGTTGTTAGAGCCATTAACTTGGGACTCTAGCCCTGAATGCTTTGAGTTCATCCCAAATGTGTTTAAAAAATATGTATTATGTGCATGGCTTTACAAACATGTTGGCCTTTGAGAGTCTGTGTGTGTGCGTGTGTGTGTGTGTGTGTGTGTGTGTGTGTGTGTGTGTGTGTGTGTGTGTGTGTGTGTGTGTGTGTGTGTGTGTGTGTGTGTGTGTGTTTGTGTAATACTAAGACAGGTCTTTTTAATAACGAAATTTGAAGAGGTCTGGGCTTAAATACTAAATACAAAACACTAAAGATAACCAGGAAGACCACCATGTCAGAAGTGACGTTAGAAATATCGATTCACAAATATGAATATTAGAAAGGTAATAGATGCCTTTGCTGCTAGCCACTCCATGATTAAAACATTTTGCGGAAGACAAAGCAGTCATCAGGAGCTCACAAATTGCAGGAGGAGACTATAATGATAAAAAAAAGTATTTATCTGTACAGCCCATTTCATACAGGGCAGCTCAATGCGCTTTCCATGACAGAGAATAAAAACAAAACAGAACAATGATTAAATGTAATGAAATAACAATCTATTACAGATTGGAGAAGAAAGGGATGCACAGATGGCGAACAAAAGGTAGCAGCGCTCCCTAAATTCAACCAATGATTGACAGCTTGGCCTGCACGCCCTACTGCCCCTGGGGGGGACAGCACTGACAGCCAGACGGAGACACAACAGAATTAACCATGGAGCCGTCGGATGGGGCTACCATCTTATTGCATTAACTAATTCCCAAACGCTGAGACCAATATCTATAGCAAAACAGTGAGGTGAATGGAAAGGGGTGAAACAACAACAGACAGCTAGGGTGGAGGACTCCTGCAGTCGCAGCATTTGGAACTGCCAACTGTTGTGAGCACATCAAGCATTCAAGCGTTCTTTTCTTTCTGATTAACCAAAGCCGGAATTCTAAAAGTAACATCCGTGCGCCAATTACTCAAACACTCACCCACTCACAAACACAGCCACTCAGGCAAACCCGGTGGACACCATGTCCAACAAAGCGTCCGCCTGCAACAAGACGGAGCACAGTCCAACAGCCCCAGCTCCCTGTTACATAAACGTGCCGCTGGAATAGCTGGGTTTGTGCAGCCTGACCTCCCATGCCAAGCCGGAGACCAAACGGATCTCTCCGTTGACACCCTATCGGGCATCCGCTCAAAGACATCCGTGTTCACATCCACTCTGTGACAACGCTACGTCTTCGAATGGCCAACGTCACAGAAATACAAAGCAGGCTTTATTGCTAGGGCTCTGCCACACACGACCCATCACGTCAAAAGTTAACGCTGCAACACGACACCCCTGCTTTGTGCCTGAAAGTTAAGGCTGCCAGTTAAACAACGGCCGAAGCCAGAAAAGTCATGACCAGCACTCCTAATAGGTCAATCTCACCCTTAATAAAGCTAAACCCCTAGCTCTTTTGGCACAGTATTTTAAAGCACTGCCTCCAGAACGGAAAGAAGACGAACACACGTGATCTCTATCAGAGAAGCAGAATGTTAAAGCCCTTCTCAAAGGCCGCGGGTCTTCCCCATGTAGTCAAGCAATGACCTGAACAAGCTACAGCGTTTCTCCAACAAAAGGCAGAACCTCTTGAAGAAAAATGTCTTCCAGTCCTAGAGAAAAGGGAAAACTAATCAAAGAAGAAAAGACGTAGAGAGAGGGGGGATAAAAGAGGCCCTGTTATTGAAATCACAAGGCGTGTCGTGAGATGTGACCAGCTTAATAAACCCAGAGTGTAAGCAGGTGATTTACATTCAAATTCCTATTTGTTCCATTCTTATTTATCTATTGAAAGAGGCCGTCAGCAAGGCGGCCTCGTTTTCCTGACGCCACGTCTCCATGGCTGCCCTGAGAGGGGGGAGGCTGTCAGACCCACAAAAAGGCAGAGCAACGATCAAAACAAACTGGCAAGCCAGGGAGACGTCCACTATCCTCCAGTCTATCCAGACAGGCCACAGAGAAAAGATGTCACGTCACAACAATCAATTCAACAGCCACTACACTGATTCGTTTTTCCCCTTCTTTCTTAAGGCGACTGCACAATCCAATCGGAAATCTCTCACTTCTATGGCGCTATGTAAATAGGCTCCATTTTGTCGTCCTCACAGGCCAATAAGGCAATTTAAAAGTTAACAACTGTTGTCATACTCACACGCACAGCCCAATGTCAGTCTCTGAGATTTGCTGACTGATATGAATAGACAGCGCTCTGCTTGGCAGAAAGCCAGTGTTTGTGAAGATAGAAGGGAAGAATACGACGTCACGGCTAGAGCGCACAAAGTCATATTGGGCCACGTCGCAGGAACGGGGAAAGTGACAGGACACCAACACACCTCCCCTCGCTGCGTAGCAAAATGTGCAAGCTGTGACATTTCTCTGGGTCAGCAATGTTCTATCAATATATCCGGCTGACATCTGCATCGTCTTTTTAGGTTGAGTTGGTGGAGAGTTACTAAAAAAAGGATCGCTCATGAAGAGTGTAGGCATGACTGGAAAAGCTTACGTGTGTAATCATGCTTCGAATAGTTTACACCTGTAAGGCTCTCTGTGTGGTTCCAAAGCCACAAATAAAACCCGGCCTGCAGAGCTCTCATGAGAAGTGTCACAGCACCATAACTTAGGCTCCTCTTTAGTACAGGCAGGGGCAATGCAACCTTACTAACTCATGCTCTACTGGCTGAGGTACAAAGGACTATCTCTATGTGACAGAGCCAGGTGCAGTATTGTGTATGCATTCGATTGGGCCATGAAGGGAAAGGGGCTGATTCATTATAAAGTATATTTGGGTTTGCTAAATAAAAAAAAAAACATTCTGTATTGAGACAAAACAAAATATCTGTCTCAAAGGGATCCTCAAACAAAAAAGTAACATTTGAGCTTGTGGGTTAAATATTATTTTAATAAACAAAAGAACAAATCAAAACTAAAATGAGCTAAACTGTCTGGAACTGTTCTCGCTGGGTTTGACACTGCAGCTTAATCTAATAAACAATGTAACCCCAATCAGGTCAGTTTGGGTACTGGTACATGTACCAGACTGTAAAAAAGGTCCACTGTTGCTATGGAGATCTGTATACAAACACATGGAATGTGACGTCATAAAGGTATTCTGTTCTATTGCATTCTATGATCCATATATTACATATTACATGTCTGATTTGACCATTATCTACTTGATGGAAGAAATGACCTGTCCAAGCTTGGTATTCAGCTCCATTGAGGTTAGTAAGGGTTTTAAATGTGGTGTTGTAGGTATTTGGTCACAGCTAGCACAACCCAGTTCCAAATTAAATGATCTGGACAGGACTGTGGTGGAAAGGTTAATGATAAAAAAAACTGTTGTTGTTGAGGCTGATAGGGTTTCCTAATATACTTTGGAAAAACTCTGTGACTTACTCTGTTAATTATGGCACTTTCAACAGAGGCATTTGTGTGTGTGGGTGCGTGCCTGCATGTTCTGTGTGTTAGGGTCACGTACATTTGTGAGTGTACATTTGAGGTCACATCAGAAAAAGGTTTGGGAACCCCTGAGATAGAGGGTCCAGTGGTGGAGAGATAACTCAGCCACTAGTTTCTGTGTGGGCAGAGTCTTTGGTTTGTAATCCATATTCCCCACAATGTCTGATCATCTCTTACCAGAACTAGCAGCAACGTGGATTCATTATAATGGCCGAATCTAAAAAACCCTGGCTGAGTATACTGAGCCAAGGGTATTTATTTGTCTTGATATCACAGCAGAGTTGTAACGCGTCACAAAAAATTGGGACTCGAGTCGAGTCAAGTCATTTATAACGGCGACTTGAGTCGAGTCAAGTCATTTATAACGGCGACTCGAGTCGAGTCAAGTCATTTATAACGGCGACTCGAGTCGAGTCAAGTCATTTATAACGGCGACTCGAGTCGAGTCAAGTCATTTATAACGGCGACTCGAGTCGAGTCAAGTCATTTATAACGGCGACTCGAGTCGAGTCAAGTCATTTATAACGGCGACTTGAGTCGAGTCAAGTCATTTATAACGGCGACTCGAGTCGAGTCAAGTCATTTATAACGGCGACTCGAGTCGAGTTGAGTCTTTCACGTGCAAGCTCGAGTCGAGTCAAGTCACTATGGTTGTTCAAGTCGAGTCAGCTGTCTGACCCGAGTCGCTTCGAGTCACTAGCATTATTAGCAGTATTTTCTTGTGAGCTTTCCATGTTCCTTTCTCAGTCGATTAGTTAAATTAATCGATACAACTAGCTAACTTGTTTTGATTGAAATCGTCGCTAGTGCTGCTGAGAAAGTGGAGACGTACACAGGCGAACACAATGACGTAATGATGTGGCTCTCTAGCCAGTGTGAAATGAAACGGTTCGTAGAAGATTCGGAAGTTGAACCGGCTCCAGCACCAGCACGGAACTGGCACAAGGCTCTTGTTATTCTTGTTCGTGGAAGATGGAGAATTTCATAATTGAGTCGAGTCATTTATTACACAGACTTGAGTCGAGTCGAGTCTTTTGAAGGAAGACAGGAGAGAGTCGAGTCGAGTCAGTACCATTGCCGAGTGGAGTCGAGTCAAAATAGCCCCGCCGAGCCGAGTCAAGTCGAGTCAATTGACTTGAGCCATTACAACCCTGTATCAGTCGTGTAATCGTACACAGCAACTGTTGTCGACCAATGGAAATATTGTATCCACATGATTAGTGTGAGTGTGTGGTGTTAGTGTGTGGGCAGTACGTGAGAGGAGGGTAAGGACCTCAGGGTTTGTCAAGTCAAGCAGATCGAGTGGGTCCTCCAGAAACTGATGGAGCAAACATCCGGAAGCTTGGCCTGGAACCACGCTAGGAGTTCCTGACCAGGGAGCGTGTTCCTGCGGAAAGAGACCCAGGATCTGCTGGTGGCCGAGCCTGTACTGAGGCAAAATGTGCTGGCCGTACAGAGAGTCGTAGACTGCAATGTCCAAGAGCAAAGGAGTACCAGATGGAGATGAACAATGAACAACAGGAACAAGAACATGAATGAGGGAAAGGAGGACAAAGAAGGAGGAGTGCAAGCTGGAGATGAAGAGACCCGAGGAAAGAGGGAACCAAGCAGTGGAAAACATGGAGGTGGATGGGAAAGGACGGGGAGAGCCAGGCAGAGGGAGGAGGGAAACGGCAGAGGAGGAGCAGGGAGCTGAGGAGCAGGGATTAAGACGTGGACAGCAGCAGGAAAGGAGAAAAGCCAAATAAAAGAGCAGAGAGTCGAATCAGAGAGAAGGGAACAGCTAACACAGTTCGCAGAGGGAAATTCAAGAATATGGTGTCGTCTGAGGACATCCGATGCTGGTAGCAATACCAAGAGGGATGCCAACAGAACTGGGGAGAGCCAGAGGTGGGTGGGGAGAGTCTGCAAATGGTTTGATTTCGAAAACAAAGAGAGGTAAGGGCCGCAATTTGACAAAAGAATAATGAAGTGCAAGAACGGAGGAGAGGTGGAAGCGGGAGGAGACGCTTCAGGAGTAGGAGAGGACGGAGGAGGAGACCCCAATCTCAAGGAGCCCTTTTGCAAAGCAGTAAATCAAGAGCAGGGTGACTTGCATCTCCCCCATGCTAGTGTGAGTAGTGTTGTTGCCGTGTGGCACCAATAATGGCGCCTGTCTGTGGCTTTGCATGGCGCCTGTCGGCAGACTCATTTAGCTAAACTTCTGAGGAAAGCCCCTGCGGTGGAAACGGGGCAAACCGATGGTGGGTTGAAGTAGCCTTTCAGTTCCTTGAAAAGTAGTTCGTAGTAGTAGTGGTAGTATCATTTAATACCAAGATCCAGCTAGAGGCTCACAATCAATCCACAGAATCTGGTGTCACACCACCATCACTTAGGCTCCACTTTAGTACAGGCAGTGTCAATGCAACTTGAACCCATGCTCTACTGTCTGAGGTACAAAGAACCCTCTCAGACAGAGCAAGAGATTTAGTGGATGTGGTTCAGTCAGGTTTGGGTCATCGAGGGATAAGTGGGTGATTCATCACTTTTTTTCTCTGATTGGATGAAAGAAATGTCCACTGCCTGCACATCAATATATAATAGGAATTAGAATCTATATTTTAGCATATTATTATTTATTATTTGACTAAAAGGGATCCTGCAAAAAAGCAACTCAAACTTGTGTAGAGATAGCATCAGATTATGGCATCATAAAGTGATAGTAGTTCCATGGTTCCATAGAGACACGATGGAGTTCCAAAGATTCCCCAAAGCACCATGCAGTGGCAAAACTACAGTCATATCGCATGAAGACATGTGGTGAAGAGTGGTAAGTAGCATTGCTCTTTGAATCTAACAATTGAATTCCTTGCAAACTGTAAAGCAATTAGAACAACTAAATGCTAAACATTTACAATTAAAATATAGTTTATATGAAAACTTCATATAAAGAAATGGACAGACTATTCCCACATATTGTAATATGATACACTATGACCTTAGATTATTACACTGGCTCTTCTGCTGCTAGCCTAGACTACATGTACTTTAATCAGGTTATGTATTATTGTAAATATTTGTTGCCATTTAGCCTAATAAATGTGGCATAAAAGGATAACAGAAAGCAGGAGGAGAACAGAAAGCAGGAGGTAAGGTAGTATAGCAGGAGAACAGACAAACGGAGGAGATCAGGCAGCGGGAGGAGGTGACAGCAGGAGGAGGAGAACAGACATCAGGAGAAGAACAGACACCAGGAGGAGGTGATACAGCAGGAGGAGAACAGACAGCAAGAGGAGAACAGAAAGCAGAAGGAGGTAAGGCAATACAGCAGGAGTATAGACAGCAGGATATATATATATATATATTAATAAAAGATTTCAAATATTTTTGGCTACATTATTTTGTTGTAATATCAAAGTTAGGATTTGTATGATTCTACAATTCAGCAATGGGAGTTATTCAGTAGTTTCTAACCTATTGTGTTTAGTCAGCTCATTGAAAAGTAATTTGCAAGATGGATGGGCACCTACTGCTGCTGCTGATCTAATAATTGAATACTTTGTAGACTTAGACCTTCTCCAACTCCTCCTCTTCTCTGTCTCTCCCCTTCTCTCTTTCTACCAACCTATCTCTCCATCTTTCTCTACCCGTCAGTGGTGTGAATTGAAGTTTAATGGGGCTGTCAGTCAGTGTGATGTGTCCGTTTGATTTACGACCCTGTCTCTTGAACTGTACAAAAGTGAAGCCCAAACTGTCCCTCTTGACCTCATTCCCAGTTCTGACTGGTGGCAGATTCATTTTTCTGTATCCTGATCGCATTGCAAACAACAGTTCTAACCTGCACAGTCTTCAGGAGTGAATGAGCTGAAATCTTTGTTCAGAAGCCCCTTTTAGACAGGAATATAAATGTACCGCTATATAGTAGACACGTGCAATGTGTCATCAACCAGGAATCTTACTATCCCCCACTTTGTTCTGTGCCAGATATTTGGGTTTGAGACAATGTTGACACTAATTGTCAGTGCATGTACATGAAATCAAGTGAGGAGAGTGGAGAACATAGTATTTACTCACTCAGAGAGTAGAGAACATACTACTAACTAACTCAGAAAGTGTAGAACATACTACTAACTAATTTAGAAAGTGGAGAACATAGTTCTAACTAACTCAGAAAGTGGAGAACATAATTCTAACTAACTAAAAGTAAACATAGTACTAACTAAAGCTGAGAGTGGAGAACATAGAGCTTACTCACTCAGAGAGTAGACAACATAGTACTAATTAACTCAGAGAGTGGACAACATAGCACTAACTAACTCAGAGAGTAGACAACATAGTACTAATTAACTCAGAGAGTGGACAACATAGCACTAACTAACTCAGAGAGTAGACAACATAGTACTAACTAACTCAGAGAGTGGAGAACATAGTACTAACTAAATCAGGGAGTGGAGAACATAGTACTAACTAAATCAGAACCCTTCAGCTCTTGATGCTGCCGTCACCCAGTTCGACCAGATAGTAATATCAGATAATCATCATATTGTACTTGTATCCCTCACACAATCATAATTGTACATGATCCATCAGAAAAAAACATTTACATTCACACACACACGCAAAAACCGAGCAGGCGGATCTTTTGACGCCGTAATGTACATCACACTCTGGGAGTCTAGTCATGATTATTTGATATGACGAGTAACACAGACTCGCTCATTCATTTTACCTGCTCATGCATCAACATCCCCTATTCGGGGAAGAGGAGAGGAGGAGACAGCAACAGGCAGATTAAGAGGGGAGGAAATAAGCCTCTATAGGCCTCTCCTGGGGACCATCACCTTAACGTGGTGGAGAGGTTTGTGTGCCTCTGTGAACCTGAGGGCTGTATTGCCTGGAACCTTGTGTTCCTGGTAGGGTCTCCCATGGCAATTTGGTCTCAGGCGAGGGGCCAGACAAAGAATGGTCCCAAATACACCTCATGGACAAGCGAGGAAGAAGAGTAGATACCCGGCCCAGAGGAAGCCCGGGGTCCCCTCCTGGAGCCAGGCCCAGGAGGAGGACCCGTCAGCTAGCGCCTGGTGGCCGGGCTTGCCACGGAGCCCGGCCGGGCACAGCCCGAAGAAGCAACGTGGAAAACAACATCACCGTCTCAACTTCTCCATCCCGTGGGCTCACCACCTGCGGGAAGAACCAATGGGGTCGGGTGCGCTGCCATAAAGGTGGTAGTGAAGGTAGAGGGTCTCGACGGACCAGACCTGGGTGGCAGAGGCTGGCTTTGGGGACGTGGAACGTCACCTCTCTGGGAGGGAAAGAGCCCGAGCTTGTGCGGGAGGTGGATCGCTACCAGTTGGATCTGGTGGGGCTTACCTCTACGCACAGCCTCGGCTCTGGTACCTCAATCATGGACAGGGGTTGGACTCTATTCTTCTCCGGAGTGGCCCAAGAAAGCCTCTGGACAGACCTGGTAAGCCCAAACGTGTAGTGCGGGTGAACTGGGAACGTCTGGAGGAGGCCCCGGTACGGGAGGCCTTCAACTCACACCTCCGGCGGAGCTTCTCTTTCATCCCTGTGGGGGCTGGGGGCATAGAACCAGAGGGGGCAATGTTCAAAGCCTCCATTGCTAAAGCCGCGTCTGAGAGTTGTGGTCTCAAGGTCTTGGGTGCCTCAAGGGGCGGGGGGACTCCGGAAGCAGTTGCAAGGCAGAGGCGAAGCAGCGGGTGTGGGAGGAGTTCGGAGAAGCCATGGAGAAGGACTTTAGGCTGGCACCAAAGTTGTTCTGGAAAACCATCCGGCACCTCAGGAGGGGAAAACAGGGAAGCATTCAAGCTGTATACAGCAAGGATGGGACGCTGCTGACTTCAACTGATCAGGTGATGGGACGGTGGAAGGAGCACTTTGAGGAACTCCTAAACCCGAAAAATCCCCCCTCTATGGTTGAGGCGGAGCTAGAGGATGATGGGGGATCAACGCCAATTTCCCTGGTGGAGGTCACTGAGGTAGTCAAACAACTCCACAGTGGCAAAGCCCCAGGGGTTGATGAGATCCGCCCTGAAATGCTGAAGGCTCTGGGTGTTGAGGGACTGTCATGGATGACACGTCTCATCAAAATTGCGTGGAGGTCAGGAACAGCACCTAAGGAGTGGCAGACCGGGGTGGTGGTTCCCCTCTTCAAAAAGGGGGACCGGAGAGTGTGTGCCAATTATAGGGGCATCACATTACTCAGCCTCCCCGGGAAAGTTTACTCTAGGGTGTTGGAAAGGAGGGTCCGGACGATAGTCGAACCCCGGATTGAAGAGGAACAATGCGGTTTCCGACCAGGGCGTGGAACAACGGACCAACTTTTTACTCTCGCAAGGATCCTGGAGGGGGCCTGGGAGTATGACTATCCGGTCTACATGTGTTTTGTAGATTTGGAGAAGGCGTATGACCAGGTCCCCAGGGAGCTATTGTGGGAGGTGCTGCGGGAGTATGGGGTGAGGGGGTCACTACTTAGGGCCTTCCAATCTCTGTACTCCCAAAGCGAAAGCTGTGTCCGGGTTCTCGGCAGTAAGTCAAACTCGTTTCCAGTGAGGGTTGGTCTCCTACAGGGCTGCGCTTTGTCACCGATTCTGTTTGTGACATTCATGGACAGGATTTCAAGGCGCAGCCGCGGGGGAGGAGGGCTGCACCTTTAAATCCTCGGGATTTAAAACCCATTCATATATTATAAGCCACACATAGGCCCACGGAGCCACTAGCTTCAGAGGAGCGGACTTCCAGTCGCAGGTTTCCAGTTGACCTGTACCCCTTACAGAAGCCTCCGTTGCCGCACTGCCAGACTCAGAAACAGCTTCATACATCAAGCTGTCAGGAAACTGAATTCTCTCCCATCACTCCCCCCAGCCAGATCCTCCAGACTGACAGGAAGCTGAAATCCCCATCTGCCCCCCCCCCCCCACAAACACAAAAACACTCAGGACTCTGCAACAAACTGTATCCTGCACTTTTATCACTTTATTATGTTCGCCATTTACCAAACTGACTGGAAATTGGCTGTCCTTACTGTCCTACTTGCACTGTCTGCCTGTACACATCATACTGGATCTTTTTGCTGCCTTTAACATATTGCCGTTTTGCACTGGTAGTTCTGCACTACCACAACCATAACTTATACATTAACTTATGCTGCTAACCTAACTTATACATAACTTATACATACTACAACCAAACTTACAGTAACATATGCTGCTACCCCTAGCAATACATTGTAGACTATACATTTCTGCATATTTTTTATATATAATTTTATTGGCCATCTTTTAGCTTTAGTATATATGTCTTATCTGTGTTTTGAATGTGCACTTTATATGTTTACCGCAAGAGTGTGGGAAACGTCTTTTCGATTCCTTTGTATGTCTCGACATGTGAAGAAATTGACAATAAAGCTACTTTGACTTGACTTTGACTTAGCATCTTAGCCTGAGGGACCTATCGTGTTCAGCTTAGATAACAACAGAGACGGTGCCAAACTGAAGGTCAGGTCACTCCCTGGTCCTTCATGAAAATGCCACTGTGGCAACTGGCCCTCTTTCTGACTGAGCCCCCGAGCAGCCTAGAGGGTACTATTTACATTTACCATACATGGATGTCCATAGGCAAAACTGTACTGTGCTCTATCATGGCGTCATTTTCGATGAAAAGGCCTTGTTCCTGGTTTCACCATTTCTCCAGGAAGCTGTTGGAGGATTTATCAAAATTAGTCGAATGCTTAAATGTGTATTAGTGTCTTACACCCTGCGTAGTGATGTTCCTCTCCATCCAAGGCAATCCTGCTGCTTGGTTCACCTGGAGGGCTCCTTCCCGGTCTGGACCAGCAGGTGGCACCAAGTCCCTTCCCGAGGCTGCCTCACAGGCTGGCACGGCCGCGGACATCACATGCAGTGGCCCCCACCACTAGGTTCACTCACGTACCTTCTGTGTCATCCAGTGTTTAAGGCAAACGGCAACAATGTATCCAGTAGTAACTAGCAGTGTGGGCTGACATAGCCATTTTAAGCTACAACGACCTCCAGCCTTGTACCCCAGTGTCACGTGAGCGAGTGAATCACATCATGCACACGGCTTGGTGGCTTTACAGTGGGGCAACAGTCACATGTAGGTTATAGAATAATGTTTATCTGCAGTGTTAGATTATATTGATTGCATAATAATGACTGTGATGTAGAAAATGCACTGTCGTGTCATGCTACTTTGCACATGCACAGCTGCATACAGTGAGAATCTAACTTTTAAAATATAGCCAAAGCTAGGTTTGCCTCTCAACGCAGATAGCCTATTTGCGAAATGCCTATGCTACCTACAATATCATACACAGACAACTTCAGAAAGCCACTGGCGCATCAGGCCAAAAACTCTCCTTGTAAATAGTGAACTGTAATGGGAGTAGTTATAATGTACCATCAAATACG
>CM030179.1:13895929-13970929 GCA_017639675.1 Aplochiton taeniatus | reverse complement strand
AGCTAAAACTTTCTTTTTAATTGCCCTATTATTGTCGTAGACGTAACTTCCCTTTTATATGCTGTTCTGTATGTTATGTCATTGATGTAGCTTTAATATATTATTATGCTTTTTTTCCCCTTCTCCCACATCCCATCATCCAGCCGTATTAATTAAATGACGCACCATGGTGCACAATGGCTCCTATTTCCACTACTGATATTTATTGTGGGGTTAAACTATCTATTAAAGTCTCTTAATTGCATTGATTTGCCTTGTGTGTGGTCTACTGTGGCTCCTTGTCGACTGCTGGAGATAATTCATCTTGTATGTGTGTGTTTGGGTGCTCATGCAACTATGTTGGATGTGTGCATGGGTACATCCTCACTTGTGTCTATGTGTGCACGTGTGCTTGTGTGTGCGTGCAACTGTCCTGGGCGTGGGCGCATCCTTAGACGTTTGCATGTGTGAAGTAGACGTGTGTGTGTGTGCTTATGTTTTTTAGAATCACATTGAACACGATATGGATGATAAGGTAAACAATCTGTTGCTCTAAGATCTGAAAGCCCAAAAAATGACTCCCCAGAGCAATCCCACCATGCAGGGAACTCCACAGCCGCCACCCCCCCCCCCCCCGACACGTCACTGCGTAGGCCGCAGGGCTGCCTGTACAGGACCCTGTCCCTCTGGTGCATGCAAGGACGGAGGCTACACATGAAGGGTTCAGGGCTACACAGTGTTACAGCCCACTGTTCCCAGCCACTATCACTCTGTCTTTGTGATGTGGGGGAGAGCTGCTGTTGGGACTTCACGCTGTCCTCTCTAGGGGACGTTTGTTTGGGACACTGGGATTGCAAGGAGAAGATTGTGATCAGATAAGGTTGACTGGAGGAGACAGGGAGATGCAGGTAAGGTATATCAAAGCCCAGATAGGATTAAGTGCAGGTGTCTTTACTGGCAGCAATTGTTTGAGTAAAATGTGAGTTTCTTTGTTATTAGTACATTTATGTTTGCATCTTTAGACTTGAGCTATTTATGTTGAGATAGAATGTGTTAATTCTTGGTGGTTACAGGGTAGCAATATATTTGCTCCACATGGCGATAATACATAAATATATTTTCTGTTTAGATTTAAAACCAGCATCGATTGGTGCCATCCTCCCCAGACCACCCTATGTCTACAATAAAACTACAATTGAAGTGAACTCCTCTGGTGTCTCATTGTGCCTGACCGCACACCCACAGTGTTCCTCATATTTCCTGGACATCAGCTTACCCATTCTACAGCCTTGACCAGCCCAAATATTCTACACCCACTGAGGCCGACGGCACAGTGTCTGAAGACGGGCACCTGCAAGGCCTCTCCTTGGGCATCGATCACTATGCTGGCACCAGCTGGCAGCCTCTCTGGTCTCTCTGAGGGTTTCAGCCATGAGTATTCATTTAAAGTGACATCAGGGGGAACCCCACACCCCCACACACACACACACACACACACACACACACACACGCACACGCCTCCAGCCACACCCCTGGTGTCTAGACGGGTGTTGATGTGCTCGTCCTCACATCATCGAAACCAAGATAACTGGTCTCTCAGGCCCGAGCCGGACACTTTTCACACACCGGGCACACAGCCCAGGAGGCTACAGTCTGACACCCCAGTATGAGTGACATTTTGAGAGGCGCATTGTGTTGGGTGATGCATGTTTTAAAGCAATTGTCCGGTTTCTAATGTAAGTCACCCATTGGACTGTACTTTGTCATTATTTTACACTACAGTCTATTACCGAAATGAGCATACAGTGGCTGGGTACAGTATGATTAATATACGGTTCTTACTTTTAATTAAGCTCCCTACTTTTCTGCCTTCTGCTTCTTGAATATTTCAACAGCACCCATATCGGCCTGGCAGGCAGGCAGAGTGACAGGATTTATAGAGCGAATGAGAGACTAACAGCCACTGCAGCAGAGGACTTTGTCGACACAAGGTCGGCCTCTAGCCTCAGCTCAGGCCACAGGAGGGCCAGCATTGGACCTACATGGATGACTCTGGGCTCTGAAGGAGGAGTAAGAGGCCTATCAGACAGGCCCAGACTCTATCTCTCCCTCAAGGGGAAGCATCTATCACCGATTAAAGTTGTTGCCTTAGCCAGTCTGGTAGACAGTCAGAGCTAAGCTGGCTAGACTGACTCCAGTATGGATGGCACATTATAGGTGATTTCAGAACGGAAAAAGTAGGTTTCGATGTGGATCCTTAGTAGAACATAGAGTGTAAGGAATACATTAGTATGTGTTCAAATTTATAGAGCAATTCAACTCACCATTCAATTTTAGCTAGTTAAATGCATTATGCAGAGGGGCTGAAACACATGAGACATTGGAGTATGCCTCAGGGAAGAACCCCATTAGTAGGGTGCAAACGGTTAATCCATTTGGAAGCTACCGTTCACTGTCTTTGAGTTATAATGAGGTTGCACAGCCCAGTCGATGATTAATACATTCAGACCAAATCAACTCATTCTGGGAGAGAGAACACGACATCTACTGTCTCGATGTGCTCGCTCTTCCATATCATTACAAAAGCCTGCAAATTTAACTAAGCTACATGGTGTTAAATACACCAGCCACAACATTAGAACCACTTGCCTAATATTGTGTGGGTGCCCCCTCATGCCGCCAATAGAGCTCTGACCCGTCGAGGCATGGACTCCACCAGACCTATGAAGATGTCCTGTGGAAGTGGAAGTAGCGGAAGATGTCCTGTGGAAGTACCGGCAGATGTCCAAGACGTTAGCGGCAGATCCTTTGAGTCCTGTAAGTTGCAAGGTGGGGCCTACATGGATTGGACATATTGTTCCAGCACAGATGCTGGATTGGATTGAGATCAGGGGAATTTTGGAGGCTAAGTGAACATCTTGAACTCTGTCATGTTCCTCAAACCATTCCTGAAGGTTTTTTCTTGCAATGTGGTAGGGCGCATTATACTGCTGAAAGAGGCCACTGCCATCAGGGAATACCGTTGCAATGAAGGTGTATATTTGGTCTGCAACAATGTTGAGGTAGGTGATACGTGTCAAAGCAACATCCACATGAATGCCGGGACCCAAGGTTTCTCAGCAGAACATTGCCCAGAGCACCACACTGTCTCTGCCGGCTTGCCTTCTTCCCATAGTGTATCCTGGTCCCATCTCTTCCCCAGGTAAGCGGCCAACATGCACCCGGCCATCCACGGGATTTGGCCCTTGTCAAAGTCGCTCAGATCCTTGCGCTTGGCCATTTTTCCTGTTTCCAAAACATCCACCTCAAGAACGAACTGTTCACTTGTTGCCTAATATATGCCACCCTTTGACAGGTGCCATTTTAACAAGATGATCAGTGATATTCACTTCAACTGTAAGGGGTTTTAGTGATGTGGCTGATCAGTGTGAATATATGGCACCTGCACTGATAAAAACACACACCCACACACACACACACACACACACACACACACACACACAATCAGAAACAAATGCTAAATTACTCTCCTTTCGAGTTAGTCGATTCCACAAATGAATGCCTATTATTAATCCCCTTTTGATAAAACAGCTCAGCTACTAAAGGAAAAGGTCCTTATACGTTTCCCCATAGGTCTCCTGTGTCCTGGGCCATTTTACTAATGAGAATAGGCCTATTGCTGGATAGACACACCTCTGGCTATAAACCCACTAGATGGGTAGAGCAGGGTTAGGGTTATCAGCTCATCAGCTCATCAGCTGATGAGCTCATTGATATTGCATGCTGGATTGTGGTGGAAGTTCCCTAATCCTTGTCATGTTTTGTAATTGTTCATTAAACATAACACATCTAGCTCCAGATTATTGGGTTCCTTTGCAGTTGACTGCATCCGCCCCATATACTGAGCATATAAAAGGTTGGCATTCAGTCGACAATATGAGGAAGTTGAGATGCTTATCAATGAAGTACACCTTCACCCCCTCACCTGAGTTTTGTTACTGACCACAGGACATACCAAGATAAGGCCATCTGGTCACTTTATGGCACTGTATCACAGCTGGATACCCTGTGGGCTGCAGTGACCCCTGTCTCTAGGTCGCACAGTTTCCAAAATTCTAAGACAGGTTAACAAACAGTTCATACTAAAGCCATCCTCTCTTACAATGATTCTAGCATAAACGTTATACATTTTAAGGCCTCATTATACCATACTGAATGCATCACCTCTAACAGATTAAGTGCCTAGAGATTTTGGTCCACCAGGACGCTAGGGAAGGGTGCTTCAGAGGGGTTCGATGCCAAGTAGCAGATCTAATTCCACCGCAACCAGACACACAATGAATATAGACGCTGAAAGCAGGAGAGTATTTTACAACAGAACTAAATAAAAAATAAAGCACACACACACAAAAACAACTTTGTAAGCTGATGTTCAGTAAACAGAACATTTTGCTTTTATTGAGATCTAGCTATGAAGAGCAAAAATCTAATTGCCTCAATAGCATTGATTTTATGCCCGGAAGTAGCTGGTTGAAATACCTGCAGGCCTATGTTTTTGCTCGCAACAATTGCTAGGACAAGACCTCACATGACACACTGGGCCTACGGTTATATTATGCAAGTGAAGTGTCTGCGTTTTCACATTGGGAAAATTCAAAAGGGGATGGATTAGTCTTATCGCGTGTTGCACCCAGTTCACGTGGAAAATATACGAAAAGCAAATCTACAAATAAAAACAACTGCTTAAGGAAAATAAATAATTGCAGGCAGCACTGCAAGCATACAAATGTTAGATACTCAGCCAAGTTTTAAATGTGAGCGTTTTGTTGCGGCGCGTTTTGTAAGTTTACATTGGAGCATTAGATGTGATTGATATGGCTTTCTAAGAAACAGCTCGTTAAAAATTGATAAGCACATCACATGAGCAGCAGACGTAACGCAGCATCATCTCAAACTTGGCCTCAGCTCCTTTTCACATCGAGGAGATAGGTGTCTGATTTACAGAATTGCCACTGATAGTATGTTAAACAGGTAGAACATTTGTATGTATTGTACATAGTATTTTTCTACTCACAGAGTCACTTGCATTTTTACGCAGCTGATCGTCCTCTTCTACTGTTGCTGGGTCTACTACCAAATTCTCAAAGCATGTGGAGCCGAGAGAGGAGCTCTTCTGATGGGACATAATCAACTGGGACACAGCTAGCTTTGGACTGCCGTGTCCCATTAACTCTGGCTTGCTGGCGGACGTTCCAGCTGTAGCCCCCAACTGTATCAAAGGTTGTCCCGTGCTTGTGCCAGGGTCCTGGTTACTGCAGAGGGACTTATCCCCTTGGAAAGGCCCAGTGACTGGGGATGTGAGATTCGGTTGAGAAGACGAAAACACGCGGTCCAGCTGTTTCTTTTTCCGTTTAAACATCCACAATCCTGTCTCCTTTTTGCCATCCGTGTTGCGCCGTTCGGATCTCGGGCTCAACCACGGCTTAGTTCTTTCTTGGAAATTCTTCCACATTCTCCGTTGGTAAGACAGGGATTCTTGTCCTTTTGCGGCGTTGTCACCCTTGTGTTTATCCTCCATGGTGCCCGTGCAGCAACCGGGCAGCCTGAGCGCGAAGCGCAGCGTCTTGAATTAATGTCACCGCTGGCTGCAACAGCTCAGCAGCACTTCCACTGATGATCCGTTTTTAGTGCCAAGGAACCGCAGATGCAATGAAGGGTGTCCACTGATGAACCGTTTTTAGTGCCAATGAACTGCTGATGCAGTGAAGGGGGTGTGTGAAACCCTCTTTGAAACACATTGACCTCTGATTTTCGTATGATCGGAGGTGTTATTTCCATGTCTCTAAAACATTTCTCTGTGGCTGAGAAACGGAAGAATCGCTACGGTGGAATAAAAGTGTGCACTCAGAAGTTTTCTTTGCTGATGACGCCTTGGAGGCATTCTGAAACAGATGGAAATAAAGGAGTGGTATGCTGTTTAATCGGACGTTTTAGAGTTGCTTTAGCTTGTACGTTATTTCGTTTAAACAAATATGGTACAATGTTTCCAGCGAGGTTGCAATGCGCCTCCCCCTGGTCAACCTTGTCAGTGGGCTGCATGATCTATAAGATTGCATAATGTTGTGTGCTAAACCCACCATGTCCTACGAAATGTTACAAATGCGACATTTATTCAACTTACTTTACCCCCCCAAATATTTCCCCTTCAAGTCCATATGGTGTGTGTGTGTGTGTGTGTGTGTGTGTGTGTGTGTGTGTGTGTGTGTGTGTGTGTGTGTGTGTGTGTGTGTGTGTGTGTGTGTGTGTGTGTGTCCCCGTGTGTGTACATGTGCAGAGAGGAGGCATGGTCGCTTTTAGTGAGCTCATAATCGTTCTTCCAGAACATCACACAACTGCCAACTCATAAAGAATATTGTCTAGCACAGTTTGCAACCTCAGCTGAGAATCAAACCAAAACTCCTCTAACCATGTAAGCAATTCTATTGTAATTCATGAATGTTTTGACCGAATAAAATGTGTGATTGTGGATTGTATGGTCTGCAAGTGAGATCCTGTGTTTTGGTATATATATATTTATGATAGTCCTTTCTTCTTCTGGGCTTTTCTCATATCTTGCTTATGACACACACACACACACACACACAGACGTAGGCAAATCACGAACCCACTAAGGTAAGAGGTAAGAGGGCAAGTCTATATGACGATGACATTTGACATTGAGATAGTAAAGTTAAAGGATAAGGGTCCCTTTACATCAGGTCAAACTGCCAGTGAAAAACGGACTGTCCAAGGATGCGTACACAAATACATACATGAGGACTGCAGTATGATTGCATGGCAGAGCAGGTGTTGGGTGCCATCAAGTAAGGACACGTGCGATGAGTGTTTCTGGGGGTAAGGTCATGATCCCTGCAGTAATGAAAACATTAAACACATCGTCATTGTACCCCTACTGGCTAACCCTTAATAACTCTGTATAACTCTAATAGCCTGGTCAACCCTCCATCTGATGTGCTGTTCTTTTTCTTTTTGTCTGTTCTCTCTGTTTGTGTGTCATTGTATTGGGTTCTAGGGTTTTAAGCGATATATAAATACAAGGTATTTAAGTTATTATCACTAACCCTCTCACCTACCAGAGTTACAGACGCCAAAAAAATTTACAAATGAACTAAACAACAGATAAAGCCTGCACGTAACATAAAACAAAGCACGTCGTATTTACACATTTGTAAATGTGTCAGTTTGTTACCCACCCTCCATTCGACCGTGTCATCCATCTGTCGGCGGGGTTTTGTTTTGATAAGTGCAAAGCAGAAGCCTTGTGGTGTCCATGGGGCTTTGCCAACCCTAGACCCTGCACAGAGAATCAGAAGCCCTGGCTGACACCGTAAGCGGTTCTGTAAGGCCTGTTCCGTTAAGTAGGTGGGAACATAGTAAAAGGTGCCACGTTTTTCCCTTGAGACTGGTATTGGCATTTTCACTAGTCATTGAAAGTGATGAATGTGCACCAAAGGCCAGCGTGTATGGATTCTGAGTCCGGCTATTTGTTCATGATGACACAATTGAAAACTGCTCCAAACACCTGTTCACCAAGAAAACAATTTGACTCAAATGTACATTTTGTCGAGGTACATTATATTCATTTTCATTGTAGAGGGAAAATCCTTCTCCACATACCGAGCAGGAATGGAAAGAGCATGTTAATGAGTTGAATGATTTCAAAGCTGTAGTGTTGACCTCTGGTTGGAGTAAGAAGTTCATCTTTCAAATTGAAGTATTTTCAGGAAGTTTCTCCAATCCATAGAAATCTATCAATTGTCTTAGAGGTGATACGTGTGGCACATATAAAAGTCCTTGCTTACTACATTATTGTAGCATAATGCACATGAATTGTTAGATCTTGTTGGCTGTCAAGCATACTTTGTAATGGCTTTTTATATTTCAAATTCTAAATTGAAGAAACAATAGTAAAATAGCATTAATACGCTTAATGGGGAAAACCGAGGTGTGATTTAACACCTTACTGCTATTGGCAAAAACAACGTACATTAAAAGAAACAAGAATTCTCAAGTGTGAATTTGGACAACTGTATTACAGTACAGTATAGCTTAGCGTTTGCTGGCCAATTACAAACCAATATAACTACTTAATGGATAAGATTGTTTCTCTCTACTTTAAAAGATTTTGAGGCTAGATTGCAACATATCTGATTCTATCTTTATGAGGTTTCAGAAAGTACAAATATAAAAGTATTTGGAGTATTTGCATTATGAGTGCCGTAGTTACTCCGATTAACACTGTTTTTACAAGTAAACATATCTGGTGTCCATGTTACCTGGGCTGGTTTACAACATCAATCTCACATTACTGTGTTGCCAAGTTCTCTGTGGCACACCCCAGCCCCACTCACGCTGGTTACCAAGTGACCAGCACAAACATCACATCAACCAAAGGCCAGCAGTGTTGGGTGAGTTGCTTTGGCAGTTTTTGCTCTATGCTATCCATACATTTCTAAACTTTTTATGTTATATCGCACAAAGCCATGCCCTCCAGTCAGAGTAGATTATTTTCTGGCAGCAATCTAACAATTGTATGCGTACAGGCAACTTTACTACTACCTCTGCAGAGACAAGAATAATAGCCTAAAAGTAAAAGGGTCAGGAGATACATATTTCATACCTCTTTTCTTTTTAGGATAGAACCATTCTAAAGAACCATGTCACACGAGTCAATGTTACAACCTTATCATCCTCACACCAGGTAGGTTTAATCCGCATGCACACTCTGCGTCCTTTCTGTACCGAATCCTCTGTGTTAGAGTAAATCACTGTCATGGAAAACCGTTTCATTTCCACTTCCATTTGCTTTGGAAAGATGAGGCGAGTGGCTGAAAGGCCACACCAACCTTTCCTGCCTTGATCAAATCAAGCTCTACTCTGGAGATAACATCAGACAGCATGGCAGAGACTCCACAGTTAGAAAAAGAACAGGCGGTGTCTGAGATGTTTAGTGAGAAAAATCTCAAAATGTGGTTTGGAGCTTTTTACTTATTTATCCCTGTTCCCGCTAGACCGTTTTGGAAGTCAGTTTCTGTGCTCGCCAGAACTAGAGACAGATTAATTGGGAAAATGTACCTATTCCCAACTGCATACACATAGCTGACTCAGTGAGTTTACTCCGGCTAGCCACCTTTAGACTTTACCCAAAAGTGGAGATATGGAGCCACGCTTTCCTGTAATTACTGACCCTCTGTAGCTCTGAGGCCATGGAGGGCCGCCTTGCCAATCAGGAGCGGACGCTGAGTGTGCTGCTGGAGCAGGCGCTGAGGATCAAAGACGAGGTGGCGCTGAGCGTTCAATTCAGCCAGGGCTCCGTCCAGGCCGAGGTCTCCTCTCGACGCCTCCTGGAGAGCCATATACACACCATCACACACATCGTCAGCCAGCTCAGTGCAAACATTCAGGTAAAAAGGTGTGTGTGTGTGTGTTTGTGTGTGTGTTTGTGTGCAAGGGAATAGAGACCGAAATAGATCCTGTTTGTGTCTGTTGGTGTGTGTGTGTGTGTGTGTGTGTGTGTGTGTGTGTGTGTGTGTGTGTGTGTGTGTGTGTGTGTGTGTGTGTGTGTGTGTGTGTGCCAGTGCTTATCTGGCCTGGGATTGTACTGATCAGGGTTTTCCGTATTAATGTGGACAACTGAGCCGGGACATGGTGAGCCTGAGTAAAGTAGGATGTGTTAGGTGACCCTCCTTGTGTGCAGCCTCTCTTTCTCTCTCTCTCATTCCTTTTTCCATCTAAGCGTCTCTGTTCCTGTCCGTGCCACTCCCTTTCTCTGCTGCCGCTAGGCCCGTCTGATCTGATTACCCTTGAAAAGATGGCACAGTGTGGACTGAGCAAAGATCCAGTGAAACACACCCTGTGCCTCCCGGACACATTCTCCACATGCAAGCACACTTTTAAATGAGGTTCTCCAGTAAACACGGTCAGGCTCGCCAGCAGCAATCACCACTCGAATGAGCTATGCCATCATAATTCAGTGGTGCATGAAACTTAAGTTCATTAAATAAATGAATTCCCCGAATGGAAGCATTATGAAATAGAAGGCCACACGGACGATTGCCATAGCTTCAGCTCCATACCACTGTAATACGTTCTGCATATACATATACGTTCTGCTATCTCAAATTAAAAAAGGTCCATATCTTTGTTCTGGCTGTGTGAATGGTAGCAAGGGAATAATCTACCAGGAGCTGGATCAGATAGAGTTGATGAACGTGTCTATGAGCCGATCAATGAGGCCTGGAGATATCTGCTAAGGGCAGAGCTCTGTGATATGGAGTTAGAGCTGGACTGCCTCTCAAAGTAATTTCCCATGTGAAGGTAGATCTGTGAGACGTGACCGTGTCCTATTCTAATGGAACAGTTGTCGGGTCTCTCTCCCAGGTGCTGGAGAGTCAGATCGCCCAGAGAGACTCTGTCACCTCCGAGACCTCCGTGGCGGTTCAGAGCCTGGACCACAAGAACATGGCTGGGATCGGAGATCTCCGTGGTCGAGTGGCTAGGTAGCACACATTTCAGAGTGTTTCTGTTCTGTTTCAAATCGATCTACTTTTCACCTAGGCTCTTTCTACTACATTGTTCCTTTACTTTTCTCCGCTCTCTATTTTTCTTTGCCCCCCCCCCCCCCCCCCCCCCCCCCTTTTCACTCCCTCACTGGCTGTCATGCACACACATTCGACAAGTTCTCTGTTTGGCTCAAAGCCCACTAACACACATTCTGTAGATACACACCGATTCCTCACACTCATTAATTGGTGTCTGAGCAGATTTAACTTCTGAGATTGCATTCCTCAAGAGAGCCATTTATTTTCAGAATCTGCCTGGAAAAACTTTTAGAATTTTGGATTGCAATAATTTTTGTGTATGAGAATTTATATTCAAGGTGTTTATAGAATATTGGTTAATTGTTAGTGCATAGAGATAATGTTCCATTAAAGTGTTATTATAATTTAACATTTTAGCATCGATAGCATTTTACCCATACAAGTGACAATGTGAGTGTATTATAATATTGTAGGCACCTACCGTAGTATAGAGAGATCAGAGATTAAATGTTGTCACCCATCTGCATATATTTCCATAACTGTGGATCTGTACCCATAGAAGTTAAATGTGCTTCTCTCTGGTCTCTAATGAAGCACTAGGATGGCAAAGGTCGGTCAGTACAATAGACCAGTGTAATATGGCTAACCTCTGCAGTGATGATGGACAGGGCAAAGTAGTCAGTGTTCTGTTAATTCAGTGTAACTAATGACCTCTTCTAGGCTGGGTCACTCATTAATAATCAAGTGACCTGTCCGTATTTCGCTTCCTAACGAGATAGAGCTTAAAGCCAACGCCTTGAAAGCCTATTCCACCGGTGTATTAGAGTAAGTCATAAAAACAAATCCCACGCAAGAGATGAGAATATGGGTTCAAGTGGGTACACTTCAAATTCTTATATCAAACATACACCGGCACAGCCAACACACAACCATACAGTCATAAACACACACACACTCGTAAAGCACTGAAAACGAAATGAGTCCCTTTTGGCAAGGTTGATTAATCTGACTCGTTACGTCGGCCAACACATGAGTTGCTCTGTAGCTCGGGCAGTAATGGACCCCATTGATGACATCATAAATTGGGCTGAGGCAGTGAACCTGATAGAGGAGTGGAGCTTTAGCCTATCTCTCCAACTGCACACAAATGCACACAAGATAATGCTAGGGGAGCTATTAAAATGTTACCACCAGGTACTCACTTTGAGTAAGGGCTTATAATCAATTGTGCCTAGAGAGTGTTCAGGAAAATGTAGGTGGCCTATTCAATTAGTATGTTTTGCATTTTACTGTTCTGTTTACTGGTGCTTCCATGGCTTTTTTTCTCCCAGTGGTTTATTGTGTCCCCAATCTACTGAATGTTTTCCGGACTCCCACTCGGGCCACATCCTCTGGATAAGCATTGATGGGACAATAAAGGTTTTAATGTTATCTACACTGAATAGCTTGGTGTTTGCTGACTGGCATGGACATGGCATGTCTTGGCCTATACATCAGGGAGAGCTTCCGTTTAGCTTTTGAAGTGGATCTGCTCGTTTGCTATGTCAATTCCTTCTCTCGGCCTGCCTGCCTGCTTGCCTGCGTCTGTCTATCTGTCAGTCGGTCTGTCTGTCTGCCTGATGGGCCTTACTTGCGATTTGTCTTCCTGCATGTCCATCCCTCCCTTCTCCCAGGTGTGACGCCAGCATTGCCAAGCTGTCAGGAGATATGAGTTCCAGGGAGCGGGAGCTCCTCCGTCTACAACAGGAGGTGACGGAGCTCCGCTCGGCTCTGGAAGTCAGACTCAAAGAGATGGAACTGAAGGTGGGAACCAGCCAACGACACCTCGCCAAGTCATCTCTGTGTTAGGGTTGTCATTTTTCCAAGGATGGCTATGGCAGGGGTTTGAATTATGGACCTTCTTGATAATAAGACTCAGAAGATCAAAATGAATGTCTCCAAGAGATTTTTCTCTTTGCCCTTGCCTCTAGCTTGCCTACCATTAACACTGATTTGGGGATTGATATTAGAGAACCCTCAAAAAGCTGTTTTGCAAACAACTCGTAGTGCTCCCAATCGGAATGCTAAGCCTCCCAATGCACTCTCCCCACATGCCCCCTGCTCTTGGGGGGTCGGAGGGGCCTTGGTGCAGGGTAAATCACTGTGATTGCCGCACATTAGCTGTGGAGTAGTGGTCAAGCGCGGCCATAAATATAATTGAAAAACAGAGGGAAAGTGGGCCAGCAGCCAAGGGGAGGGGTGCCCATGTCACTGCATGCTGTTTTAGATTAAAACCAAATAGAGGGAAAGCTCAGGCTGCAATAAACCCACATGAGATACAGTATGGAAGCAAGCACTGAAGGCAATGTGATCAATTTCATTGATCGAACGATGATCGAGGCAACAGAATGTGCGTATGCTCGATATAATTGATTGAACGATGATTGGCTTTGTGGAACCTGACGACCTCTTTGTGTATACGTGCTGTCTCTCCCTGTCCTCACACGTCCAGCTCATCCAGGCGGTGGGGAAACTGGAGGCCTCCCTCGCTGAGAAGATCCACAGCCAGAGCGGCTGCTGGTCTGAACTCCAAAGCCAGGTCAAACTACTGGAGGCCAGGTAGGACCAAGCCTTTCAAAAGAGACATCTCACTGTGCTTGGTTAAGCAATGGGGTTAGTTGAGGGGAAACGAACGTGAGGTAATGCAAGTTGCTTTGGAAAAGCGCGTCTGCTAAATGACAGGGCAAAAAATGACGAAATTAGGACAAACGGGTTTTGAACCATGAAAAGCTGATACCTGATACGTGTTGAAAGTCCCTGTGTTACACAGAGAGATATAACTGAAACGAGATTCAAAGATTTGTATTCTATATATATGTATAATACCCCTCTTCCACGCAAAGTTAAAAAGTTAGATTGGAAAGTTGCAACATGGTAAGAGTACTAATCCCCAAATACACACAGTTGAGTATATTGAACTATACTGCCTGCTGTTAATACAAACGTAAAATATTGGAACTTTAGTCGATTCTATAATCTATCCATTTGGCCTTTTTTACTTAACCTGGATGCTCCGAAAGTTAAATGGGTGCATATTTGCATGCGTCTTAAATAATGTCATCAGTGTAACAGCTAAATATCCTATTAAACCCATCTCTATGGGGGGATTAACCTACAGTCTAGTCTGAAAAGGCAATGTCTGGTTCACTTCAAGGAAAGCAATGCTGTTAAGGAATCAATAAGCTTGAGTCAGTACATTTCAGTGCCCCCCCCCCCCCCCCCCCCAGGGCCACTGAGCAGAGCAGGTACACCACTGGGGGAAAAGCCGCAGTCTAAACCATTTATCGGCCCTCAAAGGCTTGAAACCCCAGCGACTGACCTTTGGAAAGGCCTTCCACAGAGAAACGATGCTGTTGGTGCACTGGTAAGATGGACGAAGTGGGTCTCCATGGGTAAATTCGGTAATTTGTCTGGGTTTTGTGTTCCAGCATTGTTTTCCTGAAGGTTATTTGTAGCCTCTTTGCTCTCCAGCTGTCAGTGTGGAAGCTGAAGCTCAGTCTGTGAGTCAGTGATTATGGGACAGTTTTGACAGATGCCCTGCTCTGTGTGAACAACACTATGAATGAAAGGTAGTGTTTCATAGTGGCTGAGTTAACAATTGTAATGTCACAGAGAATTAAATAAAATACACAATTTCTACTGAATGTAGCGCATGCACATTTCTCGCTATGCACAAATAGATTGGCACACTAAATTACAAGCACATGAAAAAAAGGAATTGACAAGGTGCGCCGCATTCAATAAAAATTAAATATTTCTTGCATTCTCTGTTGTTCAGACATCATTGTGGTGTTCCTGGACCGACAAAAGGAGTTATTATTAAGATAAGACCCATATTATTCTACCTCCATGATATCATGGCCAGCCACCAGTGCTGGGGATAAATGGGGGAGCCTGTGGCTACAGGCAGCATATCTCTGGGGCCGTGCCTTATCCACAGTACAGCACAAACAGACCAATGTGTGTAGACCAGCCTGGTCCTGCCCACTAGCACACCCATTAAGATCCAATCACATACAAACAAAGTTTCACACACATACATACACACATAGCAATGCACACCGCACAAGCATATTCAGGAAACCGAAAAATTCACACATGCTCTCTCTTGCATGGCAAACAGCACAGACACACACACACACACACACACACACACACACACACACACACACAATACAGAGGTACAGCCTACTCTAAAGAGGCTTCCCTAAAAGCACCCCAGAGACGACTGTTGTACAGTCATGCAGCACACTGTATGCCCGTATTCCATATGCCTTCACAGACAGAGAGCTATGTCCAAGGTGACAGGTTTCAGAAGACTATTTTGGGGAAGAACAGACTCGCTGCTGTTGTTATGTGTGAACCCACAGAACAAAATCTAACAGATGGCTGGCAGTTTTCTTTCCTCCACTGGTGGTATACTAGCAGACTAAGCTCTTAAGACTGGGTAACGGTTTTTCTGTGTGTGTGGAGAGCCATTGCAGCCCGCATCCAAAATGAACCAAAAAGCATGAGACATGCAGCTGCTAGGAAGGTCACTCTTCTAAGCACCCGAGAGAGACTTGCTCCGGACAACACATCCTGAACAATTTCCATGATCTATATTGGAGAAATCAGAAATGATTGTTTTGAGAAGGAAATGATGTGCACCCACTTTAGTTGAGTGCCTGCGGTGCGCGATCTTGGGCTGTTAATCCTGCAGGAGCTCTGGTGGTCTGAAGGAGGTGGAGGAGGACTCTGACAGACTGTTAATCCTGCAGGAGCTCTGGTGGTCTGAAGGAGGTGGAGGAGGACTCTGACAGACTGTTAATCCTGCAGGAGCTCTGGTGGTCTGAAGGAGGTGGAGGAGGACTCTGACAGGCTGTTAATCCTGCAGGAGCTCTGGTGGTCTGAAGGAGGTGGAGGAGGACTGACAGGCTGTTAATCCTGCAGGAGCTCTGGTGGTCTGAAGGAGGTGAAGGAGGACTCTGACAGGCTGTTAATCCTGCAGGAGCTCTGGTGGTCTGAAAGAGGTGAAGGAGGACTCTGACAGACTGTTCATCCTGCAGGAGATCTGGTGGTCTGAGGGAGGTGGAAGAGGACTCTGACAGGCTGTTAATCCTGCAGGAGCTCTGGTGGTCTGAAGGAGGTGGAGGAGGACTCTGACAGGCTGTTAATCCTGCAGGAGCTCTGGTGGTCTGAAGGAGGTGGAGGAGGACTGACAGGCTGTTAATCCTGCAGGAGCTCTGGTGGTCTGAAGGAGGTGGAGGAGGACTCTGAAAGGCTGTTAATCCTGCAGGAGCTCTGGTGGTCTGAAGGAGGTGAAGGAGGACTCTGACAGGCTGTTCATCTTGCAGGAGCTCTGGTGGTCTGAAGGAGGTGGAGGCGGACTGACAGGCTGTTAATCCTGCAGGAGCTTTGGTGGTCTGAAGGAGGTGGAGGAGGACTGACAGGGTGTTAATCCTGCAGGAGCTCTGGTGGTCTGAAGGAGGTGGAGGAGGACTCTGACAGGCTGTTAATCCTGCAGGAGCTCTGGTGGTCTGAAGGAGGTGAAGGAGGACTCTGACAGGCTGTTAATCCTACAGGAGCTCTGGTGGTCTGAAGGAGGTGAAGGAGGACTCTGACAGGCTGTTAATCCTGCAGGAGCTCTGGTGGTCTGAAGGAGGTGGAGGAGGACTCTGACAGGCTGTTAATCCTGCAGGAGCTTTGGTGGTCTGAAGGAGGTGGAGGCGGACTGACAGGCTGTTAATCCTACAGGAGCTCTGGTGGTCTGAAGGAGGTGATGGAGGACTCTGACAGGCTGAGGGAGTGGCTAGAGCAGCAGCTCCACTCCTCACGGCAGGCCAACACACAGGACGGCCAGCGTCTCCAATCGGCCCTGCACGACAAACTGGTAGGCGTTTGTCTCATTGGTCATATCGCAGTGGCGCGGGTATTTGAGCCTCGTTAAAGCCTTCTGATAATAGGATAATTGTGTCAAACGGTAAGGTAAGGGCACGTGTGTTTTTGTGTTTAGGTGGACGCAGAAATAAAGCTGTTGGAGCAGCTCCGAACGATGGAGGCACGTGTGGAGCAGACCGAGGGTCAGCTGGAGAAGGCTAGCCGTGGCCACGGAGACCGACTGAGACGCTCCGAGAATAAGCTCGCCAGTCGGATCAACTCTGTGGAGGCCAGCTTCAGACAGGAGCTCCAGCTAATGAAACAAGACTACCAGGAAGGTATGATGTGTTGAAAGGGTGTGCATTCTTGAGTGTGTTTATGTGTCTGTGTGTGAGCGTGAACGGCAGCGTGTTTACATTTGCGATAACTATATAACAATTTGTTGTAGAATCCAAACCTATCACCAATCAAAATATGTGTGCTACAGTCAGAGCATACTAATATGACTTTAGTACAAATGGAATTAGGCAAAGGTTTTGACGGTGGGGGTGGGTGTGTTTACACATTGCACTTCTGAGCAGTGTCACAACCTACACCAGGATGAATGCTTCACTTCTGATCTTAGCCAGGAGACTGTTAATTCGTTGTTAATTCACACACCTTTTAGTTTCCACACACACTGTTCAGAGCACGGGTGTCCTTGTTCTAATGAGCAATGATCTGTGATGGAAACAGATCCACCTGAGCCCTGGATCTGATGCATGATGTTCAATATGGGCACAAGGAGGACCTTATTTTTTGGCACAAATAGTTGGAAACATTTGGTCACATACCTTGTTTTCTGTTTTCCCCCCCAAAATGGATAGTTAGTGTGATGGTCTCAATACCATGTCTTACATATAACCTTATCACATACCTCAAAAGTAAGAAAATATGACACCTTTAGCTGCCCATTTAGTGTTTGCATTAGTAGCCAGTAGTAGTTTTTAGAGTAAACAAAATGGTCAATGTACTCAGTCAGTCAATTTTACAGTGATCTCAGACATTGAACAGTTTGGACCAGATATTAACAAACTTCACTATCTGTGACCTCCTCATCTGAGTATCACAGTCAGATGCATACCAGCTTACTGAGATGAGCAACACATTTCCCCACATCCGCTTGCAACTTTGTGCTGGTTTGATGCAACATTGTTGCTGGGCCTATCAGGCCTCTCCTTCTCCATGCCTCTGTGGGATGATGTGAAGGGCCTTTGAAGCTGCAGTTGACAAATAATAATCATAAAAGGACAGGGTGGGTTAAATAAGGCAGCATGAGTATGAGCTATAAATCACCCCTCTTACTCGCAGGCTAGAAGCTAACGCTGCAGAGCCCTTCAATCCTTCATTGAGGCTTCAGGGAATCAAGGGACTTATGGAGAAGGGTGCTTCGTTGGGGAAAGGGAATACATGTATAATTGATCAGAAGGGCAGAAGATTGAGCACACTAAAAGAGAAAAAAAAAAAGACAAAATAGAAGAGGAGAAATACAGAGAATGATGTAAGATGTCACCATATTGGTTTTTATTGAACGCCACAATCTCTACTGCCCCTGTCTGTTCCGGTGATAACAGGCTTCAAGTCTGTCCATGAGGCCATTGACTCACTGAGGCAGATCGGTGACACCAAAGCCCACCTGGACAAAGAGAAGCTGCAAAAGGACATCCGACAAATCCGCAGGAGAATGATCGGCATCAGGGACCTTTGAAACAACAGGCAATGTTGAGACAAAGAAATTTAAGCTCATATTATGTCGAAAGAACTTAATAATAATGTGGCAGGAACCGAACCTGGTAAAATATCTGGTTGCATTGCAGGCTACACACATCAGACATTTGTTAATAATAATAATAATAATAATCATGTTTTGCATTGTAAAAAGATTAAACTTTTTCTAAACCTAATATACTTGACGCAATCAAGACACAATCGTATTTTTCTCTCTAAAAGACGGCTTGAATAGATACACAAATACATTTATGCAATAACATACATTATAAGGGTAGTGGGTGCCCTCTTTTTTGACTGATTGTCTGTCACATTTTTTATCAATATTTTTAAGCTTGTAGGATTTTTAATTTTTATTTTAAGTCCAAAATCCCCTTGCTGTACGTGCTTTCTTTACGCTAAGATTGCCAGCTCAATCGTTGCAACTTGTAATCAAATCAATAGTCACAAGATATCGTTTCGAAATGTATTCAGGCTCACTTTCACTTTCGATTGAGTAGCCTACAAAGTGAAAGTATGCCACTTAAAGCTTAAACAATCAAAGTCGTTTGATTTGTTGGACACAAGGTGAGTAGTATCATCTCACAATACATATTAATTCCCAAATACAGCGAGACTATTGGGTCTACTTGATTGTGTCCCGACTGAGATCGAATGTTATTTAACCGTTTCAACAAACTAGGTTCATAATGGCGGAAGCGTGAGGTCTCTCACCATAACTAGTCTGTTAAGGTTTGATCATATAAGCTAATTAAATCTTGTTTTAAATAACTGACAACATTGTGGTAATTATTTTTCTCGTGTAGGTTGCTTGTTTTAGGCAGTGATGTAGCCAATCAGGCTCAGGAGACCTTTGGTCTTCTATCTGTGGCTTTTCTAAATGGACGAACTCCATCAATTAAAGTTGACTTGATTTTCATGTTTCTCAGTATGTCAGGGTTGTCTGTTCGGTACTGTGGCTGGGAGGTGACCTATGATGACTCCCCCCTGGAATTGGGGTCTTCCCAGACGCCCAAGGACGGGCGTGTTTATACCATGTACCACGGAACCAGTGTCAAGATCGCTCGCCTCATCATAGCAAATGGCTTCCATCAGTCCCCAGATGGCATGTTGGGACCTGGTGTGTATGTGAGCCGTGACCAGAAAAAAGCAGAGCGCTACCCGCTGAGGTCCTCTGTGGCTGACCGTGTGGTCCTTCAGCTGCGTGTGCATACTGGACGCATCAAGCGCATCGACAAGGACAACCATCCCATGCAGAAGAGCTGGAAAGCAGCAGGTTACGACACTGCCTGGGTGCCCCCCAACTGCGGAATGCAGGCCGTGCCTAGTGGGCTGGAGGAGGACTGTGTCTTTGACCCTCAGCGTGTGGAGGTCTCTGGCATTGCCTTAGCCCCTAACCCCACCATCCAGGCCGAGCTCCGCCAACTCATCAACCAGAGCTGCAAAAGGCCTTGGACAGGAGGTGGTGTGGCAGCAGCACAGGCTGGTGGGAGTGCTGGAAGTGTGTGTTCTTTGTGTAAAAGGCCCACCTCATCTGGGAACACACACACCATCCAGCAGTGTTGGGGCTGCGGAAAGGCCATCTGTACCCTCATGATCAAACATGTTTGCCCTGCCAGCGCCTGAAGAAAACAGAGCCTACTGCTGGAAGGAATGAAATAATACAGTTGAGAGAGGAAAGAGCAGGGAACATGCATTGGCGTTTTCGGGAAGTGTTAAAAGTCTACCGAGAAGCGTGGATGAGAAACATGTATAATTGGGGATGGTTGTTGTAGTCTGATTGGCATCTCAGGGACATGTAGTTTCATATTGATTGTGTCTTTCTACCTCTCAACATATACCTTCATATATCAGCCTTTCTTGCTGTCTGATTGTTTACAAATGACAATGTACATTCTGTCCTATATTATCTATATTCTTTATGTTTAAAGGATGCTGTTTCCAGTAAAAATCAATTTTATTGGTTTTGGTTGTGTGTTTCACTTTAAATTCATTTCAAGTCCAGACAACATACATTTATCCTTTCCTTTCCTGCTTTGTAATAAAAATTTTAAACATGATTTGTTAATTGAAAATGCTTGCGATAAGACTGAGGAATAGGGCCCAAATCTTATGGACAGTCATTATAGACCAGTAATCGTTTTCTACACCACCTACTTACATATCAAAAACAAAGATTGTCTGGAGTGTTGGCGTCATTATACAGGACACATGGAGTACTAGGCACTTTCCAACACAATCATTTTAACTTTTTAAAATCGTAACCACCTCTTTCTTTTCTTACATTCATTCTGCCAAAGCAAAGACAAGTAGGCAAAAGCAAAATTAGTCTTGGTCAGAAATCATGACCGATACCATAGATACCATGGATAGAGTAACTGCTTAAAGTGCACTAATTGTCTATTGTTCTTTTCTTTTTTTTTTCTTTTTTTTTTTTTACAAAAAATCATCCGCATGCATACCCCTTCACTCATGTAAACATTTGACCTGGTTCTGAGTATAAAGGAGAAAATATTAAGACAGCAATAAGGGCAAGCAGTTGATGTTTGATTCAGGAAGTTCATTGTATAGACTTGGCTGGTATGAATAGATCTCTCTGTCCATCTGTTGGTCGTGGAAACTCATAGTGAACAAGAGGCCAGCATGGTGTGGAACTCCAACAGTCTGTGGTCTCCACAGGTTCTGGCGTTTTCCAACAGAGTCTGTAGATAGACAAACCCAATAGTCATTACTGCACAGTGAACAGGGGTGGTCATGGCCCAAGGATACATATAAACACATACACAGTACCAGTCAAAAGGTAGACTGGACAACACTTTCTGATTCAAGTGTCCAAACGTTTGACTGGTACTGTAGATATTTACTCATTTATTTATTTTGGTGTGTGACTCATTTGAGAATGAATCACTCATTGCCCTCTATGCAAACTCTCTTAGTCATAGCTTACTACCTTAGGTTCTGTTTGATTGCGTAGCAGTTGCGGGTGAGGCCTCTTCTCTTATTTGTTACCTGACAGTGGTAGGGTGTAGTCTATCTAGCTGCTCCCTCGCCTGTCCTCAGTAATGATACCATAAGCCTGGTCGGGCCCGGGCAATCAACTGACCTCTCTGCTCAGAGACACCAGTCAACATTAGTACAAATAACATCTGCTCTATACAAACCTCTATCACAAAGCTTATTGTGCGTGTCCAGTCAAGAATCATCGCTCTCATAGGCATCTCAAGAGTACTTTGAAGAGCTCATTGAAACCCTTATTTCACGGCATTTTAGTGGTCAAAGAACGTAGCTGGAATGTTTACGGACCTCCATCAGCTCCTGGTCCTTTTTGGCGTGCAGGTGTCGGAGGAGGTACCAGCGGGCCACGTACAGCACCGTCTGGGGAATGTCCTGGGTAGGGGAGTACACCAACTTCTCCAGCAGACGCCTGGTCTCTCTGGGAGAACACACAAAACAAGAGGGGCTAATAGCACACAAGTCCTTCTACTCAGAGTCAAAGGTCAGAGGTCCATGATGGCTTTTCGGGGGCAATATAATTTAGGAGCCTTCTGTGTTTGACAAAACGAAAAGAACTCTCCTATGACTATGCTACTACTACTGTGCCTCCAAAGCTAGTCAGCTAGCACTAACCTGGCAGCCATCTTAGTGGAAAACTGTAGCAGGCCTTGCAGGAGGAGGGCGGCAGGGAAGGATCCCAGCTTCAGCACCTCGGTGGTGGCCTCAGACACCAGGTCCTTCCAGTCATTGCCAGGTACCCCTGCCTGAGGACGGGGGACACAAAGCAGTCACATCGAGAACAGCCGCTCGTTTAAAGGTGCAGTATGTAAGTCTAGAGAATCAGGCAACAATTGGCAAGAATTTGAATCACAGCACCCCAAAAAGACAACCTCCTAAGTCTCTCATCCCTCTCCTAAGCCCCTCACTGTAAATGGTGTTGAGACTACCTGACTTGAGTGAGCATTTGATATATTGATATCTGCCAGGAGGTAAGCAATAAATGTAAAATAAAATCAAATTTTTTTTTTTTGCTAGAAAATTAAACTTACATACTGCACCTTTAAAGAGCATTTAATAACTGAGGCACTGGGGCTTGGCTGCACTGGAAGGAAAACATACTGTCCTACAGTAAGCGTGCAATGGCTGTCCTCTGTGCTGTTTGCATTTCCACCTGGCCTTGGATGGTCTCTGTGGTCCTATCATCTCTATTGGAGCTTAGCATCGCCATATTTACTCATCTCTCCTCTCCTCTGCTCTGTTCTGTTCTGCTGTGCAGCGGACCTTATGACGGGGCGACTGGTGTTTGGATGGCAGAGGCCGCTGGGTAGAGCACTGTCCTATTACTCACTGGCCCCGCAGCGTGATGATATTGCTGTTTGTTTATGTGTGTTTGTTTGTAATCGTTAAGCTAAGAGTGAGCCTTCAATTAAATACAGTCAAGGTACATGCGTGCCAGCTTGCGAATTGCTTGCGATAAGCCATTTTGCAAAGCTTAGGAAAAATGCTGTTCATTTTGAAATATCTATAGCTACTGGAAAGCAACAATGCCACATTATATCAATGCTGATATACAGTATACAGTATATTGTCATGAAATATTTGGCTCTTTTATGCCTGACTTGTGCTTGTGTTTGTCTTGACAGTTTTTTATTCTCAAAACAGACATATCGTGTAAACTATACAGGCTAACGCTGGTTTTACCTACCCCTAAGTTACACCCATGGCTGGTGGCTGGTTCCCAGTCTACCCTCAGCACCACCTGGTCCCCCAGAAAGCCCCTGTGTTCCCCATGTGAAGGACTCACCATGCAGGGGCCCAGAGCCAGCAGAGCCAGGCGCAGCAGGCTGGCTACCTGGCTGCTGAACAGGCCCAGCTGGGAGGCCAGCTGCAGGCTCTGTTTGTAGGCCATCACGGCCTGGACCAGCAGGCCCTGGCCACGGTAAACCTCTGCCAGCCACTGGAACAGGAGGAGGAGGTGGAGAAGAGTCAAGAGGGGCAAAAGAGAGGGAGGGACAGAGGAAAGTAAAGTACCAGAAAGATGGGAGGGGTAGTGTTCCAAGGACAACAAGAGACAAAGTTTGGTCAAAAAAAGAAAAGAAAGGAAAAAAGATTTTATGCTGATGAGAGAAAAAAAAAATCTATTTTAATTTCTGAATCTGCTATTGTCAATCAATAGTCACCAAAGATGGTGCAGCCGATGTTTTAAAGGCCTCATGCAGAGAGAAGGCGCTGAAAAATAGTGGTACCCTGTGGACTGTACAGACACTTTCAGACACAGATTACCTCCCTGTGTAAACTCCCTGACTGGAAATGTGTTTTGATTATTTTTCTATTAGGCCAGCGTTGCCCGCCAGGAGAGTCACACATTTCTCAGTGAACTATTCATGACAAAACAAGAACAGTAGTCTATTGAATCAGGGAGCTAGCTATTCAACCAGCCCAATATGACAAAACACAACCATTTTCAAAGGGCAAATTTCAGAGAATCAATATTACCCTTGTAACAAATTTTACAGGCATCCTTGCTCACAAACAAAGAGAAAGATGAAGATGGCAGGTTTTGTTTTACAAGAATACATTGACTGAGCTTTTGTATGACACAATAAAAGATTTTCCAATATTTCCAAAAATCTGAATCTGACTGGTATACAGTGATCTCTGATATAACATGAAAACTACTTATTCCACACATTAAAAACTCTAACTGTTTGTTTTGAGATTTTACAGATTTTTTATTTGGGCCTGTAATACTTTAAGTTAGGGTAGGTACCATTAGCATGTGTTCACAGATCAAGAGAAGAATGTCATTATTGACAGAAAACAGTACGAAAATCAAAAGCCATATTTATAACCAAATCAAAACAAAATGGATTATGACATCCAGCAACCAAATAGGAGACTCACGTGCCAGGCAGCCACTGAAGTGTGATTGGCATGGACAGCACTGGCGAGCTGCTCCAGCACAGAGTCGGGCAGGGTAGTACCGGCGCTGGCCAACAGCAGGCGCTCACACTGCACCTGCCTGAGCAGGAGGACCACAGTGGGGTGCTCTGGAGACACACTCAGCACCTGGGACAGAAGGCGGCATATCTAAGAACTGGTATCCCAAATCTAAGACCCGTGTGTGGGCTCCTGTCGAGCTCAACTATGCGTTTCAGTGAGACAGTAGCAGCGAGGTGATTGTTGCTGTGTGTTTATGTGTGTGTTTGAGTGTGTGTGTGTAGCTGTGTATCCAGTACCTGTGTGCAGAGGGCTTCAGCCTGCTCCCGCTGGCCGCCCATGGTGAGACCCGTCACAGCCTGCTGTAGCACCCAGCCCTCCAGGGCCTGGGCCAGGGGTCGCTCCCCCTCCTCCAAAGCACGCACTGGGGGAAACAAGAGAGCCAGGCCGGTTACGTTTTAGAAACACGCACACGCGCAGCCAAGCAGATTCCAACATGTATTAGTACACTCACGCAAACCCGCCGGGGCTCACCTTTTTCTGAGACCACGGCCATCAGGACCGGCTCCAAGCCCGGTCTGCCAGGGGCGGAGCCAGTGAGGCAGCAGGCGGTGTTCTCCGTGTGACAGGCGGCCATCAGCCCTGCCCACGCTGCCGGGTCGTCTGAAGGACAGGAAGGTGTTGGTTAAGGCCCATGTCTAGGACGCAAAGCTCGACGTCCTGGGTGCAATCGTTGGGTACCAGAGCGACTGCTGACTGGTGCTGAGCGAGGGCCTTACCGGGACAGAGCAGCACGGCCCTCTGCATGGTCTTCAGGGCGTTCCTGGAGCGGTCCTGCCCCGAGTGTCTGCCGGAGGCCAGCTGGTTCACGCCGCTATGCAACAGCGCCCTCTGTGGACAGGCATGGGCAGTGCGTGATGCATACGACACTGAACAAAGGACATGGGGCACTAGCGACTGAGCACAGCGTTGACTGAATGCAGTGAGAGGCTACCCACCTTGCCCTGTGTCATGCTGGAGAGACAGGCTACATGGCCGGCCATGGCACCACCCTGGAACAGAGAGCAGAACAGCAGGGTTCAGAGGAAACGTCCGGATCAAGTGAGTCGGAATGACTGGATGTTGTGTGTGTGTGTGTGTGTGTGTGTGTGTGTGTGTGTGCACTCACATTTGCCTTTCTAGGGCAGTACTGGGGCACCAGCCTGGAAAGCAACGCCCACAGGGTCGGGTTGCCTGGATTACTGCACATACAAAACGACATCCGCTCAGATCCCCGTCGACATTAACACAACACCGACATTATACAACCCCCCCCCCCCCCCCCCTCGGGCAGACCACATGGTGAACCCACCTGTGTACCGCTCGGGACGCCTCCCTCTGCACGGCGCTGTAGTTGCCCTGCAGAGCCAGCAGGGCGCAGGTGAGCAGGCAGCGCTGCTCCACAGCCTCCCCGGTGGCCCGGCCCTGCTTCAGCAGCTCGGCCAGGGCGGCGCTGGCCAGCGTGGGGTCTCCGTGGACCAGGCCCAGGGCACACAGGCTCTGCAGGGACTCGGGGATGGGCTCCTTCAGCAACGAGCTACAGACGCAAACGAACACAACAACCCGCCCCCCACAAAAAAAACAATGAACCCAGCCTGCTTTTTCTTCCTCTCCAGCGGTTCATATTTCCTCTTTCACGGTGACAGTGGGCACCCACCATTTGAAGAGCAGCGTTTTGGCAGCGTCCACGTTGCCCAGGCGGTGCTGCAGCAAGGCCAGAGAGGAGAGGATGTAGGCCTTCTCCTTCTCACTGGGGGCTACCGCCAGGGTGCGCTCGTAGGCTGGGGAGGACGACACACAGGCCCTGCATCAGCTAGAGACTGGGTCCTCACCTCGGGGTCTTCTCACACTGGCCTCACCCAGTGCTGCTAACCCTAACTCTGGAGCTAGTACTATTTTTACCCGCTAAACGCTGGACATGGATGTGAAACCTAGCCGACCTATTTCACGAACGCAAATGTGTAAAACCGTCTCACCTCGTGTCCAAACGATTAAAAGGGGCAAAAAGGTGTCCAAGTGCCCTTGAACAGGCATAGAACTATGTGCAGAGAAACATTCCGAGGCACTCAGATTGTGGGAACCCTCACCTTGGATGCTGTCCGGTATGTTTCCGGCCCTGTAGTGGGCCAGAGCCAGCCCAGCCAGGTCGTGGAGCTCCTCCAGTGGTGTGGAGGAGTACACGCGCACCGCCTCCTCCCACTGGCCTGTGGAGCTGTGGGGAGACGTATGTCAACACACCGACACCGCCACTGAGGCATTCAATAAGTGTCGACCAACAAGGCCGCTTATGTGGGAGGCCAAATGTCAGGGGACGTACCAGAGGGCTCGTCCATAGCTGCCCAGGGCAAACGCCAGCTGTTCTGCGGAAGACAAGGACTGGAGCAGTTCCACAGCCCTGAAGACAACACGGAAAGTGCAGAGGAGACAGACGCCATGGAATTTTGCAAATGCAGGCAGAAACAAGCACTATTCAAACGTGTAAGTGGTTAACAAGAAGGAGAAATCTATTTTTTCACCACATGCCAAAGTGACAGTGACTTAAAGGTGACCAGCTGCCTCCCGAACTAACACACACACAGGCGCATGCACGCGCACACACACCTCTGGTAGGCCAGCAAAGCCTGCTTCTTCAGCTGCAGGTGCTCGCTGAGGTAGCCCAGCATGATGAAGGCGTCCGGGTCATTCTGAATCCTCTCTGCAAGCCCAGACAAACGGGCAACCATCAAACACTTAGCCTCCCCCCGCCGCCCCCACCCCTCCACCCCCCCCCCCAGGCCCAGACGGTCCCGTATGTGCGTGCACGGCCGGCCCACTCACCTGTGTACTTGCTGAGAACCACCTGGGCGGAGGACACGGCGTTCATCTGGACGATGTTGTAGCGGTAGAGCTCCGAGGCCCTGTTGCTTTTGTCCAGCAGAGTGGCACACACCCAGTAGGCATAGCCCTTCACTCCCTCCGTCTGTGAGGAGGAGGAGGAGGGGGAGTAGGAAGAGAGGGAGGAGGAGGAAGAGAGGGTGGTCGACTCAGGAAACTTTACAATATCCCAAAGGGTCCTTCAGGCAGCAAGAAAAGAAACAGAAAAGGGGCTTCTCTAAGCTTGGTACGATGATGGCCGCTTAAGTTGCCATGGCAGCGTGTGTGGAGGGGAAGCGGTCATGCGTACGTGTGTGCTGAGCTCAGTGGTGTGTCTGAAAAGGTCCATGGCGTCGTAGCTCCCCACCGTCTCAGCAATTAGCGCCTACAAGGGGAAGAGACACAAACACAACCACGGGTTAGAGGACATCCCTGTCCCTGTCCCCCCCCCCCCCCCCAGGCTGACACCAGCCCAGACAGCGGCCCCTACCTGTCCGATCCAGCAATTGACGTAGAGGGGCTCCAGGGACTGGGCTATCTTGAAGGCTTCATGGGAGAGCTAAGCACCCCAAAGTGAATAATATTAATACATGGTATGTCAGCAGAGGAATATGAGATGAACTGATCCTTTAGATCTAAAGCCTCTAAACAGGACAGTGTGGTTTACCTCAATGTTTTCCTTCTTTAAATACAGGGCACCAAGGTTGGTCCAGGCCACAACATTCTGTTCAGAGAGAAGTAGGGAATGTAAATCTGGCCTAAAATCCGACTTGCTGATCATTTATGAATGCAATATGTGAAGTACTTACATTGGCCTCCACCTGTATTGACTTTATGTAGCAGTGCTGAGCAAGGGCAAAGTTCTCCAAACCTGTTATGGAAAAATGTACATTAAAAATATGCATTTCCAAACCCTCTTCAAGCTTATTATAAGGATCAAACACATTATACACAAGAGAAAAATATTTTTCCATGTCAGAGACAAATAAACCTTGATGAGAATGTGCTTGATATTCAGCCTGTCATTACCTTTGCTCATGGCGATCACCCCCAGGGCATTCCAGTAGCTGTGGTGTCCACTGTCCAGCATGATGGCCTTTTTCACACACTAAAACAGGGAAAGAGCCAAATTAACCCACCTGTGAGGAAGTCACACCGTGTGTGTGTGTTTGTGTGTGTGCGTGTGTGTCTGCAACTTCACCTGCAGAGCCTTCTCCAGCAGCAGTGAGAGGGAAGCCTGGTCCCCTCCCTGGGAGCAGGGCAGGCAGGCCTGGCGGTAGTAGTTGAGCCCCAGGTCTAACCACAGACTGGGGGCCTCAGGCAGCAGCTTCAGGGCCCCTCCGTAGCACCTACGTAAAACGTGAAGGGACGTTATTCTGACACACACTCTGGAACAGGGCCATTGGAGCAAGCACCCAAAAGTTTATCGTGAACTTTCTCCAGTCGGATGTGGATAACGTTAGGCCTCAGCTGGTGTTCAGTTTGGATCGTACCTCTCCCCGACCTGGAGGGTTTGGGCCTGGTTGAGAGCCACGTCCTCCTCGGGTAGTTTTGTCCCGGCCAGGGGGCCCGGCACCAGCAGCTGGGCTCTGCTGGGGGACACGGTGCCGGCGGAGGTACAGGCATCCCCCAGCAGCTTCCAGAGGCAGGAGAGGTCGGGACGCAGAACCGCAGCCCTGCAGGGGGACAGCCAAACAGACGGAAGAGAGAAAAACAGGGGGACAGATGGGAGAGTTGACGGACAAAACAGAAAAACAGGAAAAAAGAGAGAAGAGCGGAAAATATAGGTTTACAGTTTGAAAGTGTTTTTTTTTTTAGATTCATCCATGAAGGAGGTGTCGTGCCCGAGCGGCTCGGGTTAGTAGACAGGACTCACCTGAAGAGGAAGTGGACAGCCTGCTGGATGAGGTCTACGGCCGCTCCGTCTCTGTAGTCCTCCATACGTCCCTTAGCCAGGGACAGGAGACACTCCCCTAGACCTGAGCCACACGCGCCACAGAGCAATGAGATCAGAGGCGCTACCGTCGCTACAACTAATGTGTCTAAGCTGGAAACGATCACACACCCACAAGCCGCGCTAACCTTTCAGAGCGGGCACATAGTCCTCCCTGGCGGTGACCTGCAGATACTCTGCGGCAGCCTCTTTGAACTTGCCCAGGGTCTGCTTGATGGCAGCCATCTGGTAGAGGCTGTAGATGGAGGAGGGGTGGAGCTGCTGGGCCTTGGCGAAGGCCCTCAGGGCCGCCGTGAAGCTCCGGCGGTTCAGGTAGGCCTCGCCCAGACACTCCCAGCACACCCAGTCCTGGGGGTCCGCCCTCAGTGCTGACTGGAGGCTAAAGAACGGGAAAATGGACCAGGGTTACGGAGCGGCGCCCTTCTCCAGAAGGCCATGCTTTTTGCTTCATATGACCAAGGAGCAAGCAGAAGGAAAAAGAAAAAGAGAGAGGGCCCACGGGGGGCGGTCTTACTCTGCGATAGCCTGCTGGTGCTGGCCCACCTTCAGGTGGTAGAGTCCGCGTCTCATCCAGGCCCACTTGGCTGACCCCGGCGTGGCCTTCTCGGTCACCGCCAGGAGCACAGCCAGCGCCGTGTCCTAGGGGTGGAACACCAGGGATCAAGTTACCAATCCTGACTGAACGCAAACAAGAACGTGACGATCGATGAAACAAACGACACAACAGTTCCCTGCCACTACAAAGGGGTGTATGACAGACGACCGTCTGCCCTCAGTAAGCTTTGGCAGCGGGAAGGGGATGGGGGGTGGGACTCCCTCTTACCATGTCCCCTTGCTCCATGCTCAGGTCCACAGAGGCGGCCCCGGACTCCACGTCGCTGGGGTCCAGATCAAAGGCCTTCTTGTAGCAGCCCCTGGCTCTGGCCCGGTCCTTAGCCACTTCCCGGTAGTAGTGGCCCAGGTAGCGGAAGGCACGGCCCAGGTATGGGTCCAGCTTGGCAGCCTGGTCCACACGCACACGCACAAATACCAGCAAACAAAGTTCATGAAACCTGTAGAACGTTAAATTTAGAGTACGATTCTGGAGAGGGAGAGAGAGAGAGAGAGAGAAAGAGAGAGAGAGAGAGAGAGAGAGAGAGAGAGAGAGAGAGAGAGAGAGAGAGAGAGAGAGAGAGAGAGAGAAAGAGAGAGAGCTGTTGCTTGCCTTCAGGAGGTGTGTGTGGGCCTTGGTTCTGTCCTGGCGCGTCTCCTCACCCATGTCCCAGTAGAGGCGACCCAGCAGGTAGTAGTACTCCCCACACTCAGGACTCTGGTTGGCTGCCTGCACAAAGCTACCCGGGGCACAAAGGAGCTAGGGTCAAACTCAAAAGGTGTGAATGTGAGGGAGAGGTGTGAGGCCAAAACACACTCACACTCACACTCACACTCACACTCACACTCACACTCACACTCACACTCACACTCACACTCAGAGCTACCTCTGCTCTGCCAGCTGGGGCTGGTTCTGGGCCAGCTGTACCAGTCCTCTCAGTTCCAGCCCCTGTGCTAGGTTGGGGTCAGAGGTCAGCAGCTCAGACGACACCTGTTGACCGAACGATACAGACTACTCACTCTGCCTTTTGTTTAGCTCCACATAAGTGTTGATTCATCAGAATGTATATACTGCATACTGCAATTAGTCATCAAAACCAGTATTTATCAGGGCCAGGCCAAGGCGTTTTACCTGGAGGGCTTGGTCCAACTGTCTTTTCAGGAGACAGGCTCTTCCTTTCAAGGCCACCAAGGATGGGTTGTTGTTTCCATCTGGGATCTAAATGGCAGCCGAGAAAGTACAACTCTATTAGCAGGTACGGTCAGCGCAGACTGCAAACGTATGCTGCGTATGTGTGTGTTGATATTATTATTATTAGCATTATGACCTTTATTTAACCAGTAAAGAGCCCCCTGAGATTTAAAATGTGTGTGTGTGTGTGTGTGTGTGTGTGTGTTACCTGTGAGAGAGTGTCCAGAGCCTGGTCTGCAGCCGTCTCCTCCTCACTCCTTACCAGAGCCTCTAGCCTCATCCTGAGCAGCTTCCCCCTCAGCTCCTCCTCTCCAGCCCCACACTGCTTCAGCCCTGGGCAGGGGGCAACAAAAGTGTGACTCAAGGACGCCGTACTTTGGCTTATGGACCAATAACTACGATGAACTTTCCGTCACTTCAGAAAGTCGTACTCTACTGACAGTGCCCTTGGAAACAAATACAGGAGCATAATCTGGATCGTGACATTAATCAAGTCACATGGTTGAAGTGGAGACCCTTTAAACTATCAGGATGTGGAGGCTGGTTGGGTGGGGTTACGTAAGGGCCGTTTACCCAGGGCCAAGGCTGACCTACCTGTGGAACAGGACGCGGCACCGGCAGAGTATCTGTGCATTTTGAGCTGGGCCTGGGCCAGGCTGCTCCACCCTGTGCTGCAGCTCGTTCTCCTCAGACCTTTGGTAACATTTATTTAAAACATCAACAGATATCATTAATAGTCTTAAGGGCTTCTTGTCTTTTTTCCCCATGTTTCAAGTAGTCTGACAAGTCACTCAAGCAAACAGACTGCGGCCTGTTCATTAATATGTTTGGACATATTCTTGGCACTGTTACCTAGCACCAGGTTCTTGATGGCGTCCTCATATTTCTTCTCCAGCAGAGCTCGGGTTCCCAGCCCCAGGGTGCCAAGGCCGCTCTCTGGGTCCAGCTCCAGCAGGTGTTCAAAACAGCGGTCTGCTTGCTCATTGAGCTGCCCTAAAAAAAACACATAGTGAATGCTTAGTGCCATCAGTTTGACTGGGCATCATCAACTAACAGCTGGTTATGACTGCGCAGAATGCTCTCAGTCAGCCAGCGTCCTACCTGTCCTGAGGTAGTGGGAGCAGAGGACCTCCAGGGGGTACGTCTGAGTGGGATAGACTGACAGCATGGCCTCGCAGGCTTCCTCCATTTTGGATTCCTCGTGAGACAGCTACAGAAGAGACTTGTGTCAGGCGAGAAGTTTTGGGTAATGGGGAGGAACCAGGTATGCATGTGGGGCCTTACTTTGGAGAGGCATTTGACGTAGTCCGAGGAAAGCTTGCAGTGGTCCTCTCCGGGTACAGGCTCTGTGAGAACCATGGCCCTCTCAAAGGCTGTGATCAGCTAGTGGAAAGCACAGCACAGTAGAAGTGTGAAGCCTTTGACTGAGTATCTAACACTGCACGCGTCCCAATTACCATCTCGTCACCTTGAGATTTAGAAGTCAATAGCGAATCTCATTAAAACCCACCTGATTGGTTTAGGGATTGACCAAACATCAGTCATGCTTAGGGAAAGGGCAGCGGCTATCTGGGACACTAGGAATCACTTTTGAATGACTTTGTAACTCTGTATTAGTGAGATGAAGAGCACTTACGTGATCCTGCGTCTCTATGGCCTGCTCCTCCACATTTCCACACTCCAAGAGGAGACTCGTCATCTGTTGCCATAGCTGCAGTAACTCCGCCTTTTCGGCACCCTCTTCCTCCTTCAGCTGGATCAGCTGCCGCCACACAATTGCAAGCTACAATAACACACACACAAGCTGTCAAGAACCTTCGTTTACTCTTTTAGACCAGTGTTTATGCAAAAAAACTACAACAACAACAAGCATGTAGTCATCTCACAGAAGTCACAATTCATTTTTGATTACATAAGTATGAGGGTTCCGCGGACATCCGTCCGGTAGAGGGCGCTGAAGGGCTGTGGTGGTGATGAAGCACTCCTCTGACAGGTCACCGGATTGCAACAGGTGAGTTCAATCTGGTGATCAGTTGGGGGAGTGCTATATAAGGGTGTCTGTTTGTTTCAGTAGGGAGGCTGACACACGCCGGAAGGCTGAGCGGATGCAGAGTCGCAGTCCCAAACTCCCCGAAGAGCGAAGCACCAGCACCAGCAGCGTGGGCGTACGGGTGGGGGTGTGTGGGTGTGGACAATAAAAGGGTTTCCCCAGTTGCACTCCTTGGTCTGCCGTCTCCTCTGTGCTCAGAACTCCTCACATTGGCACCCAACGGGGGGGGCACAGAGAGCGGCAGATATGTCACTGGAGTCACCAATGGCCCAGCTGCTCACGCGGGTGATGGACATTCAGGCGGAGCAGCTGGAGTCCACGCGCCAGCTGCAGCAGGCCCAGGCGGAGCATCGGCAGGCGCTGATCCGTCTGCTCGAGAGGGAGGAGGAGGGAAGCTCTCCACGTCGCCCGCACATCCAGCTTCAGCGGATGGGGAGAGGCCGACGACCCAGAGGCCTTCCTCGCGACGTTCGAGCGAACGGCCCGGATGTGCGGGTGGCCAGAGGGGGACTGGGCCTGTCACCTGCTTCCCCTGCTCACGGGGGAGGCACAGCTGGCCGCCCACAGTCTGCCAGCGGAGGAGGCGGCCCGCTACGGAGCGGTGGCGAGGGCGATCCGGGACCGCCTGGGCCTGACCCCCGAGGAGCACCGGCGGGCATTTCGGTCCCTGGCCTTCCACGCTGGTGCCAGACCCTACGCCTTTGCGCAGCAGCTGCTGGACCGCGCCCGGAGGTGGCTGCAGCCCGAGGGGCCGGGGGCAGGGCGGGTGCTGGAGCAGGTGGTATTGGAGGCGTTCGTCGAGAGACTGCCGCCCAGAACATCCGCCTGGGTCCGGCGCCATAGGCCTGACACCCTCGACGCGGCGGTAGCCCTGGCGGATGACCACCTGGCAGTCCCCACCCAGCCACCGCCTGTTCCAGCGCCCCGCCGACTCCAGGTCGACCCCCAGGCAGAGCGGCCGGTGCCAGCAGCGAGGAGCACCCTCACCATCTTTCCCCACCCCACAGATAGGTCCTCCAACGCCAGGCGAGGGATGCTGGCGGTGCGGCCGGCCTGGTCACTTCCGGCGGGAGTGCCCAATGATGGAGGTGGGCCAGGTCGTCCGTGTTGTTGGTGGTCCGACCCCTTTCCCCGGTCCGGGGGCGACGTACCGCATTTCGGTAAGGTTGCAAGGGGGAACACACCAGGCTCTACTGGATTCCGGATGTATGCAGTCCATGATCCAAGAGCGCCTGGTTCGACCCGCGGCACTGTTGGAAGCGGCACGGGTGTGTATTAGGTGTATACATGGGGATGTGCACGAATATCCGGTGGTCGCAATTGAAATTCGTTATGGGGGAAAAAACAGAGTGCAGGCTGCGGTTAGCTCCCGCCTCTCGCACCCCCTGATCATAGGCACCGATTGGTCAGGGTTTGATAGAGCAGTGGGGGGGCATGTGGGTGTGCGCTCACGACAGGCAGGGAAGTGTGAGACGTGCGCTGTGTTCTGTGCTGATGCGGGCGCTCCCGATTTGGCCGAGTCCGGGGGGGAGGGGGGGGGGGGTTCCTCGTCAGAAGCTTTTTCGCCCATGTTCGCTCCCATGGAGGATTTTCATCTCGAGCAGTCTCGCGATGCCACCCTACGCTTCGCCCTTGGCCAAGTGATAAAGATTGATGGCACGTTGGTACGGCCAGGGGCAGCGCCGGCTTACCCATATTTTTCATTGGTTAGGGATAGATTATACCGAGTGAGTCGTGACACTCAAAGGCAGGAGGAATTGCTACAGTTGGTAGTACCCGTAAGCCGTCGGAAAGAGATATTTCATGCGGCTCATTATAACCCGATGGCAGGCCACCTAGGATTTTCTAAGACACTAGATCGGATAATGGCCCGGTTCTATTGGCCGGGGATACGGGCTGAGGCCCTCTTCCGCTGATTGAACTGCCATTCGAGCGGATAGGCATGGATATCATCGGGCCATTAGACCGTAGCACGCAGGGTTATCGATTTGTGCTGGTCATTATTGATTACGCAACCCGCTACCCTGAAGCGGTGCCGTTGCGCAGCATATCTGCAAAGAGTGTTGCGCAGGCGCTGTTTACGGTCATCTCCCGAGTAGGAATCCCGAAAACGATTCTTACTGACCAGGGCACAAACTTCATGTCACGTACACTGAAGGAGCTTTACGGGTTGTTGGGGATTCAGGCCATTCGGACTAGCGTCTATCACCCCGCCACCGACGGGCTGTGCGAGCGCTTCAACAAAACTCTGAAAACCATGATCCGTAAATTTATACACGAGGATAGTCGTAATTCGAATAAATGGCTAGATTCCCTGTTGTTCGGTGTGAGAGAAGTACCCCAAGCTTCCACGGGGTTTTCCCCCTTTGAGTTACTATACGGGCGACAACCCCGAGGTGTCCTAGACCTGGTTAAAGAAAGCTGGGAGGGCGGGTCTAGTGACAGTAAGAACAAAATTCAGTACGTTATGGACTTGCGTGCAAAGCTTCACTCACTGCATAGGCTCACGAGAACATTTGCAGCAAGCCCAGGAACAGCAGAAGCACCGTTATGACCAGGGAACTAGACTCAGACAGTTTGCACCGGGAGAGAAGGTCCTTGTATTGCTGCCGACGTCTAGCTCTAAATTACTCGCCAAGTAGCAAGGGCCGTTTGTGGTCACACGGCGAGTGGGGGACGTGGACTATGAGGTGGTTCGCTCAGACCGGGGGAATAGCACACAGATATACCACATTAATCTCCTTAAAAAATGGAACGATGAGGTCCCTGTCTCGCTGGCTACGGTAGCATCTGAGGGAGATGAGTTCGGACCGGAGGTCCCAAATTCTACAGCTAGCACTCCGGTTGCTGTGGGTGACGGTCTCTCGCCAAGTCAGCAAGCGGACGCCACCAGGTTACAAAAGCAGTTCGCTGTTGTGTTCTCTCCCCTGCCTGGCCGGACCAAGCTCATAGAACACCACATAGATACGACGCCAGGTTTAACGGTGCGTATGCGTCCCTACAGGTTGCCTGCTCACAAGAGAGAAATTGTGAGGCAGGAGCTTCAGGCTATGCTAGACATGGGGGTCATAGAAGAGTCATGCAGTGCGTGGAGCAGCCCCATCGTGCTTGTGGTGAAGCGAGATGGGTCTGTTCGGTTCTGTGTGGATTACCGCAGGGTGAATGAGGGTTCTAAGTTTGATGCCTACCCAATGCCGGGGGTCGACGAACTCCTGGACCGGCTTGGCACTGCTAAATTCTATACCACGCTGGACTGTACCAAAGGCTACTGGCAGATTCCCTTGTCGCCAGAAGCCCGCGAGAAAACGGCCTTCTCTACTCCCTACGGTTTGTATCAATTCACGGTGCTGCCTTTCGGGTTGTTTGGGGCCCCCGCTACCTTCCAGCGCCTGATGGATCGGGTGCTGCGCCCTCACGCTGCCTATGCTGCCGCCTACCTGGATGACATCGTCATCTACAGCGACACCTGGGCGGAGCATGTGCGGAGGGTTGCGGCTGTCCTGGGGGCGCTGCGGGGGGCGGGGCTCACAGCCAACCCGAAGAAGTGCGTGATTGGTGGGAGGGAGATACGGTATCTGGGGTACCACTTGGGGAACGGGGAAGTGCGGCCACAAATAGAGAAAACTGCAGCCATTGCGGCTTCCCCACGACCCAAGACTAAAAAAGAGGTGAGGGGGGTTCCTGGGGCTGGCGGGCTACTACCGGCAATTCGTGCCGGAGTTTTCAGGGCTTGCCCTTCCCCTGACCAACCTCACCCGCAAAGGTGCCCCAGATCCGGTCCAGTGGACGGAGCAGTGTCAGGTGGCGTTTGAGAAATTAAAAGCTGCCCTCTGTGGGGAGACAGTTCTTTATGCGCCTAACTTTGATGTCCCTTTCTCCCTACAGACGGATGCCTCGGACCGAGGGCTGGGGGCGGTGCTGTCCCAGCGGCAGGGGGATGTCGACCCTCCGGTGCTGTACCTGAGCCGCAAGTTGTCGGACCGGGAGGCTCGGTACAGCACAGTGGAGAAGGAGTGTCTGGCCATCAAGTGGGCGGTCGGCACCCTCCGCTACTATTTGCTGGGCCGCGCCTTCACCCTCTACTCCGATCACGCGCCCCTCCAGTGGCTCCACCGAATGAAGGAGACCAATGCCAGAATCACCCGTTGGTACTTGGCTTTGCAGCCCTTCAACTTTAAGGTGATCCACAGGCCGGGGTCGCAGATGGTGGTGGCAGATTTCCTCTCCCGCTCTGGTGGGTGGGTGGGGGGGGGGGGGGGGGGAGTAGGTTGCTGGCCGGTGTTGTCCCCGGCCTGCGGCAAGAGGGGGAGGCACTGTGAGGGTTCCGCGGACATCCGTCTGGTAGAGGGCGCTGAAGGGCTGTGGTGGTGATGAAGCACTCCTCTGACAGGTCACCAGATTGCAACAGGTGAGTTCAATCTGGTGATCAGTTGGGGGAGTGCTATATAAGGGTGGCTGTTTGTTTCAGTAGGGAGGCGGACACACGCCGGAAGGCTGAGCGGATGCAGAGTCGCAGTCCCAAACTCCCCGAAGAGCGAAGCACCAGCACCAGCACCAGCAGCGTGGGCGTACGGGTGGGGGTGTGTGGGTGTGGACAATAAAAGGGTTTCCCCAGTTGCACTCCTTGGTCTGCCGTCTCCTCTGTGCTCAGAACTCCTCACAATAAGTTATTAGGAAAGAGAGAAAGTTTCAGTACTGCCAGATAGCGTGAGTGGTCATACCTTCAAATAATCTTTGTCTGTTTGGTAGATGTCTGACAATTTCTTGATGACCTCAAAGCATTTGGGTTTGTCTGAGCTGTGAAGAGAGAAGAACACAGCGACAAACTCAGAACTAAAGCACACCCCCGTGAGGTGACTACACTACTAGGCTCCAAAAGCGTCAACCAGTGAAACGTGTACATCTACACACTCACCTTGAATATAACTCCACCAGCTTCTGGTACACATCGGGCAGTTCCTCCTTAAAATCCCACTGGTCTGTCTTCTCATAGAGGTTAGCTAGCCCCTGGGACAGAGATGGAGCTGTCGTTAGTACAGAGCCACAGCACAGTCTAAGTGGTCGCCCAGACAAACTCTGTCGTGTCTGCCCAGCTCACCTGCCAGGCCAGCAGCTGACCCGGCTCCAGCTCCAGAGCCTTCCTGTAGGCGGTCTGAGCCTGGTCCGGCTGCTCCAGCTCAGTGGCGGCCACTCCGATGAAAACCCACGCATTGTAATTGTTCTTCTCAAGCTTCAGGACTGCCTGGGAGATTGAGCCGGACACGATCAGCCACACTGAGATTATCAAGACTAATGATTGTGTATAGGTAGTAGCTGGCAGCAGGGCATACAAAATACAACAAACAGTCCGAAGGACACGACTCCATAGCCCTATCACAGAGAGATTGTGTGTTTGTATCGGAATGTCACTTGATATGCCCCATACCATGGCACATAACTATAAAATATCGAAGGCTTTGAAGAGTTGTTCACCTTGCAGTGTTTCAAGGCCTCTTTGAATTCCTTGTTCTTGATGGCTTCTCTAGCACTTTTCAGAGCTGATTTCACCTCTTTGCTTGACATGACCTGAAATGACAGAAATAAAAACAATTCAGGGAGCCGTGTCCATTTTTTTAAACACCCAGATAGGGACATTTACAAGGCAAGGAAAGCATAAGAACAGAATTCACTCATTGTCTGACAGCTAAGATAAATGTGGCTACGTTTCTATATTTCGTTTTACATGTAACGTTAAACGTTAGCGAACGTAATGTTAATTAGACACATTATTCCCTATTCTTTGCATAAGTTTACCATGTAAACCTGGCCAACAAATTATGAATGAACGTTAAAGTTAACGTAAAGTTACCTTAAAGTTAGATAGTTGCAAGGAACTGAAGGGATACCTACCTATTATGTTCCTAGGCTATTGGTACTAGTAGCAACTAAAAGCAAAATAGAACACAGCAACGAAGTTGACTTGCTTTCACTTTTGTGGGACGGCCAAGGATGGACAGCTAGCATTATATGGATCCCTTGACATGTAAGAAAGCTATCTTCTCAGTAACTAGCAAGCTGTAAACAATGATATATACCCAATGAGGTTAAATAGTAATACTGCAGAATAATGCATACAAATGTGTTAACTTCGCTTGCCAGCCACTACGGTGCTTACTGAGGATTAACCCGGAAGTGGAATAATAGGTAAAAAAAAAAAGGATCTTCACATTAAAAGTGGCGGAATATTTTTATTTTTCAAATACAAGCCAAGTGCCAATATGGTTTTAATAAGATTTAGTTTGGGTTTTTTCGCTGATAAATGCGAGAGGTTCAACAGAAATAAAAAAATAGAGTTTGTTTCAGTTGAACATTTTTTATTTCTATCGGATAGGGGAGTTGAAGATTGTTCTTTTTTTTGGTTGAATCTTAAATATTTCACAGTATTGTAAATATTGTGATACATGTTTATTGTTTCTTTATCTTCTCTTTTCTTAGTTTGTTTTGTTACCGTAGTCCTGCCTAAAATAGAGCACGCCAGACCCCAATCAGGCCAGTTTGGTTACTGACTCCCAACATCTATTACTTATCTCCACACAGAACTAGCAACAGCACAGATCAAATTTGAGGAACAAGATGCTGATTGAGGAACAAGAACAGATGGAGGACGGAGAGCAGGAAGAGGACAGACAGCAGAAGGAAGACAGAAGGAGGGAAGATGTGAGACAGCAGGGGAGGACCAATGGAGGAGGCCACCCAGCCGGACTGACAGAGAGAAAAGGAAGACAGACAAAGGAAACAGGAGGAAGACAGGCGACGAGAGGAGGACAGACAGAGAGAAAAGGAAGACAGACAAAGGAAACAGGAGGAAGACAGGCGACGAGAGGAGGACAGACAGAGAGAAAAGGAAGACAGACAAAGGAAACAGGAGGAAGACAGGCGACGAGAGGAGGACAGACAGAGAGAAAAGGAAGACAGACAAAGGAAACAGGAGGAAGACAGGCGACGAGAGGAGGACAGACAGAGAGAAAAGGAAGACAGACAAAGGAAACAGGAGGAAGACAGCTCGGGGAGGCCAGGCATAGGGAAGAGGAGGAGGATCAACAGCAGACGCACAGACAGCGGGTAGAGGAGGACAGACAGCAGGAGGAGCCAAGACATAAGGAAAAGGACAGATAGCAGGAGGAGCCAAGACAGAAGGAAAAGGACAGACAGCAGGAGCAGGACTGACAGACGGAGGACATAGGGAGTAGCTGAGAGAGCAGTAGTAGGCAAAACAGAGGGAGCAGGTGAGACAGCAACAGGACAGAAGGCAGGAGGAGGACAGACAGCTGGTGGAGACAAGACAACAGGATTGACGAATACAGACAACAAGAGGGGGACAGAAAGCTGGAGGAGGCCAGGCAGAGGGAAGAAGAGCAGGACAGACAGCAGGAAGACAAACAGAAGGAAGAGAACGACAAACAGAGGGAAGGGTACAAAGACAAGGCAACAGGTGGAGGACACCCAGAGGGAGCAGAAGGAAGAGAGACAGCATTAAGAGCAGAGACAGCAGGAGCATGATTGACAGACAGAGGAGAAGGAGGACAGCCAGCAAGAGGAGACAGCAGAAGGAAGAGAGACAGAGGTGGAGGGGGAGCACACACAGCAGAAACAGAAACTTTCCTTCCTTACTGTGACTACAAAAATTCAGAATAAGAGACAAATCAAAAGCTCAACCAGAAAATAGAGCTGACTATTCACCCCAACACTGAGAAAATATCAGAATAAAATATATGCGCTTCCTTTTCTTAAGAGAGTTTCATAAAATACCTTACGTGTTATCTATGAAAATAGATGGCAATTGTTCAAATCGAATAAATACACCTGGCATCTATTGTCGAACAGAAACCAGTTTATATGAGCCGACTTCTCGGCAAAGCTATTTCAAACGGGCAACTCAATCAGCTATTCTCCACATCACACCAATTAACCATTCACATATGCTCATTAGTTTAACGTGGTATTTTGAAATCAGTTTCACTCACAACACCGTTGCACACTGCTGCACACTGCTGTCGCTCACTGCTATGTTTTGCTCTTGTTGCTGTGCACCCACCTCCACCCCAGCCTCCACCTACTTTGGGTCTGTTACTGTCAGGGTGGAATCTGATGATATATTCTCCCTGCCCATGGTTGTTCATTGAGTGTTTGAATATGAGCTTGGCTTGGGAAGTAACTCAGAGCATCAGACCCTTGATGCCAACTTTCAATGTATTACAATGTTATATGCAATGAACAGTTAAAAATAATCGTAACTTGTCCTGACTGAAACATACATATACATATGTATATATTCATATATATATTTATATATATATATATATATATATATATATATATATATATATATATATATACATATATATATATATATATATATACATATATATATATATATATATATATATATATATATATATATATACAGTATATACTTTATATACATGTTCTATCATTGTGAGTCTTTGAGCCAGTCATCAATGGCTTTTTCATTTCCTAAAATATCACTTTGCCAGTCAATATGCCACCTCAGGTTAGCAATGACCTGTGTGTAATTGTCACCAAGACTTTTGCGCCAAGCCATGAACTCCTGCTTGTTGTAGAGGCGGACAGCCTCAGAGACTTGTGGGTAGTCTACAATACTACGCAGCATCTTGTCATAATGACCACAGACATCTGGGAACTTGGATGCAACGTTGTGAAGCTCCTCTTTGTCCAAAGTGAGGTCTGCACACAGAAAAAAAAAGAAAGGTTTCAAAATGATAGTTTGAATATAGAGAGATACTCAAATCTTTGTTTAAAAAGGGGGAAATGTGTGCTCTTTTTATGACACCATCAGGAAAACTTACTGTTTCATTCATTTTGTTTAGAACATGCTGTAACATGCATACTGTAGACCAACTTCCCTTATGATATGATATCAACACAACTCATACATTTTAGACTACATTTTCAATGCTAGCAAATATGCTTCATTGCAGTCACATTTACATGGGTAACTCACTAAAAAGCTGTGAAGGGATACTCAAGCCATCTGCATAGGCAATAAACTTCCAACGATCAGACCTCAGCATGTAGGTGGAGGCATTAGCATTACAGCCATGGTATTCACTCAGAACCCAGTCTGGATGGCTCTGTGTGCGACGGGACCCAGGTTTTGACAGCAGAGGAAGCAGGGAGTGGCCACTCAGACCTCCTGGTGCTGGGGTGTCTGTAATATCTGTGAATTATTTAGTGTGGAATAGATTTAATGAGGAGGAATGGGAAGGAAATAGCAAGGGTATGGAACAACAAGAGAACCAATCTACTGTCTCTCGGCGTGAAAAGGAATTTCTATGTTGATTCGCCTTAAACCACACCTTATAGACAGTCACGTAAAGAAATAGTCTGCAACTGCATGTGTTAGATTCACCAACATCTTTTCAACATGATCCTGTATTGACCAACCTTTGCCCTTGGCATTTGGTCCATCCTTACCCAGCACAGTCGGGTAGATGTCCACCAGGGACACTGGCTGGTGGATCTCCTGGCCAGACTTCACCCCAGGGCCCATGACGAGAAGAGGGATGTGGGAGCTGCCCTCAAACATGGACATCTTGTAGAACTGCCGGTGCTCCATGGCCATGTCCCCATGGTCAGCGGTGAAGATCACAATGGTGTTATTCAGCAGCCCAGAGTCCCTCAGAGTAGAGATCACCTGGCCTGAAGGATAGCCAAAGGCCAGAAAACAGGAGCCCTTCAGTACTGTGTGTGATTGGAGCTTCTGAATGTAGCAGAGACGTTAATAGAGCGGGAACAGTTTGGATTTCATCCACCATAAAGTGGATTCCTTCCATTTGCAACCGCAGTAAGCACTGGAGCGCAGTTATCACTACAAGAACTCAGACAAGCCACATGGAGAGTATTTACTGACCTAGCATTGCGTCTGTCTCGGCACACATAGCGTAGTAATATGCCCTTATATTTCTGATCTCCTCTTCCGTGAAGTTTCCGCTGCAGTTCTTGGTGAAGGTGGAGTAGTAGTCCACAGGGTGCATGGCAGGTATGGGCAGCCATTTTGGAACAGAGATGAGCTCAGTGGCTACCTGTGTGTGAAAATAATACATGACTATACATAATCACTCCCTTTTTATCTTGAATGATCCCATCCTTGTTGTTCAGTCATCTTTGTCTAGCATTTCGTTGCCTGGCTAGGTGACAAAAATGTTGCAACAAAATAACGTAACCCAATACTTAGGGGTTACAACTCCTGAAACTGTAACATATTACTGTTTTTTGTGTTTTCTTGAGACAAAAATCCTTCATAAAATCCCCAGTAGTCATGAAAAAATGCACACCTAGTTTTTTATTAAGAGGATCGCGTTTAACTTGAGAAAGTGCACCTTCTTGAGCCAGTAGGGGGAAGTGCGGAAGGTGGACCCTCCAGCAGTGGGCCCCAGGGAGGTGGTCCTATAGGGGTGTGGCAGGTTCAGGCCCAGGTACAGGGCAAAAGGCTGGCTGAGAGCTGCAGCGCTGTGGCGGATCCACTGGCAGGCGCTGTCTGTAGTTTTCCAGTCACCAGTCATGACCCTTACTGTGGACATGTTTCCAACCAGGTCGACCACTGGCCTGCCTTCCTGTCGCAAGAGGAAGCGGACGTCCCGTGTCCATGCTTCAACTCGGTTGCTGGTTTGTGGATACAAAACACAGACAGAACAATGAAACTACGGTTCTGCGATGCAGCCCACTTCTTTTTCATCCATGGGCACGCAAGATTGAAGAAGGCAATTGACGTCTAGCTTCCGTCAAGGCTGTGTGAGGGCAAAGACCTGACAGAGTGACTTCCTGAGGTGTAGTCCAGTTTCCCCATGCTCTTGGTGTTATAGCCTTTCTGTTGGAGTCTGTCTATCCATGTTGTATACTTGGGGTCCAGGCACTTAAAGTTGTTCCATGACTCAGTCAAATGGGCAAAGCGGCCACTCCACATTACTTTGAACAAAATAACAAAATGTTAGACAGGCAACTCGCACCGAAAATAATACCTTGTATAGACATTTTGCACAGACGCACAGAGGTGGTATTACCCGCTCTTGATGGACAGCAGATTGGTGAATTGGTGTAGCTGTTGAGGAATACGGTACCCAATTCTCTGAGGTAGTTTATATAGGGTAACTGGACCACTCTACTCCCAGGGTCAAAAGTCAATCGACCGTCCTAAATTGGGAGGATTAGGGACTTTCAGATTTGGCCTTGAATTGGGACTTTTCAAATGAACGCAATTGTATTTGCATCTTATTTTGATATTTACAATATGACAAGTAGTTAGCATCACATAATTGTATATATAAAAGACCAGCCTGCTGGCCTAAAATCTGCCATGATTGTACGTATTCCGTATAGCTCAAATTTTGAATCAGCAAGGCACACTAATCAATCATTACATTTGAAAAACAAAAACGTATTGAAAGTCACTGAAAGAAACTCACAAAGGCATCTGACATCACCATCACAATATTGGGTCCGGTGCGATTTTGACACATAGCTCTGTAGACATAACTTTGAGAGAGTATAATCAAAGCAATACAGAGTGCATGCATTGAGGTATTACGGCAAAAGTAGACCTACTTAAATGACAATTTTAGTGATTTTAATTTGAGTAAATCAGAGCAACAACTACAGGCCAAATACGATTTACCCCATCACTTGATACTCAACTTCTGCACACTTAATATTATTTGTGCAGATCGAACGGGAGAAAATACTCTTAGAAAAATTCCGGGGCATTGCTTTCAAAATAAAAGTGTTAAGTTATATAGAAATTTACCGCGAATGAGGGACTACATTCTTGTTTTACATTTGCCTATGCTTAGTCATTTTATTATATATATATTTTTTTTTTTTTATTTATCGTTGTCAGTTTAGCAATTTATTCGGCAAGTAATGGGGCTAAAACATAGACTCACGTCTATTCTACAACCAGTATGTCAATGTAGGCCTACTTAAAATAAACACAAGGGGGAGTACTTGCTTACATTTTTTTTTTAACCAGCGATACACCGTCAATTTATCAAACTTGGTTTTCTTGCATAGACTTTTTATTTAAATAAAATCGTTTTTCGTTGTTTTCTATCTCATTTAACTTCATAATAATAATATCCATTGGTAGGCTGACCATTGCAAAAATGCTTGTTTATAAATATACACATTTAATATATATAATATGTATATACATTGAAGCAACTGGACCAAATATCCAGTTAACAAAACATGTAGAATACAAAATGTCCTATTTTAACTCCAAAACTCCAAGGACACCAGAAGTGCTTAACTGTTTGAGGAATATTCACTCGTGCTTTGATTGAGGGTTAGCCACAAGGCGGCGTCTTTGTGCACAATCAACATTTCCCTCCCCCCATGTTCCCGTATAAAGCACCAACCCCCAGTCGTGTTTGTCAATCCCATTGTGTGGTGAAAATACTACCATTACATTCTGGTTCCAATTGAGCGTCTTCTCAAATAACTTATTAAATTATTATTATGCATGCCCGGACAACACTGTAGTGCTAATGTCTTCGATTGCTATTATAAAGGCCTGACCCCAGGCATAGAGAATGGGCATACTGGCCAAAGTTTGTACAATAACATTTTACTTATGGGCTGATGTACTTACTCACTTACCTACTTACATGTTTTGTGCACGGAATGTAGACGTATTAAGGTTTGCGCATATCATTACTATCAATAGACTGTGGCAAGAACCAACACTGATAGTATTTTTACCTATTATTCAACAATCATATTTTATTATACAGCATTTAATTGTGTTAGGATTTGGGTTAATTAAAACATGCCTGTAGTAGCCCTTTAAGTATCCAAGAACAACAACATTGTTATCCAGCACACAAGGGTCAAATAAGTGCTTTTATAATAAACATTTTTGTATCTGCTGCTTCCCAAAACTTGTCATCTGGCTTAATGCCAACGTTCTCTCCCTTGTTCAAATAGACTAAAAGGTGGGGGTGCACAAAGTTTTGCGCATGCTCAATAGGTTGTTTTTCACGAAATCCGTCGCTTAAAGTGAGCTGAGCAGCCAGAGTTCCGTGTCTTTGACTGGAGACCAACGCGCAGAAGGGCGGACTATAACAGCATCCACTGCTGTTAGCCTTTACATCTCAATGAACTGTTGGCATAGACAGCACTGATCGATCGTGCCTACTGCTTTTGCAGGGCAGAGATAGTGATCAGTGTCTGAAAACTGCATTTTTTATGCTCTTATTTTTCATAGACTTTTTTTATTTCTAGTTTTCTTTTTTTCTTTCCACCATGGTGCTAGGAAAGGTAAAGAGCTTCACAGTAAGCTATGACTGTCTTAATGACAGTAACGTCCCCGTGTTCTCGAGTGGGGACTCGGTCTCAGGGAGGGTGATAATCGAAGTCACCGGAGAAATTCGTGTGAAATCTCTCAAAATCCACGCAAAAGGATTTGCAAAAGTTCGTTGGACTGAATCACGAAATGCTGGATCCAACACTGCCTATACGCAAAATTACACAGAAGAAGTGGAATATCTAAATCACAGAGATATCCTAATTGGACACGAAAGAGGTAAGAGAGGTTAATAGTATTTTAGCAACTCTAAACACTTTGATTCTGTAAGATGCTGCTCCTACAATGGTTGTCAATGGACCAGGCTACTCAGATATTTTTGCCCTGCCATTTGAAATTGAATCAATGTAGACTTATTTCAGGAAAAAACGGTTCACAATTATTTAATTCGCTAGTGATTAATATCGTTTTGAGCTTCATATATGTTTTTAAAAGCATCGATAAGCTGTATAGTAGAGCTTTTCATGTCCAGGTGCAGGGGGAATGAAGCCTCATCGTCTTAAAGCTTTTTTACGAAATATATTTCTATAATTACCCAAAGCTGAATGAGAAAAGGCAACCTCGTCTTATCTGAGGGGATTGCTGAATTAAAAATGGGATTTAAAGCATTTTGCATAAGCAGTAGAAGGGTAGGTATTCTGAAGTTTCTACCTATTGTTCAAAGCGGTTCAATCCTGTTCAGAAACTGGATGAGAAGGGGGTGCTGGTACTAGTCTTTCTCTTCTGTCATTGGCTGAGGTGCTCGTGTGTCGCCAGTGACATCATTCTTTTGCAGAAAAGTGACAGACGAGCCTGCAACTTTGTAGCCAATCTGTCATTAACTGTTATAACAGGCTGGTGAACTCATATTTCAGTCGCGTACGACTAATGCCGTGAATTTGATCAAAATATAGACTTTATAGTATGTTCATGAATTTATGTATGCCTTTTTGTAATTTTCTTCCAACCCCCTTAAAGCAATATCCTTGCAATGTTTTTGCTAGGCTGTTACCGTATGCAACAAAATTGATAGGGTAGTACAAAATATAAGTTTGGTGCTTGTTAATTAATATTGTGAAATTGTATGTGGACTTGCATGTGGTAGGCCAACCTGTTCACTGGCTGGCTACCCTATTATTCCTAGACATTTCGTTCAGTCTGAATTACAGAGCCTATGCAGGCTAATGTGTGAGTGGGTATAATGCTATATCGTTCGAACAACATAAGCCCTGCTGATTATTTATCAGAATTTGCACTTAAATCAAATGAATGGGGAAAATATCCCCTTATTTGCTGCATTACACGAGTCAGGCCGTTAGGGGGGCGTCCCTAGTGGTGAGAAGGCTAGGCTGAGTCAGTGACTGAATGCCGCACAGTGAATGCATAATGAGAGAGCCAGATTGTGGAAGCTGCTCACTCCGGTTTAGACCGGTCTCCTCCTGCTCGAGAATGCTTTTGAATGACAGCTCGGGACTTGTTTACCACACCGCTCTGCCGCTGATAAGGCTGGGAGGAGCGAGTGCTGAGCTGGCAGAAAAGGAGCTCCTTAGTCCTTTCAAATAGCATGCGGGGTCACCTATATATTTTTTAATAAAGCTATTTTATAAAATATAGTGCCTAGTTATGATGCGCAAGCGCACAGATAAGAGGTGCAATTTAACATTTAAAATAAAACAAATTGCCGTACCATAAGGAGTATCTCAAAGCCTGTATGCAGAATTCACAAACAAGTATTTTAAAGGGTTAGGCTGTCACGTATTTTTACTGCATGAGGACGTCATAGAATAGGCCTAAATATTCTTTCGCCTTTGCTAAAAATATAGCCACCATACCTTAGTCCAGAGAGACACTTTTTGTTTTGTTCAAACTCAGTCTTGCATCTTTTGTGGGTTTATTTAAACATAAATGACATAAAGTCCCTTTGTTTTCTGTGTTTCTCCTTTGTGCCGTTTATGACTTTCAGATGTCTACACAGAGCATATTTCCCCAGGTATAGTATACATGTGGAATATTGTCCATCTTCTGTTTCAGAGGATGATAACTCAGAGGAAGGACTCACCACTATCCATTCAGGAAGACACGAGTATGCATTCAGCCTGGAGCTTCCACAGACGTGAGTGGGTTTTTTCTCTCTTCTCACAGGAAATCAATGCACTGTGGGCTTTTCTGTGCATGTGACTGAGTAGTGTGACATTTTAAAGGCACAAATGTTACTATTTTACCATGTGTATTTTTAACTATGGATTCTATGTGTTCACCTGATTGACCTGGTTTTGCTCTGTTCCTCTCCCTGGCAGACCTCTGGCTACCTCGTTTGAAGGGAAGCATGGCAGCGTGCGATATTGGGTGAAGGCAGAGCTCCATAGACCATGGCTCCTGCCCATGAAGACCAAGAAGGAATTCACCGTCTTTGAACACATCGACATCAACACTCCCTTACTGCTGGTGAGTTCTTTGTGTGTGTGTGTGTGCGTTCACGCAAAGCAGTTCCTTAGTTATTTCCTACTGACTTGTGGTCTTTTATAAGTCTGGCTCAGTCTGCCCGCTGAAAGGATTTCCGACTCAGAGCCAACAATGATTCATTCTTGCCCACACTTTACATCTTGTGGGGCGAATTAGAAAAGAATTGGCCAATGCACTAATTACACATCACATTAAAAGCCATCCTTTCACTTTCTTTCTTTTGTTTTTTCACTTTTGTTTCTTTGCACACATCTTAACTTATTTTAAAGTGCCATAGTATGGTTGACATACTATGTTATATCAACTTATAAAGTTGTTATTCAGTGTTTGAAAAAACAGTCAGCCACATATATAGTCCAAATAGGGCTGATCATTTTTTTTTTCTTTTTCACATTTACGGTCAACAGCAGCAGAACCTGTTTTTCATATTTTACAACAGACACTCCTCAGGGGAATGTAGAAGGCACATTTCTGTAAGGTTTCCGTCACAGGGGCCACTGTGTCATCAGACAGAATCCTGTTATCAAACCTACAAGGGCTGACTAGTTTGTCAGCCGAGGCAAGATAAGGTGGGAACGTTCACAGAGTCTGTAGAACTGACCTATCCTTGTTTTTTCTTTGGCTCTCCTCAGTCACCACAGGCAGGCACGAAAGACAAGACGCTATGCTGCTGGTTCTGTACCTCAGGTCCTATCTCCTTAAGTGCCAAAATCGAGAGGAAGGGATATACCCCAGGTGAGCCCACTACCATCCCTCTTATTGATGAGTTGTCTTGTCAAATATTTTTTACATTTCCCTATTGATTAACATGCATTATGAATTAGTTGTCAATCTGTTTACCTGAACTGATTCTTTCCAAGATGACTCACACTCTCTTAATTCCCAATCTTAACCAAGCCTTCTTGGTTCCTCAGGAGAGTCAATCCAGATCTTCGCTGAAATTGAGAACTGCTCCTCCCGCATGGTGGTGCCCAAGGCGGCCATTTACCAGACTCAGACCTTCTATGCCAAAGGGAAAATGAAGGAGGTCAAGCAGCTGGTGGCCAACTTGCGAGGCGAATCGCTATCGTCTGGCAAGACAGAAACCTGGAATGGCAAGATGCTCAAAATCCCCCCCGTGTCCCCCTCCATCTTGGACTGCAGCATCATCAGAGTCGAGTACTCTCTCATGGTGAGTAGAGATATCGAAATGTCAAGTACAACCTAAGCTATAGATTAAAAGCGCCGTGGATGGATCCAAGCAGGGAGGTCTTTTTATAGCACTATCTGTTGCTAGGGGTTCCTTGATGACTCAGCCGCCCTGGGTCAAAGCCATGGCTGGGATGGTACCAGGTGTTTTGTCCGGTACACTGCTAAGAGGATCAACCCAGAATATCTGAGGCAGCACCTGCCGGGGAGTTGTCATTGACCTCATTGCCACTCTTATCCAACTTGTATAACTGAAACACCATCATCATATCACATTTGCCCGCATATTTCATTATAGAAGAGACAGATCTTTCCCAGCCAGGTCTTATTCTCCAGAAAATCTGAGGCAGGGAGCTAGAATAGACTGTGATCAGACTGACTGAACCAGGCTTCCCCCCATCTGACCGCCAGGGCCCTCTCCCTGTGTGTCTCCCCAGGTGTACGTGGACATCCCCGGGGCCATGAACCTGTCTATCAACCTGCCCCTGGTCATCGGCACCATCCCCCTGCACCCCTTCGGCAGCCGCACCTCCAGTGTCAGCAGCCAGTGCAGCATGACCATGAGCTGGCTGGGCATGGCCTTGCCTGAGAGACCTGAAGGTAGGCATGAGAGCAAACACACCTAGACAAACACACACACACAAATACACACACACACACACACACACACACACACATACACACACAGTCAAGCCCAACAGCAAGGCCCAGCACCACACAACCCCCTGGTGTAAACGTTCAGTTCTATTCCGTTGCTATAAGTAGGTCCACCCTGCAGCAAGTGCTCACGTGGCGTCTCTGTGTCTCCCCCACAGCTCCACCCAGCTATGCAGAGATAGCTACAGAGGAGCAGAGGCAAAGCAGCCTGGAGGCCCCCTCTGCCCGTGAGGACCTGGACGGACCTCTCTTCGCCTACATCCACGAGTTCCGCTTCCAGCCTCCTCCGCTGTATTCGGAGGTAACCACACAGTGCGCACAGACACTCGCTCTATTGATTTGGAGATGCAGCCGAAAGAAAACAAGTGTCGACGTGTCGTGAATAAAGCTGTTATTTTTTACCTTCTTCAGATCGACCCCAACCCAGACCGCGCCAGTCCAACGGAGGAGCGTCGCCCTGACACCTGTCCGTCACGCTGAGGGAAGCTCAAAGGTCTGCCCAGAGACGTCGGGCGTCAGGAAAAAAAAAAGAAATCTCCGTAAAGTCTGCTCGGCTTTGTTTATTTATCCCCGGCAACAGCGTCTGCACTCCGCCGTTGACGATGCGAGAAAACAGACAAGCCGAGAAACTAAGACATGGACAACAACACCCAACGGGTTACACCCCAGCTCCCCCCACCCTCTCCCCCTGGGAGAGAGGAACAGGGAAGTTAAGTCACTAGTACAGGGAAATACTTCCTTCCTTTGACTGTCAGCCTCTCGGGGAGATGGGTGGACAGACACCCCCCTAACCTATCACTAACCTAGGTGTGAGACCCCCACCTCTGAAGTAGCGGAGACAGACCTAGTGATATTAGTAACGATGACGACGAGGATGAGGATGAGGATGATGAGGATAAAACCGGGCATTGCCTAGCTCTTCTTAAAACCCCAGTTTTTTTTCTGTATTCTTGGGACATGGCTGTCAAGTAGAGCAGGACCAGCATAGTCAGACTTGAGCAGAAACGACAAAAAAAACAGGATGGGGAAAATGCTAGACCGTCAGAATTGATATAAATAGCCGCCATCTTCATGAACGCGCTCAGCAGCAACTGTCAAGAATAGAGCAGCAAAGATTAACCCCTTCTGCCTCATCCGGGGTCTTTTTTGCACGTTATTCTTGCTTGAGTCGCGTCGATCCGTACTACGGAAAAAATGAGAACAGAATAACTATATGTTGTGCCGTGACGGACTTTTAGAAAAAAACAAAAAGAGACTGGTGGCGTGTCTTAAGTGGTTGAACACTGCAGCTTCTTAGACCACTGAACCGCACAACTTTGAACAACACAGAGAACAGAATTTTCTTTTCTCAAAAAGAGCGACTGACGAAGGTCAAGGACAATGCACTGAATTGGTTGATGCTGTTTGAAGATCGAATTTTCCTGACGACATTTCCCTGAAGACTCATAGACCAGACCTTCAAACTGCAGCACACTCTTCCCTCCGGGAGCTCTCCACGATATTGCCTCTGCTGCTTAGAAGTGTAGCTTCTTGTTCTTAGATTTTTCCACTTTTTGGTATGTTTTAATTTCCTTGATTTGATCCCTGTTTTAATTTTAAACGTAGAATGCCTTTAAGCCAATCATTGTTTGCTTCATGTTGCTCTGGTTGTGGAGTGGAAGGACTGCATGAGAGCACTTGTCATGGGAGAGAGCAGGTCTGTGTTCGTAAGAAAAAAAGGTGACACAGTTGGAGGTGTGCAACATAGCTCAAAATGTCAGCCTCTCCTCGCATATCAAAGCAATGCAGGCTTAATGTACATACTAACTAAACAAAGCACTGTCTCAGGTGGTTTTTTAATTCACTTGCCAAACTTGTTTTGGGGAAAAGAAAGACAAAAAAAGATTTGATGTTTTATTCTTTTTCTAAATTGCACTGTTGGATATAGTGAGTTTCTTTTTAGAGAATACTACCAAAACAAAACAAGTGACATGGAGAAGCAAGGCAGCTTTCTGAAACAAACGACATTCCAATTTGTCCCCGGCTGCACTCGCCCCACTCTCCCGAGCAACCTTGATTTTCCAGACCAGTGAAGCCACAATGCTAAAACTGAAAAAGACAGAGAAAAGTGTGAAGGATGGAAAAAGTCTAAAGTCTAGGAAGGACGTTGCTTTAGCTCTGCTCAAACTGGCCAGAACAAGTAGTCCTAGGTTGACATGAGTAATACATTGGTTTCTTAAACTCATTCAGCAAAATAGACCGGCAGGAGCAGAGGTTTAGCATACTCTGGAAACAATTGGAAACATACGTTTTATCATTAACGGTGAAGGTCTGGAATCAATTATGGCAACCCTTCGATTTGATGTTGAGGATTAGAAATCGGGCAGTGTTCTGGGGATGAATGAATTCTTCGATTATTTGTGGCATTTTCTTTAGCTGTTTTACAGTTTTGAAAGTAGCTCATGCAAGTTTGCAAATTAGTGATTTCTGTGCGTGCTCTTGCAACCTCTATGGACACAGCTTCTAACGATAATAGACAAACTGCAGATTGATAAAGTGATCTTAACTTCGTGGCCTTCACCCAGAGCAGACCTGATTATGAATTGTGAATCATTATCTATCTGTCTACTATAACTTACAGCCCTGCTCTATGGATCTTTTCTTTGTGTATGTAGAGTCCTCCGTATGTTTTTGAAAGGGACAAAAAGGGAAGAGTAGATTAGAAAAAAACACATTTTAAAATGAGGATGTGAAGAAATGATGATCCCTGACAAGCCTCTTTGTTAATTTTTTTTTGTTTCTTTTTTTTCTGTCCAGTGTTTGTTAGGGCTAACTGGACTAGTCTTTTTTAAATGTATTCTGGGCATTTCTGTATTGCTTTCCAGTCAGACAAACATGCTATTGAGTCTTGTTGGACACAGCTCTCAGATGCCAGGGGTAGCAGCTGTTGATCGGTGCCCTCCCCCCACTGAGAACCACTTACTAATGTGGAGAGACCGCTATTCTAAGATAGAACCCTCTCTCACTCTATGGGTACATGCATTTCTTTGTTCTTTGTTTTGTTTGTTGTTCTGTTTTGTTTGTTCTCGACTATATATCTACCTAACTATTGTAATGAATAAGCTTAAAAATCTGTTTCAGGTCAATTCCACGGTCCATTTTGCTCAGATTAGTCCAGTGTTAAGGTACACTGCAAACTTAAGTATACAAGTTAGGAATGAAAACAATAACTTGGGAGAGGGGATCCGATGTTTTAGAAAATAAGTGCAATATTACTCCCTATCTTTTTGTTTTATCCTCTATTCAACTTTTTTTTCTCCTTTTGTCTTCTAAGTTGTAGATAATGATCACATCATTGTCGGAATGATTTAACCTTATGTCTAGTTCTTCCTTTGAGTTGAATAAACTTTTGTTCAAAATCCAAATCTGGTGTGGAAAAATGAGTTTTTGATATGTTACTGTACGATTTACCGTCTATGGACCTGCATGCACACATATAAACAAACAGGCCTACATACATAAATGAAAGCAATACTTTGGGTTGACCAGAGTGGTATAGATTAATTAATGACTGAGTGTTCCACATCAGACACTTTGTTTTGGCACTTCTCACAGTCTGAGAAGATACAATCTGTTGCGGCACATGGACTCTTGTTCAAATAGCAGTTTCCATATCTAGAACAACAGTGCCCCTGATGGCTATGCTCAGACACTACATTTTATATTCTGCAAGTCAGTTGCATAGTTGCCTGTCCTAGAAGGCCCTTTACAGTGGCATGTGGACTGTACTGCAAATACAAGGACACACTAGAGCCTTACATACTTGTAACATACACATTACACGTTTTGCAAAACATATTTCAATATATTGTTCCATTAAACCACAGGGGAATAGCATATACATGTTTATTTTATTTTACCCTTTACATTAAATTATTTTTTATTTACATATTTTTTTGGTAGTCCTCTTGTCCTTAATGGAACACATGGTTTGAGTATAGGTTTTCTCTGGTCTATCTTCAGTTGACTTAGAGAGGTGAGCAGTGAGCAGCTTGGACATGTGTATGCTGTAGGGGGAGAGGTGTGGTGGACCCCACTGCAAGAGTGTGTGTGCGGTCAAGGGTCATCAATAGGCTCGGCGAATTCACTGTGCAGAATTGGACACACAGATTACCGACTCCGAGTTACCAACTGGATTTACCCAATGACCTCTGCAATTTAGGGGTGTACCAAGGAGTCCAACCTGCGTAGGGTTGTTCACCGAAGGGGTAAGCACTGGTATTGGGCAAGTATGTGACTGGCGGGTCATGGTTCTCTAGGAAACCACGCACACATGGAGATCTTAAAAACAAATGTGGAACGCACATGATTTATACATCCATTCTGAACCATACACGCATGCAAACCACATTGTGTGACTGACAAGTCTTTGATCTTTACTGTTACAGTAGATCAAAGACTGACCTATTTTACTTGTGAGCTAAGCTTGAGCATTATAAGGAAAACCTTTTGGTTAATTAACAACAATTTCTATTCTAACGTGTTCTATCCATTCAAAGCTTTTTTTTCACATGACTAGTGACTTTCTGGTCTAAGCTGTTGTGTATACACTCACTGTATGTATTAGCTGCACATGGCCTGTTTTACATGATATATCCATTAGTGATGTAACCAGTCAATCAATTGAATTCACAGAAAGTCAAAGTGCATTGCGTCACACATGTTTTATAATCATCGATTTGTTTCGGAATGGGATTGTATGACACCGAGTAGAAGCACAGAGCTGCCATACATTTTCTACTCCCACACCCAGTGTCAAAGACTCTTAGTAGCTGAACATAGGAGAATTTCGACATCTTAATGCGCTGGGCTCGACGAAAACCTCTGCCTTCCCTTTGTGTGATTGCTGACCGCAGATGAAGGGAGACCAGATCTGCTTCCGCTTTCCCATGTGCGTTCGCTGACGGAGTTGAGCGTGGCACAATCATGGAACTGCCAGCGAATCATTTTTCCCCCTGTGTGTTCCCAAAGAGTTCCTCTTTCTCCCTCTGTTGACTCAGCAGCCCTTGTAACTTTGACCCAGCACTTTTCCTGGCCCTTTGTCCCACTCTCTGTCCAGCCCCTCAACCCCACCCTCACCCGCTCCCTTTGACACTTGTGGCTCTGGTCCTTTGTGGTGGAGTGACCCCTGGGGCCGTGATAGAGGGGGCGGAGGGGGGGGGGGATTATTGGGTGGCTCGGCAGGGACGGTGCGACCGTTGATTAGCGAGTGCTGACACTACGCAGGCCTCAGCTGTTTCCTCTCACTGGCTAATCCTGGAACTCAGGAGGCCATGTTCCAGAGGTTCCAGGAAGAGCTGGAGTGCTTTGAGTGACCAGGCATGTTCAGCATGACTGGATGGAGTTTGGGGGGAAAGAGGTGAGCCGAGGCAAGGGGGGCTCATCAGCACTGTCACATAGAACTGACAGCAGGTATCTGTGCTCATCTTCTGGTGAAGTTTCGGCCCGTAACTTCATTTGAAACAACGGTCTCCTGGGTCTTCAACAACCATTCTATGGCAATAACACTCAGATTTTTGAACTTACTAAGAATTGCTGAAATTAAGGATATTGTAACCAACTGGAATGAGGCCCTGGAACGCAGTAGTGTTCTTAGATTTCATAGGTTTGTCAAGAATTAGAATAGTAACAGATTTTTATTGCATTTTATATATTTGACTGGAGATTATGTGTTGTATTATCTCCGTGTATCATTCAAACCTAGTGTCTTGTTCCACTGCAGCACTGACGTCTACCCATACTGTACTGGCCCACATCATCCATGTTTACACTGTTTATATAATAATGTGGACAATACAATTATTGTGGGTGGGTAGCTAACACAGTGCAGGACGATTTGATTCAGACTGGGATTGCTGTGTTGAAGTATTTAGTTTTCACCATATTCCCGAGATTCAATTATAATCTATATTTGATATAATATATACTATAACAGTGTTGTGCTAATTAAACAACATGCTGATTTACAATGACTGGTCATGTATTTAGATTTTACATAAAATTAAAATGAATACTATGGGGCAGGGGAGTTAGGTTTAACTAATCTGAGTATTATTGTAACAAACAAATAAATAATATGTCATGAATCTGTTCACAATCAACAAAAAGTTAATCATATGGTATTTGTTTGTCAAGATAGTCCAGTAGAAAAGTGATTTCCTTTTCAATGGAAGAACAGCTTTCTACTTGCCCTCCATATTCCTCCATATTGTTCCAAAGTCTTCCCACCCTTCACTACTTGCAAACGTTCGTAAAACCCCCAGCCCCATGTGCTCCTTTGTCTCGGAGTACAGATGTTCTTCTGCGTTTTGTTTTTCCCATTGGGTGGACAGAGAACGCTATGTCCTGTTCCCTTTTACAGAAGAGAGAGAGACAGCCCTCTCCTCTTCATCATCCTCCATGGCAGCTGGTTCACTCCGGTTTCCGCCCCTCAAACTCAACAGGTCCCACAGGCCTGCCACTGTTATGGTTTCAGCACACCGTTTTTAAACAGCTTTGACGTCAAGACAAAATGTAGATAGTGAGCATAAAGTGGGCCACTGCTACCCATCACCTCTTCTGCTTTGCCTCCAAGAGCTGTTTTATGTTTTGTAGCCACTCACTACTCTTTTCTTTATTCCCCTCCTGATCTGGATATATATATATATATGAAAATACCTCAAGCTGTTTTGTCTCCACAAAAATCAAAAGGTCGACTGTGAATGTCTCCAGAGTGACAGCTGCCGGGTTTCCAGTAAGGCCAGGAGGCCATCCTCTAGCAGAGGTGGCCTATACAGTACAGCAGTACAGCAGTACAGCAGTATGCAGGGAACCTGATAGTCTGGGAGAGCCTTCGCTATGTGTTCATGACACTGCTCCACGCCCAGCTGCAATGCCCTGGAGGGTCAGCGTGCCACTAATGCACACACAACACTGCCCACCCCTCACACTCACACACACACACACACACACACACACACACATACACACACACACACACACCCTCACAGGCACGTCTGCACCCAGCAGCACAAGTTGGTGTCCCCCGCTGTGGTCCACCGCTGCACTTTGAACTCCGTTTTGAAATGTGCTTTCCCTGGCTCCACTGACATTTGAGAGAGAGAGAGAGAGAGAGAGAGAGAGAGAGAGAGAGAGAGAGAGAGAGAGAGAGAGAGAGAGAGAGAGAGAGAGAGAGAGAGAGCGCGCAATGTACAGAATAACACATTTAAAGAATGTACTGTACAGCGGCTCAGGCAAATGTGATCTTCTTACCCTGTGTAGCCAACGTCACTGATGTTGACCCACATAAAAGCGAGAAAACATTTCTCAATCTTGGTTGTGCTTATGTGATGACACACACACACACTCACGCACACACACATACACACACACATGGCACACGTGCACGCTCACGCCAGAAAACAAGGATTAATGGTGGTCTGCTCTCTGTTGTTTGCACAGCATTGCGTGGTGATTCTGGGCTCTTGAGGAGGCCTGGGATTAGTACCCGGCAGCACGGCCAGGGGAACAGCAGCCCTCCCCTGGCCAGCTCACCACGGCCACCGCTAGGGTAAACAAAAGACTTTGTGGAGCCTGATTACTTTTTCATGCAATCGTCTCCGCCGAGGAAAGTCAGCCACAGTTCACTTGATCCACCAACCACTTACATTTGGACAACAGATGCACCCTGACTGCCAGATGAGTCAAGGAAACCCCGCAGACGTGGTGGGGCTTTGATGTGCCATGCACGGCAAACCGGTAAACATGTCAAAACAGCCGTGGCACTGTTCCCTGAGGCAGCTCACCAAGCGAGGCCCCCACAAAATGTCGGGGCCGCCTAAAGAGATCCCTCTGGCACGGTTGGCTGCGAGCGTAAAGCGACGTTTCACCCTGTTAACAGCGTCGAGCCCCCTCCAGCTAATGTTACTGCGATCCCTCTTCGCGGCGGGGAGCAGTGTCTCTGGTTTATTCTGAGACCTGGAGCTTGAACTGGGGCAGGGGGCATGGATGAACTTCGCACTGACACCTTAGCAATATGTCCCCAGGCATTTGCACCACAGCACACATGTCACTTTCTTAAAATGCATGTGGTAAATGTCAGGTCTCCGGGACGCAAGCTGCATTAGAGTGCATATGATATTAATATCTGCATCCATGGCTAAGCTATATGATATCCTCGGGGATCCCCTAGACGATGACCCTTTTACTCGTGATATTATTTAAAACCTGGAACCTGCTTCTTAGGTGCGTGAATCATCATCTATAATGCAGTGGTTATGTGAAGGTCTCCAGCTGTGCTCTCATTAGAATCCCCAATGGCCCGTGTCACCTAGTGTTCTTTTCCTTGTCTGGGGTGCGGGGGTGGGGGTGGGGGGCTGAGCTCCCTGCTGCCTCACCTCCTCTTTCACACCACTCCCTCGTTGGGAGACACTCTCCTTTTTTAGCCATGGCTGACTCACGGCACACACCCACGCGGCCCCCTCCTCCCCCGTCCCTCGCTCTCTGTCCCTGTTCCCCTCTCAGTCTGGGCCTCGTGTCGGCCCAGATCCAATTCTCCTGAGTCACAGAGTGCCTTCCCATACGCCCGCACGCAGACACACCCCCACCTCCAGGTCCCTGGCTGGCCCCCGCTCTGAGTGACCGCCCTCTGCAAAACAACAGGTGCGGCAGGACAGAAGACATCTGTCTGTCTGTGGCTCTGGCTGTCTGTATAGCCATGCTGGATGTCGGACAAGTTTATCTCCCACCCGCACACGTTCACAAACACCGCACTCTCTACCCCCCTACCCCACAGTCCCACCCCAGCTCCCCCTGCCTCTCCCCCCACCCCACCCCAGAACCCCTAGCCCCCACCTCGCCAACCTTCTGCTCCCCACTGGCCCACGCACGCATTCTTTCCATGCACGTCATACTCCCCTTACTCAGCGTCCAGCTAACCGGCTACAGGCGCTCCTCGTCATGCAGTCTCATTCATATCCTCTTTCAATCACCTCCCCTCGCCCCCTTTTCTCTCCGTCTGACATGGCAGCCCCTCCATTCTCTCTCCGTCTCCCTAACACATTCCTGGCTCCCCCCTTTGACCCATAGGAAATCAGCCCTGGCTCCACTCGGATCTCCTCACATGTGGTAGATGTTTAAGTCCGCGAAAAGAGAGGAGGAATCTTGACTGGTTCCCTCTTTATGCGCTGTCAGGGATGCTCGCCAACTGACTCCGTATTTCAGGGTTTGGAAATGAAAACCGTAACTACTCTAAGGTAGAACGTTCAACGATGTTACCCAGGTTGAAGACATGTTCAAACATGTCCCCTTGCCTGGGCATTTCAATTGTAACTAGCCATTCTGCGCTGTCCCCCGTGTCACGTGGGTAGCCCTGCCGTCCCACCGGGGGAGAGATAGCTGTGTGTGCTGATGTATGAAGCGGTGGGACTTGTGATGGTGTGTGGCCCCCGCCATAGGTAGGAGGCTGTGCTGGTGCTTCTGCAGAGACACACCACCAGGGTCACATGTCTCCACATCTCTAACGTCGATCTTTGAAAACACGGAGCCCCTCCTAAACGGCAGTCCGCACCAAAGGAACCGCGTGTGACGCCATGAAATCTGCTGCTTCCAAGGGTTTGGAGTTGCCCGGCGGGGCATGGCCATGGAGCGCATGCAACACACAGGTCATCTCTTAGACCCTTGATAAACACTTCAAACAAAGCCATCCGCCTCTCGGCCAAGTCTGCCCTGCGGATGAATCCCAAAATAGACATGGCTCACACCACAAGGAAAACTCACGATCTACGTCAATACCCCATCAGCGATTTACGTTCACCCTAAATGGCCGCTGCGAATGCTCCGACCTCTGAAAGTTTCTGAGGAAATGGAGCAGAGAGCGTGGGGAGCCAGTATATCCTGCTGGCATTTTACTCCGGGTTTGTACACACTGGCTCATAAATCTAGCCTTGCACGGTCAGGCATTTAGTCTCTTTATGGAGAGGAGGCCCCATAAAGTAGCTCTCTGGCCTGCCTCAGAATAGCACTGGGGCACAGGTTGTTGATCAGCTAAATAAAGGCTGACTGTGGACCATTATCGAAAATACATCCATACACAGCAAGGAAAAGAGCGTGACAATTTGTTCACAAGTTACTTTGTTGATCATTTAATCAGGCTACTGTGAAAATGAGACTAAACAGGATTTTAGATAATACACTTCAATACTAAAGTGTGTGTGTGTGTGTGTGTGTGTGTGTGTGTGTGTGTGTGTGCGTGTTTGTTCATGTGTGTGCACATGCTTGTGAGTGTGACAAATTGCTATATGAACACTTTCAAAGTTGTACACTGAATACATTTCATAGCAGCGTAAAAACCCTCTTATGTAACACCTACGTGTAAATCCAACTTCTAGCATGTGTTATAGATCTCCATTACATGTTCTAGCACTTTCTGGACCTTCGAGAAGTCTCACACTGAGTGTGTGAGAGATAGGATTCCTGCAGCTGAAGCAGTGTTGGCGTAAACATGGTGCAGACCCACCCAGCTTCAGATGGTTCACGTACAATAAAGCACTCATAGGGGTTTGACGCACCCATGCACGTAATAATGCACGCGCACACTCACAGTCGCACATACAAGCATGCTGTGATGTGATGATATGTACACATATAAGCAAACACCCACATGCGCACAAACATTTGAAAAAGCACTAGCACTCTAAAACACACACACACACACACACACACACACACAAATACTGTGGGACCACTTTTGGCTTGTGTATCCCATTGTCCCCTAGCAACAAGTCCTTGTTGGTGGTAAATGACAATGCGATAAAATACACTGCTGAATTACAACAATAACAGAGTGAGAGTGGCTGAGATGTTGATGGGATTTGATGACCTAAAAGCTATGGGCCAAGACAAAGAACAGGCCAGAGTTATACAACAGCTCAATTGAGTGAGTTATGAAAAGCGTCTTCACAGGCTTATGTACCCAGGTAATATTCCATATCTCGTTTCTGTTGACCTATACAGTAAAGTGGTAGAATCACTGTTTTAAAAGTTTATATATTTTGCATATGTCTGCTTAAGAATATGAACTTACATTGCATAACTCATGCAATAACATTGTTTTATTTATTTATTTGAAAAGTAAGGGGTTATTGACTGGACATAATAGATAGAGTGAGTGGTAGAGTTAGATAAACCATGTCTCAAACATACAGTAAGCGTTGTCCTTGCTGTCCAAATATTGGCCTCACATTACATGCTGTCATCGTTCACTTTCTTATTCCACTGCTACCAACTGTGTGCACTCCTGAGTCCTGTCCCCCTTTTCTCTCCTCCCTCGCTTTAGAGAGATGATTCAGCACTGACTCAGGAAACTACTGGCCCAGCATTAGCTGAGGGAGGCCAGCCAATAGCAAGCCAGGGCGCTAGCCACACCCTCAAAACCCAACCACTTCACATTCCTCCGGAATCCTTACACACACACACACACACACACACACACACAGACACACACAGACACACACACTTATTTTTTCCTGTATAAGGCGGCAACGAGAAAAAGCACGTTTGCACATACAGTATGCACAAGCACAAAGAAAGCTGTATGAGCTAATGAGTGATTGTTACGTTTGGATATTGGTTCTATTCACCATGACAAGGTGGGTCAACTTCACAGTAAGAGTCTGTTATCAGGTATCAGTTGCTCTATGCATTGCAATTGTGTGATATGCACGTGTCTCTTTTGTCCCAAAAGATAGCGCTCTTTTGTCTTTTAGGCCTTTTACCTCACTTTGACAGTTACTCTACATTTATTTGAGTCAGCCAGTTTGCTTTACGGAGACAGATAGAAACACTTGGGACAAGGGCAGCCGGTCCTCGCCAGTCTACTCCAGTTCTGTGACTCAGTCCAAAAAAAGCCCTTTCTCATCTCAACCCACGCAGTGTTTGCCAGAGTTAGCGCGTTAAGTAATCAGTCCTTCGTCCTCCGTCATCGTGTACCGAGCAGGAGGGGGCGGAACGGGTTACAGCTAGCAGAGAAATCATGCCTGGGCCTCTCCACTCCAGCCAGGTGCTTGCTGCTTTCACGTTGCTGTCTATCACTTAGACCAGAGAGTGGTTCAATGGCTTCATAGAGCAGAGGTTTGGAAATGTGCTACGTGTTGACAATTCTTCCATAATGTTCACTCATTACCACTTTAGAATAAAAATGTCAAAATACTCCTGTAAAGGGATTATAGTGATGTTTCTTTATCTTACGTACACAAATGATAAGTCTATTTTGTAATGAAGTAGTAGTGAACTGTTTTAAACATAATTTCATAACTTATTGAAAGGAGTTTAAATGAAGTTGTTTCTTGCTGGTCAGTTAGATGTGTAGAGTGAACTGCTGCCATTCTGCGGCAAACTAGATTAAAAAGTGTTGAGGGCTTGAGAGCTTCTTGGAAGAAAATCTCTGGACTGAGACATTCTCTCCATTTGCAACAGGCAGGCTTTGCCAAGGCGGTGTTTTGTGACCTTGAAACCAATCTGTTTTGTTCCAAAACAGCAGAACAAAGCAGGGCCATCCAGTTGGAACCTGATGCATTTTTTCCTGCTGAAGGTCAGAGAAGGTTTTCCTTGAAAGAGCTGTAAGATCAAGGATTTGATAAAAAGGCACACTTATCCATTTGAAGTTATCAGTATATGACGTCTTGCAGATAAGAGTAGCCATATTTGATCAATTATGTAGATACACGTTTCTGGATGAAATCCAGGTGAAATTCATAATTACCTGTACATTTGCTGAGAAGGCACGATCATTCCTAAGCCAGTCAGTGTTAATCAGTGATAATCTTACCGCTGTGCAGTGTGTTCGGCTGTTTGCCAGACTCAGACATCAGCAAGATTAAGTCCTGTGCATTCAGTAACTGTGTTAAAACTGGATCAACATTCTCAGGGGCTGGGGCAACTTTACCCAGAGGCAATCAATGATCTGGAAGGGTAAGGGTAAAAATCACCATCGAATCTCTGGTGAAGGAGGCTGATGACTAACTCACTCTCTGGATATCACCTCGATTGTGAGGCCCCAAAAGGGTCACGAGGATCTCTGTGCTTTTTCTGTATTTTTTTTCTTGTTGTGGGTGGATGCCAAATTGAATTTGACTGGTAGGACTGAATTGGCTACGGTTTCAGGCTAGGCTGGGTGAAATGCAAGCAGACCAGGGCTAATCAATGTTAAGGCTCAGGCACGTGTGTGGTCCCCTTTGTTCACCGTGCCTGGCGAGCAGGCGCAACAGGTGGGGTGGCCCACAAACAGTTTGACCGAGTAAGCATGTGAAGTATAAAAAGACCGCATTACCGTCCAAATAACACTTCCTGGTACAGCTTTACTGCTTGGGCCCTATTTTTAAAGTTGAAGTGGGAAACCTGAAAATAGTGTACAGTATATAGTGAACTGTTTTACATGTTTATAGTCATTTTATGGTATAATGCTAATACACTGTTACCGGCAAGGTTCCATAAAATGGCAATAAAATACCGAATAAGCCTTTACGGTAACCTTACCGTAATTCCAAATCCATGGTTCATTGCACAGTAGAACTATTGACATGGTTCATGTATGTTACAGTAGTTCACAAAAAATATGTTCCCACAATGCAGCACAGTTTACAGTACCTTTAGCGTAAACAGCGATTACAGTATTATACAATAGATTTCAGGGTATAGACCGGTGGATAAAATAGACTTTGACGTAAAAACACGACCAAGGATAACAGAGTGGTAGACCTTGAATTAAAAGGGAAGGAGGACTGTTGAACTGTTGCAAAGGAAAATTACACTAGATGGGGTAGTATAAACTGTGATACATAGGGCGGTCTCCTTATAAAGAACATTCTCAATTTAAAGGGCCATGTCCTAAAGGACAGACTGTATCTCTCCAGGGCTGCTCTGATATAACTGCTCCCTTTCCCTCCGCTTCCCATCCAATCAGGAAATAAGGACTCCTGTGTTCCCAGCTCTCCAGCCAACCCCCTCCCTGTGTGGGCTGACTTGACATTTGATGCCCCACATTCAATAATAACCAATATTGTTCCCTCCCCGGACCGGCTCTCCTCCTCGCCTCGTGCCATGAGGCTGGTCACCGTCACAGCTGGATCAGACCGGTTGGATCTGGCTGGATGTGGTGCGGTACAGGGAAGCCATTGTGGCCATGCAACTGCCTTAGGTGTGTCACTTCCTGTGTGACATTTATCAAGTTCCCCCCCCCCCCCACCGACACACACACACACTCACATCATGTTCTGTTCCCTTCTCACTCACCAGGACACAGAATGGTCAGCATAGTGGTCGGTGTGTTTGTCGCAGAACAACCACCAAAGGAGCTGGAGAACACTGGGACCACACACTCATCCTGCTCCCAGCGTGCTGAGATCCCAGAGCCCCTGTAGTAGCAAAGCAACGCACCGTAATCTCACGTGACATGAATCTCCAAGCCACGGTTATGCAGTTAGCTTTGATTGGACACAAAGCTGCTCTTTCATACAGGATATTTTTCTATTGGCTTAACAGTAATTGAAGCGTATCAAATTAAATAAATCAAATAGAAATCTTTCAAATGAAAGCTGAAGTCCTCCGGTGTTTGAGAAGGCCCAGGCTATCCCTCTGGGTCAAGGGCATATAGCCCCGATGCCCTGGGCAAACTGAACCCAGGCGCTCCACATCTCTGCTCCTGCTGTATTAATAGCAAGGCTCCAGGAAGGTTGGAAAGGAACATCTCTTTCCTTCACACACTCAGTAGCGGCAGCAGAAGTGTTTTGATGATAAACCAGACTGGTCTCAACCGGCTCCACGGCCTCTGCCAGCCGGGGAGGGACACAAGGAGGAGGGAGGATGGTGCAACTCTGTGCTTTCCTTGGCAAAGATGGCCCTCTTTATCATGTCATCTGCCACCTTGGTACACACATACACACACGCACTCACTCACACACACACACACACACACACACACACACACACACACACACACACACACAAACAGAACTACACACAATAGATTGACATTAACGCTTACACACACACAAAGGCACGTGCCATACACATTCACAAACAGGCAGACAGATCAGACACACACAGACACACAGCAATCCTCTCCCGCAGAGGTTTGTGCTGGTATGTAACAGGGCGTGGTGGTGGCAGCAGAACCAGCACGACGTTCCAATAGAGTCAAACTGGAGCAGTGTAATCACCATTTTCTCTCTTAAACTAGACTGGTCCTGCCTTTTACTGTGTATTTCATTTGTATGGAGAGGGATCAGTCTGAAGAGTGTCACAACAGAGAATCGGAGGGCTTAAAAACAGGCTACCTGATCAGCTGCTGTGTATTACATTTACAGTCATTATAATTCATGGGAAACAATACATATGAAATCTGTGATTCTAATTTGAAAAACAAAAGCCATTCAACAGCTCATCCAAATGTTCTTCAGAACAAAGAGGAACTTGGAGTAAACAGAACTCTTTGTCAGCTAGCAACCGCTTCAGGCGAAAGATAAGGTCAGTTTCTGAAGCATAACAAGTTCCATACCTGCCGATCTGGTCCCCCGATCCTATTTAGAGCGTGCAAGGGGGTTGAAAATATACCCGGCCGGTCAGCGCAGCGTAATGGCTTCATTTCAGGGTTAACAAGTCCTTCAGAAACACACACACACACACACACACACACACACACACACACACACACACACACACACACACACACACACACACACACACACACACACACACACACACACACACACACACACATTGGCATGTAGTGGCATGTAGCATGGAGTGCCAACGAGCACTGGCCAGCAGCCTTGTTCCCCCTTCCCTCAGGCATGGCTAGCCCTGGCCTGGACTGTCTAGAGTTTCACCCCTAGTCTAAGAAGTTGGCCACTGGCAGTTAGTCTCTCTCCAGTGTATCCAGTGTATCCTAATTTAAGCCCCCTGACCTCTAAGGAAGGCAACGGAAAGTGCCAGAAAGGGGTGTTATCTAACAGGTTGTCATCAGCTTCCCATGTGAGTTACGTAAGTGTCTGGCCCCCTGGAAAATGACAGGCCTCACTCCAGCCAGGTGCAGCTCATCAGTCCAACACTAACAAAGCTTATCCTAGCAGTTTACCGTCCTACGGCGACTGCCTATGTTCAGTGAATCGAGTACAGTCAGTGACATGTATTCACAAGGATTTAACCACATCACTGAAGAAAAAAATGTAAATGGTACACAAAGATAGTGTAATGGAGACTGGTATTTTCCAGCACACTCCATCTATCAATATTTCTAGTCCATAACTGCTTTCTGAGTTTCTTCTGACCAGATATTGAACCAAGGCCCACCCTCCAAAAAGGATATAGCAAGCCAAGACTATACCGTTGTCAAAGATCTGTGGCTCACCATTGGCCTGTCAGACCACGCTTGTGAGGCTTCGACAGGTGGGACAGACCACACACAGCAAAACAAGGTACTTTGAACGTATTTTGAAGCAAAAGACAGCTTCGATCAATCCTGTCCAAAATAAATGTTGATCTGAATATGAGGCGCTCTTCGCTGAATAACTAGAAGTTGGTCCATGCGGCAGAACTCCATTTAATGACGGAGCAGCTCTTGACTCATCGCACTCTCCGGTCTGCAAATCCCTGTCTCGCCAGTTTCCCAGGTAAATTCCTCTCGCCTGCTGGCAACTCCTCCGCAAACGTCTCACCCCAGCCGGCGCCAGGCCAGCTGGCTCAGCACTTGTTCAAAGCCACCTGTGACTTAGCGTTTGGTGAGGCCCGAGGCCTGTTAGCCCACACAGCGGCGGCTTTTCCCCGCCTCCGGCTAACACCATGGAGCTGGTGTGGCACAACTCATCATAGAATTGCCGGCATAACGAAACCTTCCACGTCTCCTCATAGTGCTGTAGTGCGACCGAGGAAAACATGGAGACGCGTTTATATGGAGATAGATCAAAGAGATAGAGATGAGATAGATCAAAGAGATAGAGATGAGATAGATCAAAGTAGACACAGAGACGCTCACACTCACATTCAAACACACAGACACCACAGACTATTTTACTACCCTCTAGATTCTAGGCTTCATGCCCTCTTATGACCCAGCGTTCCTCATCCTCTCCTCGCTCTACTCCGGTGCCAGATTTCTCACGGGGGACGTAGATTCTACCAGAGCTGTCGGTGTGACCGGCGTGTGAAACCCTTGTTTGCTTTGGGGTCTGCCCTAGAGGAAGCTGACGGGGGCCTGGGGAATGTGCCACGCCGTCAAAGAGCCCGCAGGGCCCTCGGAGGTCACGCAAGTTGGTGAGCACGTGTGACCCTGACGTGTGACCCTGCCGACGACGCGCAGACACACCTGCCGACCGACAGCATCCGTCATCCCGTAGCCCTGAGCCGGTTCCTATGAGAGATAGGCTGGGGGACGTCATAACCAAGTCTGAGGGCCTTACCTAACATGCCGTCTGGAAAAAGGTACATCCTATAATGCGATCTACATGCTTCAGTGTAAGGACCAAAAAAGAAACTGAATGTCTGTAGTTAAAAGGCCCGGTAAAATGGTTTGGCTCCACCAACCTCCTTGTTGTGGGGATGTTTCGTGATCCAGATGCTAGGCCCTCGTCTATTGAATCAGGCGCCAACACAAAGCGCTCCATGCAGAACGGAGGGAGACCACTGGCTCTCTGCACAGAGTGTGTGTGTGTGTATCTTACGTGTCTGATTTAATTACTTCCAGGGTCCCCAGGTAATAAGCTAGAGTAAACGTCACGCCTCCTCGCCTGTGTGGACTCCCTCGGTAAATGGGCCTCCATGCGGGACATATTTCAGCCTGCAACAGACGTCAGAGCGAGGTTATTGGCTAATTAGCTGATGGATCTAATCATGCTTGCATCCGTTACATGCCTTCTCCCTGTCTTAACTCCGTAAACCATCATGCGCTGACGTATAGTAGCCATAACACCGATCATTGATGCTGAAAACACACATCAAAAAAGATGTTAAGGCTTTTTGTAAGGAAACGGATGTTGGTCTTCCATTGGACATTTCAGTGTGCACGTTGCTATCAATTCCCTTCTTCCTCAGTTTGTTTCTTCTTAGGTTATGCCAACTTCAACTCTAACCTGTCCATAATCATATTGTAGACTAAGTTATTATAGGCTAACGTTAAAATCCAGTGATTTCATTGTGTGCGGTGAGGTGTGTGCGATTAGCTGTGTGTGTGTGAGAGGTCCTGACTCATTCACACTACAGGTGTTTATGCTATTTCAAAGACTGAATAGAAATCTATACTGAGGATAAGGTGTTCCAAAGAGCTGAAAAGAGCTATACAAACATGCAATATTAAATGTCCCAGTGACATTTAGATGTCCATAACCGAAACGTGTTGCACGCACAAAGGATATTGTTACCGTAGGACGCACATTTCACACAAGGATAGACCCACGTAGACGCAGGTAGCTTGGTTTACACTGCGACAAGAACGGCAGGCTATTACGGGGAGTGCACAGGGTCCACAGGATGGCATGGCGCTGGGTTAAGTGACCGGGCGGCTGTGATTCTGAGAGAACAGCTCACAAATGAGAGCCATTTCGGATGGACCCACAGGAAGCTGCCGATTCCCACAGAGCTTCAGACAGCAGGCAGACTATGAGTCATTGTCAGCAGCAGCTGCACGCGGACCGAGAAAGAAAGGGAAACAGAGAGACCGTCGGATAAGGAGAAAGGGAAACAGAGAGACCGCCGGATAAGGAGAAAGGGAAACAGAGAGACCGCCGGATAAGGAGAAAGGGAAACAGAGAGACCACCGGATAAGGAGAAAGGGAAACAGAGAGACCGCCGGATAAGGAGAAAGGGAAACAGAGAGACAGGCGGACAAGAAGAAAGGGAAACAGAGAGACCACCGGATAAGGAGAAAGGGAACTTTAGCCCTGGAGCTCTCCAGCTCTGTCGTCCTCCATTGACACGACACCTTGACAGTTCACAGGTGGGTCAGGGGTATGGCCGGGGGCATTCCTTAATATCCACACGTTGACAGCAGGTCTGGTATTTCATTAATTACTCACTGGGAGAGATCTGGTCATCAGTTCATGAGTGGGCTTAGAATTATTTCTAACTGACAGATGGCTGATTGTTTTTCCACCGTGGGCCGAAAGCTTCCGCTCTGCCATCGCAAACGATTACAATCCTATCTACAGTTTAAGAAATCCTTTCCTCATACCGGCATGCTACGACTTAGTTCCTTGGAATGAACTTGGTGTTTCTCATCACATCAAAGGAGCCTCCTTGGACTGCGAGTCAAATACATTTCTAAAAAGTTACATGCCGAGCGGAGAAGTTCAAAGGGTCTATTGCTTAACTAAACCGGCAAAGCAGCTTAACACCTTCTTGTTAGTAAGTGCACTAACCATTAAAGAAGCACAAATCTCCATAAGACCCCATAAACAGGAAAAGGCAAATCACTACTTATGTTATGATTCTTAATGATATAGTAACTGTGCTTAAAAATGTAAAATTACCAATTTGTATTCATAGTTTCAGGTTTGGGGGTATCAGTGCAGTCTGTATGATAGTAATACAATACGTGGTGATATTTATACACACAAAATACTGTACAGTAATACACCTATGGGAACGCTGACATTAAACATACTGTAGTAGTACAAATACTTAAACACTCACGCGCACATTTATAAACACAGGGCCGCACACACTTGTATGACACACTGATACAGTGCTAGGAAGAAGCATTGTTTTTTTTTCTAGAGCACTTAGGGCTGCGACCTCTCAAGACCCTCTCCACCCTCCATTGTGGACGAACACAGGGTTTGATATCAGCTTTCCCTCTGGGGTGTAAACTAGCAGCCACTGAGACCAGCCAGGAGGTGAGCCTGAAAGTGGGGTAGAGGACAAAGCCTCAATGTCTCCTTCTCCCCTGTTTACCCCGCCGAGAAAGATCCCGGCGAAACCCGAGCCCGCAGTCAGTGGAGCTGACGAGACCTGTCTGGGGACCCTCTCCCTCCTCTACCAGACAGAGAGAGACTGGGCGACGCTCTCAGAGGTCGGAAAACACCGGCCCCTACACCCTTCACGGATACATTACCACGGGGCATCCAAGGAACGACGACCGGTTTTTGCAGGCCTTTCATTTGGAAGTCCTCCCCAAGGTCCTGAGTGGCTTGGGTGGGGGACATGGCCTCAACGTAGGCCGGAAAACAATCTCCATGTTAGTCTGGCACAGGAAGACGGAGCTCATTAGCCAGTGGGAGGGGAGACTCTCCCGGGACGCCATTAGAGGTCTGCTGTTCTTGTCAAACAATCCTAAGTGAGGACCCTCCTCTCGGTCGGTCATCCTCCCTCTGGTTATCAGTTGGCTCGGTGCCTCTCTGCGCTCTCCTCTCTGACCTCTCTGGTCGCTCACAAACCAAACGTCCTCTTCCAGCCCGTAACCTATGTCTAGAGGGAGGGGTAAAGATGACATGGCTGTGTCGAGGCGCTGTATAAGATGGAAGGCCTGACAATGGTATCGGCACACACACACACACACACACACTTAGGCACACACTAGGCACCCACACGTTGGGTAGCAAATCCCACAAATCAGGTTTGGTGTCAAAGTTCTGCTTATTTAATAGTCCGCTCTATTAGCGCTTTAAACTAACGCGGTCCTCTCAAAAGCTGCACGGAGCTACTACGGCCTCTTTGCACTCATCCTAAACTTTTCACACCTTCTCCTTCCTTCCGCCTGGAGAAGTGGTACTCCCCACAGGTCTGTCTGTCTCCATACAGCTCACGGTGACACCAGGCCAATGTTCAGGACCCTCTGTGGAACAGGATTCCCAGACAGAGTGGAACATGTTTGTGAAATTCCCAGGGGAGACTGCCTGTCTCACGGCGCCCTTTGGCATGACCCTGCAGCGACTCAGCTATTTGGCATCATGTGTTACGAAACTCCGCCGAAAAGCTGGCCACTTAGCGAAATGCGAGCACGGGAGGACAAATTGAATCAACGCAGGCGATTGTAAAAAAGCGGTTGAATTATTTATTAAGAACGTTACACAAACCCTGGCAACAGGGGCGGGGTAGGACAGCTCCCGCTGCAATCCTAAACTCTATACAGTAAAAATCCTTCAGAAGGAATCTTTCAGCTAGAAAACAAACAAACAAAAAACATTTTACACAATAATTAATTTAGTAAAAGATTTATATATTTATATATAAAAACTGACATATCACAATGGTCCATGATATCAAACAACTACGAAAACGTCTCCATTTCCCCAAAAACGTGATGTTCTAGTGCAAAGGTCAACAAATATAAAAATACTGTGGTGTGTACTCTCTGATACAAAAATACGATGTGTGTGTGTGCGTGTGTGTGTACGTTTCTGTTAGAGGTGTGTGTCGGCGATGGGGATCCGTCTCAGCTCCACGATCTGGGAGTTGGACACGCTTCCTCCATCGTGGCTCCCAGGCATCGATTCGTTGTCGCTGATATTAAGGCCAGATCCTAAAGAGAGACAGCCGGGTTTAGTCACTCTGTTACAGGCACAGACCAGCAGCCACTGCCCATCACGGCCCACAGAGTCTACCTCAGACCCCCTTCCTCACCTGTGAGGCCATTTCACCCCGACTTAGACTCAGGGACTCGTCGATAATCTGTCGGTGGTGATAAGCACTTATCTATACATACACAAAGTACAGAGTAACCTAGCAATGTGGCAATGACTATGTGATTTTTAGCGTATGGCTCTGGATCAATTGCTATTCTTAAAACCCTTACAATAGTATCCAATTTTTGTGTGAAAGTGGACTTTGTAATTGATCAAGGTATTTAGCGTGACCTGAATGACTTATAGAACCATCAACAGTGCACGCACTGTTTCCCCAGTTGATTGATCCCAATCATATCAACGGCAGGGAAAACATAAAACATGGCCTGTCCCTGGCGCCTCAACGTTCACCCTAATGGCTGCAGATGATAAGCGTTAAGCTGTGCTTTTACAGTAAAACAGTGACACTGAGGAGAAACCAGGTGGTGAAGCGTGCGCTGCATGGGTAATGATTGACAGCCGGGTTGGATGATTGACTCCCTAATGGCCTCTGTAGAGTAAAGCCCTCATTACACTGGTGACCCCTGACCCCCGTGTGTCTGCTGGCTCATCCTTGACGCTGCTCGAGCGACTCGGGTTATTGGTTCGGTGCGACGACGTCTGGAAGCGTAGCCAGGCAAGGGTCACTAGACGGAGGCCCGCAGCCCCGACTGGAGGGCAGTGTGGTGGGGCCCCGTGACTTCCACCTTCTCGGCAGGCCTGGCTTAGGAAGACCAGCACCATCCACTATTACACTTAAAGAGGCTACTATGGCGCTTCTGCGGAAATAACTGAAATGAATAGGCTACTGGCTGCGACCACGTGTGAATGCCTTATCTCCGTCTTGCTGGTGAAAGTTGCATCACGTGACTAGGGCCCACCGAGCAGAGGAAGGGCGTGTGTGTGCTCCATCTAAGGCTTCTTTTTGGTAGCCACCATAGTGAGGAGGCTATTTCAGGTTGAGGTGAAGTGGTCCGGGGACAACAGAGACGAGTCAAAGCAGGGCAATAGTACATGCTGCATCTGCATCTGATATTAGAACTGTCAGTTAGACTAGCAAATATCCGCGTCTGGAGTGTGACAAAACAAAACAAAAAACAGCCCCCTCCCCTCACACACACGTACACACACAACGGGCACAGTGCTTTTGACAACAGGAGATGGGTTCACTCAAGCCAAGTCTTTTATTTAGAGTAACTCTACCCGCTCCAGCTGAACCAATCGCATTAACACCTCCGAGTCTCTGAAACTCACTCCCTCAACTGGCAGTTTTAATTTGCCGTCGCCTAGGAGACCAGTGATGTTTTTCTGAGATGTAGTGCAACGTGTGTACAAATGAACTTTCCCCGGGGCCTAGTTATCACTGCGATGGCAGCTTAACTTGTGTCTGGCACGGGGCCTCTCCTGCGGCCCCAAGGGGCCACTCTATATCTAACAGTCCTCGTCACCTGGTGTATGGGTCAAAAAACGGCCAAAGTTCTTTCCATGACACGGAGCCTCCAGTACGGCCTGACGGGGAGATACATTACAGGGAATGTATGGCGTCGGTGTAACGTGTTCCTGTGAACAGAGCCGCACGCTGGTGCCATGAGCAGAGAAGAGTCAACAGGTCTTTAATTTGCGTAAACTCAGTAGCCCAAGAACATGCACCACTTGATTTAGTACAAGTGTGTACAGCTGGACAATCTCTGACTTAAAGGAATAGTTCAACATGTCTTAAACATCCAAGATAGTCAACTGTTCATTGAAGTCCAAGACTAGCACAAAATTCAGCAATAGCATTACATTAGTAACAATAATAACTCCAAGCTCTGGCAAAAAGAAACTAGTTGATCCCTCATTTCCAATGTAAACACAGTGCTGCCGCTCGGTAGGTTCTGTGTTTTGAGCATAGCCAGAGGCTTGGTATTCATGCAGTGTCTGGCGATTACAGGGTGATTTGAGAGGGGGGAGTGTAGACAGGAGCGGGGATAGTGATATATCAACCCACAGTCAGACCGCAAGCCCATTAAACTTTGATGGCTGGGGAAAAATGGTTTCAGCGGCAGTAAAATGAAAGCGGATCCGCAGAGACGACGGGCCGAGATGGGTAAGACTGCGACTCAGACACACACACACACACACACACACACACACACTCACACACACCCACACTCAAATAGATTGGCACTTACGCACATGGATGTGCCCCTCCTCACAAACAGCACGTGCCCCCTCTCTCCCTCGTCCTCTCTGCATCTCGCTCGCTCTGTCTGCCTCTCCCCCATGTGGTGCGAGCGCTCCATCACAAACAACTCTCTCCCGCCTCTCTCCCACCCTCCCCCTTTCTGTCTCTCTCCCCCACACCACTACCTCTTCCGTCATCTCAGTGAGTCAGCTTTGCTTTGCATATGGGTGAAAGGGCGTCACAACCTGTTGGTGGCGGCCCCCGTTCTCTCACCGGTTTTTAAGGCAAAGATGAGGTCGTCAAAGTCCTGCGTCTCCTCGTCGGCCCCAAGGTTGGTGTTGATGAACCCCCCCTCGCTGGGGTAGCCCCCCATCTGGGGACTGGGCTTGTAGATGCTGCTGGGCTGGCTGCTCCGGCGCAGCGACGCCCGCTCCCACTCTGCAGACACCTGGACACGCGCACGCATTCATTTATGCACGCATGCACACACACACACACAAACACACACACACACACAAACACACACACACACACACACACACACCCACACACACACACACACACACATATAAATGGGGGAGACAGTGATGTGTTGGTTGTTCTGTTGCCTAAACACAGACCATTGTACTGCAGAAAGGGCACTGACATCACCACGGTTACAGGGATACGTCTAGGCCTGCCTCTCCTGTCAGTCAGTCC
>CM030179.1:13773429-13890929 GCA_017639675.1 Aplochiton taeniatus | reverse complement strand
ACGGAGCCCCTTTCAGGCTTACCCCGGCTTAACGCAAAGAACACACAAGAACATTAAAACGAGCAGTTCAAACGTGCCGATGCCCTTTTAATTCCCCACTTCCGTAATCACACACTTCCCAGACACGCCACATATACACACTCAAACACGCGCGCACACACACACGCGCTCACATCTGCACATGTTTAACGTTTCTCAACAGTTCTCTGTGGGGCGGTGCGCTGTTTGGTGAAAAACAACCACAACACCACCGACAGGGTAAACACGGAAAATACTCCTCATGGAAAATGCACTGGGCAGCACAAATAACACCAACCAACCATGGTCCATGCCAGGCTACAGGGGCATTAAGTTACACCTTTCAAGGAGTTCCAAAACGTCTAATAGGTTGCAGATGATCAACACCAATGACCGTCCAAATAGGGAGGGACTGTAAATCAGGTTTCTGAGGCGTGGTGTTACATCATCTCGCCAAGAAGACTTGTTACTTTTGCGATAGGGTAGTTCATGGCATCTCGAAGGTTTAGCGCCCTCATCTGCTCCTGCATCTTTACAGTTCAACGGAAAACAACTAAAGTCGTCGCAGCCCCCTCATCTCGCATGACTTGCGAAAGGAATATGTTTGCAGACCCAGGCCACTTTGTTAGCACTAACCAACGTGTCAGACATGCTCTGACCTTGAAGCGGGAAAGAAAGCAGGTTCTCTAAACACACAACCCAGCTGCTTCAATAACTCGATTATGTAACGCCTCGGCTGCTAACAGCTACGGCACTGCCGTGACAGCCGGGGCCGTTGGTAGGAACATCTTTGTTGTGTCACGCGAGCTTACGATGGACATGCTGTCTGCTTTGAAGGGCCGGGGTGATTAGCGTCAGGCGCCGTACCGAATGAGAAACACATTTCCGGTCTCTGGTTTTCCGTCGGCTTGCCGTGCGCTCCCTGATTCCCCTAACAGCTCTCTAATCGATGTCCCACCACAGATGTGTCAACACTCCCTCCCTCACACTCCACCCGTCTTCCCCTGCTAAACCAAGAAGGGCTGCTCCATAAACCTGCACTCCCAGCAGCCGGTGCAAAGAGTCACGTAATTGCTACCATGCCAACAGTGATGGCCATGGCGGACAAGCGGATGCAATTCTCTCTCCCTCTCCCTCTCCCCCTCTCTCTTCCCCTCTCTCTCTCTCTCTCTCTCCCTCTTCCTCTCCCTCTCCCTCTCCCCCTCTCTCTTCCGCTCTCTCTCTCTCTCCCTCTCTGTGAGAACAGAAGGGAAATCTGGGTCAGAGTGTTAGGGAGCGAGACGTGTTTGTTTACGCCTAATCAATGGCCTTCGACGCGGCTCGCTTCAGAAGCTCATTACCTGACGATGGAATAGCAGGACTGTGTGTTCCAGCTGGATTTATCTGCAGCAGCCCACAGACTCTGGGGACTCGGGGCTTAATATTTCAAACTGAAGCCGAGACAAGTGAGAGACCAGAATCTCTCCGGCTGACATCGGTAGCCCATATATTCTCTGTCTCTCTTCTCTGTCTCTGGCATCAACAGTGCTAGTGAAGAAAGAGAGGCTCTACTGTTAGTTTGCGTGTGCCAGTTGGAGGGGTTGAGTTTTGAGGGGGCCTGGTGACTTGAGGCTTGACTGAAGACATGAAGGACACCTCTAGGATCACAAAGAGCCGTGGAGAGTCAGAGCCCAAAGCCTTCAGGACGCCCCTGTGGGACTCAGCCTGCTAGTCCCCCTAGACAAAGAGAAGGAACAGGACGTACTGTAGCCTCCGCCGCTGAGCCGCCTCAAGGAAATCTGAGCAGTTCATTCACTCCAAGACGTGGCGTGGGCGGTGCGGTCCCCCCCATTGGACGGCCTGGACAACTGACCAGATGATGTCACCGGCAGTGGCATTCTCTTGTTTATTTTCTTTCAGTTCGCAGACAAGCGCTACGTGCGACCGCAGCAGTTGGCGACGTCATCTCCTCATTAGCCGCCGGGCCAGCGGGAAAATGTTGACTTCGGTGTGCGACTGTCGTCTTTAGCACGTGGACGTCACATTGGCCAAGCGGCCCCTGAACACAGGCCAAGGACGTCACTAGAGGAGTGACAGGGACCAGAGGCTTTCACAATGGAGCCGTCGAAAAGAATACACTGAACCCTCTGCAAGAGCACATTACCAACACAACTTTGATCCCACCATTTATAATGTTGTGATTATGAAACCGTGACACATTCTACAATTTTAAGAAAATATACCGTTGAAAGTCTTGTTTCTAATAACCAAACCAAAGTTGATGGTGGACTACCTTGTGTTATGCAAGTCACCCACATATGGCTGGTACGCTGGCTGGCTGTGCAGGAACATCTAGCAATATCTATCTAACATTATTTATGAGAGAGAGAGAGAGAGAGAGAGAGAGAGAGAGAGAGAGAGAGAGAGAGAGAGAGAAAGAGAAAGAGAAAGAGTGAAAGAGGCCTCAGTCCCAGGATATGGGGAGTGCTGTATCTTCATTCCAGACTCGGGGGACCTTGGCTTTGCCTAAGACATCAAAGCATGGCTTCAAAGTCAAGTCTGGAGCAGCTTCCATCACTCACTGCAAGGGGCTTTTGAGCTCCCTCAAACACAGAATCAGACTTACAAAATCAATCTCTCTCTTTGACCCCCCAACCCCCCCCCCAACCCCCACCCACACACACTAACAGAACTAAAAAGCACAGCACAACAAATGGGGCAGAAAAACACACAAGCAACCTCAGAGCCAAAGGGACAAACAGACAGTAAAACACACACACGCGGTCTCCAGAGACCAAACAGTGCAGTGGCTTATTGGATCAATACTATGTACAAGTGCTAACTACCAAATCCTTCAGAAAGCAATGAGCCACAAAAAGAGGGATGCTATTCTTAAGCCAACCTAGGCTGAGAGAGCTAGTTCTCTGGAGGCCTCTTAAGTAAACAAAGACTTTTATCTCGAGTACATTAGTTCCAAACAGCTAAATGGTGACGTTTCTCAGATTATTGAAGATGATGATGATGATGATGATGATGAGGAGGACATCGTGGATGTGGTAAGTGATCAGAGGAGGGAGGGGGAGAAGCAGGGAGGTCCTACCAGCAGGGTGTTGAAGATGACGAAGAGGATGAGCATCCACAGGTGTCTGTAGCCCATGTGAAGGCCGGCCCACAGCCACACCAGAGATACCAGGGCAAACAAGTAGATCACCATGGGAACCTCTGGAAGACAGGAAACACAACACGGGGAGGTCAATACACAAATGCAAACATGCAAACACACAAAAACACACACACGCACACACACCGCCAGACACACACACACACACACACACACACACACACACACACACGCACACACCCAATCACAACGACTCATTGAAAAAGATGATAAATCAACAGTTTTGAAATCCTGTGGAAGAACACATACACATAGGCGGTTGGTCGTTTGCAGAACAGATGAAAGGCTTGGAGGCTGGCAGAAAGGCAGGCTGGGCGTCTCAGAGCTCCAGGCCCATCAGAGCTGCTGCCCACTGGGTAGCCAGTGGACCGCACAGAGAGCCAGGGGCAGGCATGGGGGGAGGGAGAGCCATGGGGGCCGACTGATGAAGCGCCTCCTAATCGGAGGGCTTTGGAGAGGGCTGGAGAAACCTGGCACGGGCCGGCACCCTAACCCAATCCCACACACACACACACACACACACACACACACACACACACACACACACACACACACACACACACACGCACACACACACACACGCTAAAGCATGAACAAATCAAATAATAGCCATATGTACCTAAAAACACGCACACAAACACACTTGCGCACTCATACACACTCCCGCAAGCAGACCCAAAGCAAACACCGCATTCCTTTGCTCCTGGGAAGTACCTAGTGCATCTCAAATAAGCCTAGGCTCCCGGACGAATTGATGAGTCACCAGTGGGCTAGGCTACGCCTGGATCTAAGCACTGGACTGCTGCTACCCTACTTTCCAAGCAGGCCCCGTGGTGCTGAGTCCTCCCCTGTGACCACAGCCCGGACACCCCCACGCAGGCCTAGACGCGATAAGGCCTGGTCAGCCTACGGGAAGACGGGGCTTGAGCACATCAGCCGTGACCGCCCGATGGGAGGAAGAAGGGAATCATGAGGCGTCGGCCTCCGTCCTCAGAGCGGCACAGCGGGACTGCTGTGGAACGACTAACCGGAATGTCCAGCGCACTTCCTCTGTAGGGAGGCTACCTGGTGGAAAGGCCTATCACTAGGTCCTGGTGTCCTTAGACAGCTTCCTCGGCTCCTCTACATTACCATAGCCCCCCTCCACCCCCACCCCTTCCACCCCAGCGACGCCATCTTTTATTCACCTAATTAAGAGGACAAACAAACAAGCGCTCCCATTCACCTGGCCCTGGCAGCCGTCTGAGTCATCAGTGGGCACGGGTTGTCGATGAAAGAGAGAGAACAACAGGGTGTGTTTGTGTGTGTGCGTTTATGTGTGCGTTAGAGAGCCAGAAAGAGAGGGCCCCGGAGATAGATTGAGAGAGCGAGAGACAGTACTTTGATTTGGTTTGCTCAACTCAGCTCATTAACAGCTAGGGGGGGGGGGGGGGCTATGGGGGAAGACAATGAGGCGCTGCACAACGGCAGCCGAGGTTTTGGAACACAGCCCAGGAAGCCTCCCTGGTCTAAAGTGCATCTGGTCCCAGCAGACACAACACGCAGAGGGCTCACTTATCCACAGCGCTCCTGGAACAATAGGGCACGGAGCGGTAAGGTTTTTGGAGCAAATGTTTTTATTCAGCAGCTAGCAGGGAGAAGACACAAACAGTCCCCCCAGATCCTCCACACACAACCTCTACCCTAATGAATGTATAACAGTGTGTGTGGGTGTGACTGTGAGGGAGTGTGTGTGTGTGTGTGTGTGTGTGTGTGTGTGTGTATGTGTTGGATTGTGGGTACCAGTGGGACTGTGCAGAGGAGTCTCGGGAGGTTTGAGAAATGTTCTTGAGACAGATTGGTAGTGAAGCTAAAAAGCTGTTATTTTGGCATGCTTGAACAGGTCATCTTGGGCCCATGCGCACACACACATGAACACACACACACACACACACACACACACACACACACACACACACACCTCCATCTCCTGAGCCGCCAAAGTGGGGGTCCGTGACACACATCCAGTCTCTAGCCCGCCTCTGCTTTTACTATTCCCATTTCTATGAAAACATAAATAATACAGGGTGTGTAGAATATGGCAATTGAATGGATTCTAGCCTATGAGCTTTTGTTTTTCAAAAAGATCCTCGACGGTGGTAGACCTGGAACAAACCGTGAGGGCAACTCAATATCGTGGAAAGACAATAAGAAAGCTGACATTCTCGCTAGCACGCTTTCATTAGGCATCATCATGGGCTGGAGAGAGAACAGGATGTTCCCTGCAGATGAGCTCGCTCACACACACAGACACAGACACAGACACACACAGACACAGACACAGACACACACAGTGTGGGAACCGAATCATCAATGTTTGGAGCAGAGGAACCGATAGTGAGCCTTTGATCCTCCTGAGGCTTTTCATCAGTGTGCAGGCTGGGGTTATTGACTGGACTGTCATCTGCTGGGGCTCTCAGCCAGCCGGAGGGGGACTGTGCCTGACACACTGTGTGTGTGTGTGTGTGTGTGTGTGTGTGTGTGTGCGTGCGTACGTGTGCGTGCGTGCGTGTGAGTGTGAGTGTGAGTGTGTGAGATCGTGAGAGATATCGCGCGACACAGGCAGACTAAGAGAGATGAAGATGCACAGACTTGAGGCCCCATAGAGTGTCCCGACCGCATCTCCGAAACAGAAGCACACGGCAGGAGAGGAAGTTTGGGGCCAAACAGAGTCCCGCAGTCACAGTGACAGTATGTCAACCAGAAACACAGCCCATCCCTGTCCAGGTTCCCTCTTAACACGTTGGCACCTCCCAACGGTCTGCCCGGCAGGGAGACAGGACCCAGTGGTGGTGGGGTTCAGCCAGGCCCGTTCTGTCCCCAGGAAGGTGACTGCAGCTCCCACAGCGCCACAAATAGCCCTCACCTAGGTGCCACTTCCACCGCGGCCGTTTGCCCTGCTCCGCTCCGACACTTGGGTCCTCTCTCTCTCTCTCTCTCTCTCTCTCTCTCTCTCTCTCTTTCTCTCTTTCCCTCTCTCTCCCTCCCCCCACTTCTCCATCTATGTCTCTTGGCTGCTCTCTTCTCTGTGGAAAAAAAAATGCAACTGTGAGTCAATAAATCTGTCGGTGCCACTTAGTTTCTACCCAGTCACCACCTCAGTATTCTTCTCATTCATCATGTTGAACTCGCAGTTACTTCAGATTCTCTCTCAGCACCTAAGACACACACACACACACACACACACACACACACACAAATAAAACCAGGCACAACCCCTCACAAACATCCCTCCCTAAATTTCCACCCGTGTAAGCACATTCCTTCTGAATTTGGTCTACAGAAGGGAGCAGTTTCCCAAAGCCTGTTGGGAAATTCCGACTTTCTGTCTAGCCGGACGGCTGGCCCACAGGTGGGCAAACAGCGGAATGATTCCCTCTAATGACTCCACAACAGCCTCTAAGACTCCGTGCGTGTGTGTATGTGTGTGTATGTGTGTACGGTAATGTTAAGAAAGAGACAGAGACAAGAAGAGAGAATCTAGTCATCTAGAAAACCTTCCCTGTCTGGTTCCTATTGACTGTCTACCTATAGCATCATGTGTCCAGAGGGGATGAGGAAGCTTCAAACCAGGGGGATCATCATGTGTGCATGTGACCTGCTAGCCTGCCCAGCGTGACAAGACAAAGTGTGAGGAGGACTTTGAGGCCTTCAGCTTTGGCAGGCCAGCGGACAGCTGGGAGGGCGCCGAGGCCGGAGAGCAGCTGTCACAACAACCAGGACATGTGGACCCTACGGCTTCCATCAATACACACACAAAAACACCCCCACACAAACACACACACACTTACACGCTGCACATATACGTGTGCACATGAAGACTAACACATACCCACACGCATACACACAAATGGAGTACATACACATGTGCACAGACAAACACACACACATATATACGTCTACGCAACCACACACAGTCACATAAATACCGATATACACACACACACACACTACACGCACAACCACACCACCGCAGTCCAGATTCAAAAGGAGCCCTCTTTCTCTCGTATCAATGGCTTCCTCTTTTATTGCAGTACTTGTTGCTAGCCTTTCTCCAGCGTGTCACTCCATCTTGCTTTGTTCAGCAGTAAGGAGGACATTACATAACAATAACAACAACAACAACAGGCCAAGGCCGTAAAGTGCTGAGGGTCAGATAAGGATCAACGCCGTCAACACTAGATAAGGCCACAATATCGCTGCCACTCCTTGTGCCAAGACAGCTCCTAGTGAGGTCGCCAGGTCCTAATGTTACCGCGCACGTATAATTCTACGAAAAGCATTATCGCAGAAACAATGTCTGCTGGGAACGGAAGCCGGCATGCGCTTTGGGGGGGGGGGGGGTCACTTCAAGGATGCAGCGGGCGCACTTTGCATTCTACATTCTACAGAGGACTGAAGTAACTTAGTACGTTATTTTGAACTATGGGACTGACGGGGCTGTTGACATGGAAACAGAGTGGGGGCCAACTGTCTGTCCACCACCAGGACTTAAGCAGAAGCAGAATCTAAAAGTACAGTCGAAAACAGTAGAGGAGAGTTCAGGTGAGCCGTGCAACAACAGTATTTGATGATCCTTTTATCTTTAGAGCGCGCTTAAGTCACAGCCATCCAGTTCAAAGGCCCATCTACCTATCCCTATCTTTACTACAAGCACACCACAACAGAGGATAAAAAAGTAGCGTGTCAGTCAAACAAAGAGCAGGAGTCCCCCCCACCCCAGCCACTCAACAGCTATGACTGGGCTCTCTTACGTCCTCATTTCTGTCCAATCAGTAATGAGGGTCCAGAGTGCGCACCCAGCAGCCAAAACAAAACAAGGCGACTCCCTATTTCTTGTACACTCGCTGTATCCAAAAGGGCGTCCGGTGGGGCAGACACACCTTGTTTGGAGCCTCTGGGCTGCTGATAAAGGCTGTTGAGGCACTCCGTCGAGGCACAAGGCCTTCCAGCAGCGTGGGGACGGCTTTTATTAGGAGAAGGAGGCATGGCTGACCTTCTCCACGCAGAGATACAGGCAGACAGGGAAATGGTTATGGAAAGCTGTTGTTGCAGGACAGCGGCGCGAACATGACTAAGAAAGCACACGCGCATACGCGCAAACACACACACACACACACACACACACACACACACACAAAGACACACAGACACACACACACACACACACACACACACAAAGAAACACACACACACAGACACACACACACACAGACACACACACACACACAAAGGCACACACACACAAAGGCACACACACACTTTACTGACGTCAAAGGCCCTGCTGCACGGTCTCTCACACAGGTGTGTGAGTTTCGTGTTTTACCTACGCCACAGAAACACACAGGTGTGAGGAGAGCCTCTCCCACCTTCCTATATCTCAACATCGGACACGCTAAAAGAGCAGGGGCATCTAACCCCGTCTCGCAGTGATGACATCAGCAGGCTCAGTTCCAACTCCAAAGGCAGGGAATATTCTCACTATAGTGCGCTGACAAGCACCACTGTTTTACACGCATGGACAGACAGTCTGTACCTAGGGGCGGTTTTAGACCTATTTGAGAAATGTCCGCTGAGGCCAGGGAACGACCCCTCCCACAGCGATACACACATCACACCTCCTCCCTCGGCCATGCCACAAAAGAGTCTCAGTGTTTGCCTTTAAAGGAGTGTGACTCAAGGGAATGAGTCCCTCAGCACCGTCCCCTCCTCCTAAGGCCTGCACTACGGGGCACAGCAGCGATCGGACGGGCCCTGTGTTTGCATGGCGTTTGCACATGAATGGAGGCGAGCAGCCGTGGAGGCAGGCTGGGTCATGGTAACCCTGATAAGGGCCCGGGCTGCCTTCAGGCCCCTGTAGTACGGGTTCACGGGACACTCCTTAGTGGGGCCGCACTGTCAACAAACAAGGCCGTGAACTCGATGTAGGCCAGCATCCACCGTGGTAACCAAGGAAGAGAGGGAGTGGGATGGACGCAGACACTCCATTGGAAAGTTGTCAGCGCGCGCGTTGCTTAAAGGCAAGAGCTCAAGAGAGTCTAAAGAAACATGGAAAGCCAACTAAAACTTAAACTAAAACGCTCTTACAGACCGTGGGCATCTACAGAGAGCCACAGGAGTACCCTCCTGTTAGTGTGTGTAATGTATAAGGCCTTGGTGCAGAGGGTCAGGAAAGCTTACGGTTAGGATTCACAGGCCAAGGCTGATTAATAGGAATAGTATCACACACACACACACACACACACACACACACACACACACACACACACACACACACACACACACAGGCACACACCGCCTCCTCAAGGACAGTCCTTGCGTGTGTGTGCTACACATCTTTAGACAGGGTCTACTGACTAAGAATTTGAACGGCATGCGACACCTCCCCTACATCGCGCCCCTCTCTCTCTTCAGGCTCAGGGCCAGTGTACACAAGAAGCGTTAGAAAGCCTGGATTCTTCTAAAGGGTAAGTCCCATTTAAAGAAGCCCAGCCGCACACTCCACCTCATCCCTGACTCAGAATGTGCACATGCTCTGGGGGTTACCTATGGGTAGATGGAAGCGGTTGAGCTGGGCTCGCCGGGCTAAAGACTGGCACTAATGCAGGCTTTGCTTTGTCATCGGAGGGGCCTGGCCAAAGCAGCGCTGACAATAGCCCGTGGATTAGTCACACGAGCACGGACACACCAACAGCACTGAGAGTGTGTGTGTATGTGTGTGGGCACAGTGTGAAAGACAGCACATTATGCAACGTGTGTATGCCGCCCACACCGGGCACACATCTAGCACAGAGGGTCGCAGGTCATAACGCACTGAAGTGCTTGCCTGTTTTGTACCACGGGTGTTTTTGCCTGGTTTATTTAGGTAGCTCTGGGTTAAAATGCTTTGTTTTTCTATGAGATACCAGTACGTGTGTGTGTGTGTGTGCGCGCGGGGATGCGAGTGCGTGTGCCTGTCTGTCGGCCTATCTGTCGATATGTTCAGCGGCAAAAAACAGTCTCGCAGCCATGGTCGCACAGACTGTGTCAAGGAATGTCTGGGTTGCCATCAGCCCACACAGACCTTTAGAGGGAGCCTTCCAGACACGGCACACAGAGCCCACCAACCATTGGGGTCGTTGCCGGGTTGTACGCCTGTCGCTGGTCCACACCAGTGGGTGGAGGGGGAGAAGATAGACTAGTAAGGAGCACAGCATCTTAATCACACAGTCGCTTGTTGTGACAAGGGGAGTGTGTCCTTTCTAGAAAATCCACTGGGGACCAAGCCAACAGCCGTGATTGAAAACGAGCTCCACAGAACAATACGTGAAGGGCTGCCAATTTCGCTCGGGGGAGTAAACATTTCAAGGTGAAAAATATCCACGTCGAGGTGGGTTGTCTGTGGTCACCCCCCCCCAAACCCCGGGTCCTTTTCTCAGCCTTGCGGCAAGGCCTCTGGGGCTTCCCCCTGGGTGAAGGAAGGCTAGGAGACAGGCTGCAGGCAGAACCAAGCGAAGTGTCCCGGCAGAGGCCCGCTAGACGTGGAGACTGACAGGGTCACAGCGGTAGCCGGCCGCGTACCTGAGCTGTTGGTGCGTCCGCGGTAAACGTCGTCATAGGCCTTCCACTGCTGGGTGACCTGGTAGGCATGGATGAACACCACCAGCACGGCCACCAGGCAGACCAGAGGCAGCAGCACCGCGGTGCTCAGGGCTGCATAGATGTTAGGGATGAAACACCTACAGAGAGAGAGGGACGGAGAGAGAGAAAGAGAGAGAGAGAGAGAGATATAGGGGAAAGAAATGAAAAAAAAAACATGATTATTATTATTAAATAGGTTATGTGCTAAATGTGTTATGTAGAATGTATTTATGCACAGATATTAAGAGGTTAGGAGTGTGAGAACATTAGATCAATCCTTAAAAGCAAGTCGTATTTGTTTTTATGACCATCGATTTTTCAAGGGCAGTCATTTTTTTCCAACAGAGTGTGTCGTCATACGCTACTTTGTATTCACAAGCTCTCGAGCTAAAGTTGCAATGGAATTGTTTTTGAGACTTTTCTAAGACTTACAAGTACAGAGATTTGCTTTCAGCCCCTTTGCACCCCTCACTACAGGATAGAACAGTGTCATGTAAACAGGAGAGCAATAAGCCGGCTGAAACGTATTACAATGTTTTATTGGTCTATATTTGGTCAAGGCCCTGCTGGTCCAAAGCCGCTCAGCAGGATGTAATAGTTGATACCTCTGAGCCAGCCTGAGACCCAGAACAGACCCACCCAATAACAGCCTTCAAAGACTTTCGCTGGAAAACAGGCTCATAAATCTGCCTAGCAACCAGTAGCAAGGGTCAGGCTGAAGCAATGCTGGGATACGATCTGAGAGTGCTTGGAGGTGTTTGTCGACTTCGCTAGAGGAGGCTGAGAAAACAAAGGCGGTTAGCTGCTTTGAAACTCGTTCTCCTGCCAGCAGCAACACGAGAGCCATCTGTTGGCTTTTTGTAGTTGTGTGCATAAATTACTGTGCGTATATATATGTAGCTATGATATTGTGCTCTTGTCTACTCGCCCAATTCTCTGTGTGTTTCTAAGGTCAAACTTAGCACAATGCACACACACACATACACACGCGCACGCACACACACACACACACAGCTAAGAACACACGCACCCTGTTAATGTCATAGTTGCACGTCAGAACATTCTGGGCCGATGTTGGTGGAGGGGGGCTGTGGCTGAGGTGCCAATCCGTGCCGAATACCAGCGGCATACCTGCCGTTCCATACCTCGCACACCAACACATAGCAGAGAGCAGGGCAGGGCGGGGTGGACGCCGTGTTCCCTCTCCAAAGGGATATCCCTGGTGGTTCATCTGTCACGCTCAGCCCGTCCACTTCCTTCTCTCTAGTTGCACTTTTTCTACTCTCGAAAACAAAATAAAGACACCCGCTACAAACACAAAAGTGTACCGATCTCTCTCTGCTTGTATTTCTGTGTTTCTACAGTGGTTTCTCTGCGACTGTACAGCGTCTTGCCGCTCAGTCACTGCGTTCGGTGTTCCCAACCAACTCATTCCCAGTGAGGTCATTCCAAGCCAAGAACTCAATCCCGTCTCCACTCGGGTTTTCCACCATCTCCACCGGTTGTTTGCCTCTGGGAAAACATCCCGGAAATGTTGTTATGACCATGGGCTACAGTATCTTGATCAATGTGCAAGTGTTTTCTTTACACAAGGATGTGATCGGTGGAAAAACCCAGGCCTAGCTGAAGACCGGACCAACATGATTTGCAGAGAAATAATTGGGGCTTAGCTAGACACAACAGAGGTTGAGCTATGTTGGATACAGTACAGCATCACAGCCTCCAGAACATTCACACGCTTCTCTCTCCCAGAGGAAGATGCCTTCCCTTGGGAGATGAGCTGATTATCTCTGTTCATTTTGGTTTCTCTGGGTGATAAGAGGGCACCACAAAATGAAACAATAACTCAGAGAATAGGTGTTCAACATACCAAGATATTGTTATTAAGAAAGATTATCTCCATGTTATTTTTATATTGTGGACTATGCCATTTTCTGGAGTAGGACTGAGCAAAGCAGCTGCAGCCCAAACAATCTCACACAGTTGTGATATTATTGTGTCTGCCCCAATGGGTTGTGATTTGGATAATCAAGGGGAATGGATATCAGACAGTGTTAGGTAAGCATTTGAACTGGGTTGGCTTTCGTTGTTCTTGTCAAAACAGATGTATCAGGTTGAGAGTGGGTAGACAGAGAACCAGAGAAAGAGAGAGAGGGGGTGGGGGTGGGGGGCTGGGTAGAGGGGATGGATGTGTTTACAGGTCAGTGGACATAACCTAGGATTTAGGACCTCAGAAACGAGGAGAGACACTGGGCTGTAATGTACTCAGACCAAAGCAGCCACAGCTTTGTGTTTGCATTGAAATCGCAGATGATCAGCGCATGACTAATGAGTATAAGAGGCTTAGTGCTCTTTTAAATGATTGACATTAGATTGATCAGAACAAGCGTGTGTGTGCGTGTGTGTGCGTGTGTGTGTGTGTGTGTGTGTGTGTGTGTGTGTGTGTGTATCCGTGCGTGGGGGACCGTCCGTGTGCTGAATGGCGTTCTCTTCCCACTCTCATTACTCATTACGCCCTGAAACTGGGCACTGGTTTATGCAAACCCTCGTCTCTCTTCCTCTCATCCTTGTGGAATATTCTGGCCAAATTATTTATCTGATCTGTTCTTCACGAACCACCCCTGATATCTCACACTTATTTTTTTTCTGGTTTATTTCCTACCAAAAGCGAGTTTCCAATTCTCTCACCCCGCTTCCCCAAACCTTCCCCAAACATGGCCCTTCCTGTGAGACTCCCCGCTGGGTAACAGGCCCGATAAAGACAAATAGACAGGCAGGCAGACAGACAGACAGGCAGACAGGGCAGACAGACAGGCAGGCAGACAGACAGACAGGCAGACAGAGAGACGCGTTCGCACACTGAAGACAGAGTCGGACGGGCAGTGAGTAACACCAAGAGGTGCACTGTTTGGTATGGGATCACAACAACAAGTTATGGCTAGCGGTAGCCGTGGGAGGCATTCAAGCAGGAACAAAAAACAACAGAAAGTCTCACTGGGGGAGAAGCAAACACACACCTAATAAAAATATCAAAGCAGCTAGTCAGGGGGAAGAAGAGAGAGGTGTGAACAGACAGCATGTATTTTTCAAATCTATCCGGTTTGTGCAGAAACTCTAAAGCCTTTGGTCTGCTCTGAGGATTTACACGCTATTGTGTGCCTACGGAGGTGACGATAACAGGACTACCTGTACTGTCAACAAATTGCAGTACCCGTGGTTCACCACTAGTAGTCCATGCACTGAAGACATGCTGGGTGATTTCCAGTTTCCACCTGTTGCCGCATGAACAGGGTGGAACTGAGGGACTGTACGAGTGACCTCACCTGTTTTCTTGTTTGTTCAAGCTGGTGAAGAGAGAGAGAGGGTGGGGGGGGGGGGGGAGTCTAATCTACCTAGGAGAGAACCAGAAACCACACAACGAACCACCCGTGCCCTTGACACTGTCGTAGATACTCAAGAAACACACACACACACCGCTTGTGCAAAAGCAAACAGGCACATCCGCTATGGCCCACCCAGGAGCACCGGTTACATTTTGTCATGGGGAATTAAGAATAGCAGGGTTAGCTTCATCATACTTTGCTCTTGGCTCACACAAACACACACAAACTGACACAGACGTGAATACACAGCGCAGGAAAACACCCCACCGAAACAAACACACACACACACACATACACATACACACAAACACACACACACACAGACCCCCCCCCCACACACACACACACACACACACACACACACACACACACACACACACTCACAGTCTTGACAGGTTTTAAGCAGAGCCACAGAAGGGACTTGTGTGCACGTTTCTATTCTGAACAATGACCTCATGCAGTGGTCTATAAATAGACCTGTGTGGGATATTCAGAGCTCTACCCCCCCTTCTCTCTCTCTCTGTACAGGGAGGGCCTCCACCTCTAATCTAGAGACAGAGGTTGCTGTAGACACATGCACACACACACACACACACACAATCAATCTATTATTCCTGAGTGAGTCCTTCAGCTGTCACGAGCAGCTTCACAGGCGTGCCGGGTTAAAGGAAGAGTAGAGGCACCAGGTGTGTTTACATTTGGTCTACAAAAGGAAGCTGAAGTCACCTGGACCAGTTAAGGAAAAGTATAAGTTCTATAGCGTCATGGTGTGTGTGTGTGTGTGTGTGTGTGTGTGGGGGGGGGGGGGTCTGTGTGTGTGTGTGTGTATGTGTGTGTGTGTGTGTGTGTGTGTGTTTGTGCGTGCGTGCGGTGAGCACTCCACTCACACATCTCCCTGCACCAGTCCATAGACTGTGTGTATGCTCCAGCCGTAGCCTCCCAGCAGCACGATGACCAGCAGGATGATGACCACGGCAGGAAGTCCCCAGCCCAGCAGGAAGTAGAGCAGGTGGCGCCGCTCCGTGTGCTCGTCATTCATCACCAACACTTGCCAGAAGTTGACCGCCTGGACACACACGCACACACGCACACACGCACACACACACACACACACACACACACTCACACACACACACACACACACACACACACACACACACACACACACACACACACACACACACACACACAGGGAGTATATTAGGTAATGGCACAAGACTTGTATAACACATATATCCATGGGTGTAAGCACATTCCTCCTGACCGGTCTGGGAAGGCCTCCCACAGAACGAGCGGCTTCCCAAGGCCTGGAGGGCGCGGCCACGTGGTTGTGTAACCGTTCCCAGGGAACCATGGGTGGTGTGGCCCGTTTGATTCAGCAGTATGGAAGGTGCCTTGTCCATGCTGTCAGGCTAAATGGATTAGCCCAGGCGTTTGTGCTGCGCTGGCTGGCTGCAGATAGAACAGGGCTCTCCGGGGCTTTGACGGGGACTTCCTGGCTGCTCGGAGCTTACCTAACACGCTGAAACCGGAAGACCGGCTAGATAGCGAGGTGGCTTCTATCTCATATTCGATTCGCTCAGCCAGGGGCTGGAGCTCTAATTAAATTGTGGGCTGCTTTTTTTAGGGCAACCTGCCAGCCAGCATTCCCTGGCCCGTGGAGTTGTAGCGCCCATGCGTTTCGGCTACTTAGCTAAAAGCTGCTACCTGATAAGGGAGAGCGAGCATAGCGAACGGGTCGATAGCATCAATGGGGAAGACTTTTAGCGCGACACGCATCAGAAGAGACAGGGATGTCAGCGTTATTTTCATCAGGTAGCTATCCTGCTAAGGGGGAAACACAATGGCATGCCAGGCGTTTTACAAACTCCCTTCTTAAGATAAGATTGAAGGGTAAACAAAGAAGAGAGGCTGGGTAAAAATTCAAAAGAGAATAGTGGGAACAGAGAAAGGAAAAAACAGGGCAACAAAGCCAACCTTAGACTTGTATTGGGACACAAATGTAGTAGTTTGAATCTCATTTTACAGGCTATGGTTGTATGCTCTTTGGTAAAGTCTGGTATGGTAGAGTCTATTGTCAAAAATGAACTGAAAATACTTTGTCATCACTTTAAGAATAATTCCAGAAAGAACAATAAGCTAAATTATTGTTAATAAGTCTACTTTGAAAATTGTGAAGTGTCATTTATTTCAAGAATGGAACACATTTTTAGTTAGACCATTTGCTTTTTTTTCAAGACTAAAGCCACATCACAGTAAAATGTTCATAGTCTACACATAGTTAGTCAACTGAAATCACCCTAGATAGATAGAGATCCAAATTGAGGGTTACATCGTTACTAAAAACACACTCTAATAAAAGTTTTGCGCAACAAATACTTTCCAGTTTTAATCAGGAATTAGTTTCATTCCAGCACAGAATCAACTCCATCACTACCATGTGTGTTTCAAACATTCAACCTCGCTGCCAACTCCTTAACCCAAACACTTCATGGACCTTATCAAAACCCTGGGCTCTGGGCATTTATCTGCTTAGACTTCAAACGTCATTTGGGGAAAACAAACGAATGGAAAACTAATGATCCCAGAAAAACATGGCACGGCCGACCATGTCCTCATGCATTCTCCATGAACTTATCCGAGGCTCGAATCTGAAAAAGAAAGCACGACTGCGGGGTGCCAAGAAAGATTAAATCTGCTGTGTAAACAACGGTTGGATTTTCCTATGAAAGTCTTAAAGGATGGAGGTGAAGCGGCAGAGGGAACCTAACACACGAGGCCGGGCAGAGCAGGAGAAGGGGTGAAGAAGTGAGAGTCTAACAAAGGCCGACGTATTCCTCTCACTGTTGCATTTACCGGTTCACGTCCTGAGGCATGTTCCGGAAGAACACCCACCGGATTGGACTTGTCTTGAAGAAGGAAAACTTTTGTTCCCTTGAGGTAATGAGGCCGCGCTGAGGTCAGTGTTCCCTTTCAACACAGCGGGAGCACAACTAGTCCTGCATTCCTGACTCTTACAGCGGGTCACAAGTCATCCATACACTCCCCCTGGGATTAAATCCAGCTAATTCCCCTCTCTACCCTCCACTTCTGTCTGCAGCCCCTCCAACCCTCCTCGGAACACACAGCCCACCCGCTTTGTTATTTTCGGCGAAGGAGTCCCTCCTCGGTCAGCCAAGTCCCTGGGCTTTGACCGCTTCAGTTTATAGGCCATTACATCACCACAGAGACAGTTAGGTGGTTTGCTGGAGGGCAGGGCAGGGCAGGGCATCGCACCGATGGCAGGGGGGAAGGTCGCCGGGTCAGGGTTTACTGGGGGGCGGCGGGGTCAAATGTGGCGTGATAAAACGGCAATAGCACCGCTGTCACACCATTACCTCGGGGCCTGTGAGCGGCCTGGGTGGAAGCAGACGTAGCCCTGGCCTTAGCCCCTAGCACATAGTACAGAAAAACACGTGTCTGGACAGGAGCACAGGGGAAGGCAAAAGCCTTTTTGTGCCAAGAGAGGGATGAATGGAAAAAACGGGTGGGGCAGTGCGTCTGTCAACTGACCTTCAACCAAAGGATACCGTTCAGCCAAAGGAAATCCAAGCAACAGAACATTGAAAATAACCTTTTCTGAGACCAGACTTTGGTTCGGATACTTTATGATGTCACCCTGAGCAAAAAACATTTTAATCAGAGACTTATTTAGACACAACTGAATCGGTTATTTCGTTTTCTTATAGGAAGCACTGTACATCATTTTGGAAGGTTACAAAAAACTCTGATTGAATCTCAATGAAATGTCTCTTCTGAATGGGTTTTATTGTCTAGACTCTTGGGGAGAACCCTGACATGGCCTGCCCACACGTATTTATAGTGCTGCTGGAGGCCCTGCTGTTGACCCAGGGCTTGGAACACAATAACCTAGGGAGCTTAGTAACACTGTCTTTAGTCTAACTCCAACGGTTAACTGCACATTTTTAGACTTCATTTAGTTGATCTGTAGCACAGGATGAGATCATAAATAATTTAAAATGCAAGTGTTACATAATGTCATCAACAGTTATAGAGACACTGGGGGACCAACTACAAACACAAACACAGCACAACACACGACACACAACACAACACACTTGCTCTCTGGAAAATTGTAAGACTGTTCTTTCCCATTTCCCTGCTGAATCAGTCAGCAGACTGGCTGGTAATGACTGGGGCAAATTGGAGGCGGGTGGGGTGGGGTTGGGGGGGGGGGTTACCTGGATGAGCATCCAGCTGAACTGGCTGAGGTGGAAGTAGTGGGTGAACAGGCCCAGCGTGGCACAGCTTTCCTCGGAGAACACCCGGCCTCGGAACGCCGACACCAGGAAGCAGAGCTGCGGCACAGGGAGAGAAAGGAGGAGTGGAGAGATTGGAATACACAGGACGTAACATCCAGAGGGAACCAGCAGAAATGACCAGGCATTACACCACAGAACTACCACTCCACTGTGCCTAATAATACCAACACACAATGTCCTGGTACGTTCACAGCCATAAGATATACTACTGGGGCTGTTCTGAAGAGGGGGCTGCTGTCCACAGAGGCTCCATCCACCTGCAGCCTCAGCGATGGATGGGAGGCTGCAGAGGCACTGTCGATGCATTTTTAAAGGGCTGACAGGGTCAGATGGCCCTCTCGGAGATCCCGCAGACCTGTTACATCACAATGCAGCAAGGCAGCCACCGGGCAGGCGGGCCAGCAGCGGGGGACCATCAAAATAAAGAGCCACAGCCACGCTGAACAGCAGTCCCTGGACACCTGACCAGAGCCCTGCCTACGAAGATTGCGAGCGCAGGTGTATGTGTGTGTGTGTGTGTGTGTGTGCTTGCGAGTGTATGCGTGTGCGCGCAAGCAAATGTCTTAACCGTGAACTGAAGGGCACTGCAAAATAAATACAAAAAATGAGTGTGCATGTGTGTGCGGTTGCATATGCAAAACAGGAACAAGGGGGGAACAAAATTTGATTTGCAAAGGTGGACGGTGTCGAAAATACAACTCGACAGCTGAATGTACTGCAGATGCCCCTCATGGAGATTTATTAACCCTTAGTACACAGCCAAAGTGGTGCCAAGGCAACGGGCATCCGTTACAAAACGGCATCAGTATGGAGGGCATAGCTTGGTGAGAGGAGAGGAGAGGAGAGGAGAGGAGAGGATACAAACAAAGAGAAAGAGGGGAGGGAGACAGAGATGGGAGGGAGACAGAGGAAAAACAGCGCAGAGCGAAAACAGTGAGAGGGACCGGCCCAATAAAGAGTGAGGATTACTCCTACAGGCTAGAAGCAGGGAGGGAAGGAGGCAGAAAAGAACACTATGTCCTTCTGGATCTTATTCTTGGTCCAGGCAGCCATCTCAGGCAGTGCGTGCTTGTCCGACCACTTGTCCCAGAGGTCCGGTGGTGGGGACAGGTCCATGGCAGCAAGCTAATCCCTAAATTTCCCCCCTACAATTAGCTGACAGCTTACGAGGAGAGGGTCTATCTGGGGAATGAGGGCCTCCACCTCTGGCCCTCATCTCTGACTGGGTGTGGAGAGAGGATGAGAGGAGAGGGAGAGAGAGAGAGAGAGAGAGAGAGAGAGCGAGAGAGAGAGCGAGAGAGAGAGAGAGAGAGAGAGAGAGAGAGAGAGAGAGAGTCAGGGAGGGAGGGAGGGAGACTGAGTACGATAGAAAGAGAGAGGGGGAAGGAGAGATAGGGGGAGGGAGATAGAGCAGGAGAGAGGGAGAAAGAGAGAGAGCGGGCGGGGGGGATAGGAGGAGGGAGATAGAGCAGGAGAGAGGGAGAGGGTGCGGGAGGGAGAGTGAGAGGGAGAGCGAGAGTGAAGAATAAAGAGAGGGAGACAGAGGGGCAGCAAAGCACACCTGCCAGCCTGTGAGTGCAATAGATTGGCCTCTCTCTCTCTCTCCCTCCCTCCCCAACCAGATGGCCCCGGCCAGCCTTCTGGTGCACATGACAAACAACTCCTCTTTATCCTTTATCACTTGGTGAGAACGCTGCCATCATGGTTCTCTTCATCGTTAAGCAAAGCTCTGATTAAAATGTAAAGCTAAAGTTGTGCCACCATGGCTCGTACAGCTGGTCTAAACAGGCAATAGACATATCACAGCCACAGGTGAGGAACACACACACACACATACACACACACACACACACACACACACACACACACACACACACACACACACACACACACACACCGACTTGAGATGAGTAATTATGGCATATTACAGTGTCACAGGAGGATGACAAGACGACTCCGCCTGCCTCAACAAATCAAGACGGAGTAATTATAATGATTTGACAGCTTGAACGACCGAGACCCAGGTGCTGTAAAACAAGTTTCAAATCAATTATCCCCAAAATAGCACTCGGCACAAAGTCTGACAGCTAGGCCATGCAACTCCATGTAGAGCTTCGTGCCTTGCCAGAGAACAAACACATTACTCTTCATCAGCAACCGGAGATTACCACGGAGTGATTACATCCACCCCTAGGATTGGTGTAACCCACGGCTGCCAGGGGCAACCAGGCAAACAGGCGCTGGGCATCATGGAGTGACCTCATGGTCACTGAGAAGTGATCCGAACGCGAGGCGACTTAGGATCCCCGGGGCCGTTCTATCCAATCGGCTTTCGACAAGGGAAACCAACTGGCCCAGCTCTCCGTGTCGGGACGGCCCTTCCAGAGCAAACACCCAGCCCTTTTCGTCTTCCTCGCCTGTTCCTCAAAATACCTCTCTCTCTCTCGCTTCCAGAGATGTCACATTGACCTGTGACACGATTTTACACCCCCACAATTTTACACCTCTTTTCCTTCCGTCAGGCTTGATTTTGAAACCAACACAGCGTAATTCAGTTTGCCCTGCCTGGAGCGGGCCCAGCGGGGTGGGTCGGGGAGGGCCCTTCGAGGGAGGCGGCCGGGGAAGGCAGGGGAGACCTGGAATGGTGCTGCTGCTGGCCAGGTTTGCCGTGAGGAGGTTTCCGGACGCCGTGCTGTTTGGCCGAGGTAAGCCTCGAGTTGGCCAAGGGCACAGCATGCCACTGGCTTCAGGAATATTGGGCGAGGTGCCAAAGAAAGGCAGACACACAGACACATGGAGCGGGAGCACACACACAAGCATCGTTTGTTTTAGCCTGCTAGCTAAGTGGTGGCTTAAAGAGGAGCTGTCATACCGTACCACCAGTCACCCCACCTCTCTGTAGAGCCCCTCAGACCTTAGCAGGTGACCTGTGAGGACACCACAACACAACTAAGTTGATGAAGTGGAGGTGATCTAGCCATAGTGTCCTGTAGGATCAAGTTCAATGTACTGTTTGCCTTTATGTGTATGTGAATGTGAATGTGTGTGTTTGTCTTGGTGTGTCTATGTGCGACTCTAAGCCAGACTGCATGTGGTCAGCGTTAAGACTGGGTGGCGAGTGCTGATACCAGGCGGGATCAATGGATCCCAGAGTGGATTTCCTCTGAGGAACTGGTCTGGACCGACCATGCAAAGGTTTTCTAGGAATCACTCCAGCAAAATAAGCCCTTAACCATCTGCTCTAAAGGAAGGGATGAACTGTTCTTTGACATGCGAACATGCGAACACGTACACACACACACACACACACACACACACACACACACACACACACACACACAGGGAGAGAGAGAGACACACACACACATGCTTAGTCTCCTCAGATTTTCACTTTCATCTACTGCCCTGTTTTATCTTGGTCTTACACACTAAAAACACACCCTAAACAGACATGTGCACGCACATAAACACACACACACACACACACGCACACACACACACACACACACACACACACACACACACACACACACACACACACACACACACACACACACACACACACACACACACAAATTCACACAAACACACTCATCAGGGTGTGGTGCAGATTAGGGAACTCTACCTGGTCGATTGACTGTCTGTGGGCAGCCGTAAAGCATCCTGTAATCATCCCTATAACAATGGTGTCTGATCCTGGCTCCTGTACTCACAGTGCTCAACTCTGATGACTGGGGGCTTCAGCAGTGTGCCCCTAATACAGTCTGACACACACTCATGCTAGGTCTTTGTCCATCGCAAAGGAGGTCTGAAGCAACACCAAATAGTCACTTTAAGGCGGTCGCCAAGACAGCTTTCTCCTTTGAACTAGCACAACAGTTTGTCTGTCTGACATCAAAACCCTCTTTTGTCTTGAGTCAAAGAAACAGAGCATTGGAACACATTTCGAGCACTAACAAACCAAAGGTCTAAATGTTGATCATCCTGAGGGCAAGTGAAACAAAAAACACCTTTTAGTTGGACTCAGCGATACAGACAGACAAATGTGGAGAATAAATATGAAGTGCATCTGAGTGAACAGCCCAGGGAACCGACTCGACCGAGGCCAGGTCTGTCAGGACCAGACCTGAGATGGTGAAAACACATGGGGGGAGATGTAGGTTCATGGACATCTATAGTGAGGAGTCCCAGCCTACATGCCCAACCAGGATGCATCATTGCTGCCAAGAGACACTGTGTGCTGATCTTATCTGGAGCAAGACTGCGGTTAGGTTTAGGCGCCGCGACGGGAATGGAGACCACTCAGCCTGAACAAGAAGGGGTCAGGGTAAAGAGGCAAAATGGCGGCAAGACACAAGATGGCCGATCGGCAGCGGGAAGGACACAGGGGTCGCCTGTCTTTGAGACTGACTCTCTGGAGCCTCAGGCTGCACACACTCTCTGAGACAGGGAGGGGCAGCCGCCTGTAAGGTTACATGAGGGTGTGGTTACACAAGTGTGTGTGCTTACATGCTTGTGTGTGCTCCCAATTGTTCAAGGGTGCGGGTGTGTGTGCACACTTTGTAAAACAGGAACCACAAAAGTGCACTCCGGCAAAAAACAACTCCCCCTCAGCTAGATTGACAGCTAAGTGGATGACAAATCCAGATTCTGACTCTCCCCCGCACACGCAAAATCTCTGCCAGACTTGCAACTTGGAGCTATTTGTACACTATGGAGACAGAGTGAGGCAGCATGTGCCAATGGGAGACCATGGAGAGGAAGAGAGCCTACTGGATTGGGGCTTCTGCAGTCAGTCACTAAGGCCTCCACCTCTGCCATTGGCCTGTTGGTGCGGCCAGCGGGCCAATCACAGTGCTTCCCTTTGTTCTGGGTTCTGCAGCACATGGGTGGTGGTCGGGCTGTTGTTGTTGTTTGTGATAGGCTTGTCTCAGCTTTACAGGGATTGGCTAGAGAGTACAGTCGAGTTATCATCTGCAAGGATTTATCAATATCGTTTTCATAAAATATATATAAAGACGGATTGATAATATTGTTTCAACACATCAACTTACAATATATGTGAACTTCTGGACACCAGCTTGGAGTAATGTAGATACATATTTTTATGCTGTTTGAACAAATACATTTTCTTAAACAACATATGCGGTATGCAAAAAAAAAAAATAATAATCTTATGCGAAACGTGAAGGTTTAGCTTGTCTAAGAAACCATGTTTTGTTGAAATATACATTCCAAATGCAAGAACGCAAAAGACGCAAGAGCGAGGACAAACGATTTGCCTTAAACAGGTGCTATCATTCCACACCCATCGCTAGGACGCTGCATTTTCTGAATGCTGCTGCTGGATGCTACTCCCCTGCTAGAATGGAGCCTGATCGATAGGCCAGTGTGCGGAGGCTGTTCTCCCAGCTAGAGTACTAGGAGAGCTAATAATAGCTCCTCCGTCCAGAAGCATTACATCATGGTGGCGGTGCAGTGGAGTCCCAGAGCCCTGTGCCAGACCTTCCACAGCTCCACATTGCAAACCCTTCCAACCCCCACTCCACCGCCGCCTCCTCTCCTCGTCCCCCATCCCCCGCCTCCTGGAACAGCTACCGGTCTGAACTAGCTCCTACCAGCCTCGGCAACATCACGCGGCCGTGTTTTCCTCCGCTGCTTTTGTCCAGGGATGGAGGGGCTGATCCCCACTTATTCTGTGCTCCCTCCCTCCCTCCCTCCACCCCCCACCAAGAGTCAGCTATGTCCTTATGTTCACCCGCATGGACTATCATGGGCAGGGGACCTTGAACACGAAGCAACCCCTGAAAGAATTACTTTTCACTTAAGCTATGTCCAAACCGGAGGATCTGCGACTGAACCAAAGTGTTGCAGAACAATGAGCCCCACGGTGCATCCAACACAGCCCCGCATTCGAAACCCCCCGCTCTACAGATACAACCCATGGAGCTCCTGCATTTCCCTGGTACAGTGGAAGTGTGTCAGCACCGGGCATGGCTACGACATGGATTCATGATGTTTACGGTAGATCCCCATCCGCACGTACCCATAACTGAAGTGTGTGTGTGTGTGTGTGTGTGTGGGGGTGTGTGGGGGGGTTACACTCAAAGGGGGTCAGACAGGGATGAATCCTAGGTGGGTTAGTAGGGCAGTGTGGGAGAAGGCGGGGAGGAGGGACGTGATTTACGATTGGCTGAGGCGACCGGCGAGGCCGTAAAGACGACGAGGACAGTGAGCCAGAGACTAACGACCCGGCTGTCTGTCTGTCAATCACTGACGAGGGGAGAGAGAGGGAGACAGACAGCTACAAACAATCACAAAGACATGGCGGAAAATAAACTGTAGAGTGCACGGCATAACTTCAGCTTGGAATTAAACAACTTACAATATTAGTTACTGAATGGTATTGGAAACAAAATGCAATTTCCTTATCAAAAGTTGGGAGTCCCTCCCAACATCACATACCATTATTCTCTAGACTGCATGCATGCCAGAGATTTTATATTGACTTTATGTATTCATATGGTGTGGTGGTGCGTCAGGACAATATGTTTAGATGGAATCTTTGATTAATCAGTTCTTATAAAACTCTGTCATCAAATAAACATTGTCTGTTCAGCCCTGTTTCTCATCCAAACATCTACCACAGTCCCTCTGCGCACTTCCTCCTCAGCACACACTGTACAGCACGGCCCTTGCGTGTGTGTGTGTGTGTTTTGTCAGGGATGACTAATGACCACCTGGGACAGTATGGTCAGCTAAGACCGTCAAAAGCTGGGAGTTAGACGCTGAGTGCTGATAGCACCTGCCTTAATGCATGACGCAGCAATAGTGAGGGTTTGCAAACACACCCACCCACACGCACTCACACACACACACACACACACACACACACACACACACACACACACACACACACACAAATATGGAAACCAAATGCTTCGATGTTGCCTGAACAAAATCTTCTAAACACTCAAACAAACAGACAAACCCATGATCGCATGAATGAGACGCTGGCGAATGTGCACACATCTTCACACACATACACTCACTGAAATCAAGTACACAAAATGTTAGCCAGGTACATTCAAAACTAACAGTGGGCAGCTACATTGGCGTTGCCATGGTTATCTTTCTCCTCTCAGGGCCATTTGAAAGCATATGGAAGACATGGAGATATTGGCAGAGATAGAAAGAGATAGACATGGAAATATTGGCAGAGATAGATAAAGATAGAGAGAGATAGAGGGTGGGCAGACACTCGAGGAAGCAACAGGTCCACACTTGCACTTCTCTCACTCTCTCTCGTCCATTGTGTAACAACAGGAAAGGGTCAGTGCACAAGGCAGATCTCCCTGGTACACTGCCCTGCTCGCTGCCGGGTCGGAGCTCAGCGTGCGCCGCCCACGCTGATCTGGGTTTTGTGAAACTCCGTTTTCTCAGAGGCTGTTACATCACGGCCTAGCCTCCTTAGCTGGCTGGTTCCAGTACGGCCACACTGGTGCGACTCCCACCGTCACGCTGGCCCTAATCTACCCCTGCTCCCGCCTGCTGCAGAACATCAAGGGGATGAAAGCCCTGCAAGACTTCAATCGAACAGGCACAAGCCGTGCCCGATACCACTTGAAGGGACTGGGGGGGCCAGATTACATCATCGTGATGCCATATCCTGTCGGTCATGGTGCCGGGTTTCTGTCCAATCAGAGCCAGATTGACACACACACCCGCTAAGCTGCTTATGTTCCTGCTATCGCTCAATTGAAGGCTGGTCAATAAAAGGTGTAACCAGTTAATCACTGGACTGCTTGCAGACAGTGAAACACACACCTGCCTCAGGGAAGATTTGCAGTAAGAAATTGCGCGCATTTTTTTTTAAGCTAGTGAAATGGTCCCATGGGTTTCTCTGCGGGGAGTGAGACACATGCTTACCATAAGATTTGGCAGAGTGTCTTATCTGTGTAATGATTGTGAGCTCAATGCCAGGCCAGCTGTTTTTCAGGACACGCATGATGTCTTCCTTAGAAACAGGCGGGAATGATTGGTCTTGGAAAAGCTTTTCTCCGGAACACATGCCTGTAATTTATTACCGTGGCCCAAAAGTATGTGAAAGCTGTAATAAAAACAGTGGGCTTCTTGGAGAACTATCGATTGGCCACCCGTTGGTGGGCTATTGATGCGGAACCTAACGGTGGACTTGGAGTGACCCCTATGGGTCAGAGTGGGTAATTACTACAGCCGTTGGAAGTTGGAGCCTCTCTTTGAGACAGCACACCTGTGTCCCTTTATGTCTGTGAGGGAAAGTGTGTGTGTGTTTGAGTGTGTGTGTGTGTGTGTGTACCTGGCTAATATCGCCAGTCTAACCAAAGTCCAACTTTGTTGTAAGAGTCACTTGAGTTGGGGTCCCTTCACAAAGCCAGGTCAAGTGTCAACGGCCATATAGGTGATTCAAACAGAAGGCCATTGACTCAGAAAACAGGTTGAAATCGGCTGCAAACTAGGGAGCAAACTATTGTAAATAAAGCTCTTCATAAATAGACTATTAACAGTTTCGTTCATCAATGGACTTTACCACACACTGGCTTTTCTGGGTCCTGGAGGAAATCAAGCATTTTGACTGGACCGAAAGATAATGTCACTTCGTCATAATAAAAAGTGACATGAAGAAAAAGGATGTCCATCAGATTAAGGCAAGGAGACCTCCAGCCAATTATTAGTTAATGTAATGAGAAATAAGAGCAAAATCTAGTATCAGTGTCACCCATTCTAAACGGGATATGACAGAGATGACAATAACCACAATGCGTTTAGAAAAATCAAGCCATCAGCCCGTCTACTGATAAGACTAAAAAAAGATACTCCAATGACCCAAATACCTTGGAGGAAGAAACACTGGGGGAATCAACAACTCGAAGCCCAGTGGCATCAGGTTCACTCAGTCAATGACCTGAGGCTCACCCTCCAAAGTTCACACTCTACACACGTGGAGGTTCGCCAAGCCAACTAGCAGGCTCTAAATAGAGAAAAGGAGCAGGTGCTCCATCAGCCCGGCCATAGGTTTTGCTGGTGCACCAGACAGTCCCAGGTTGATAAGGACTACTGTGATATCCACTGGCTGAACTGGGAAAAAAAGGGTTTGGGAATGAACGACGATTTCAAAAAGCCAACTCCGGTCTTTGCCAAGTTTTATCTTTGCAAAAACCAATAAGTAGGTTGAGACTAAAGCACAATACAGCCAGAACATATTGTACTTGTTTGTGGGGCTGTGTTCGGGAGCATTGTCCTTGAGGCGCGGCGTTTTGTCAGCCTTCCTAACTGTTTGTGTGTCGTTGTCCTTAGCCATGTTCGCTGCCTACAATGTGAAGCCTCTTTGGGTTTTAGAAAAGATGGGTTTTTATATCAATAACATGTATTATTATTATCATTCGTTTTTTAATGGGCCACTCAAAGGTAGGAAAATTGATTGGATTAATTTGACCAGGAAGTTGTGAAAGATATGGACTATTGCATATGTTTTAGATGGATATAACATTTCATATAAAGTTTCTGTGAACTCCCTATGCTTATGTGTTCCATTATAAAGTGGGTAACAGGTTTAATTGAACCGGTGATAAATGACCGTGCTGGCACAGATCAGAACTGAACCAATTGAACAGGCCTATGTTTCCGTCATGCTTTTCTACAGATGGCCATCCCTGGGTTCCAAGAATTCCTTGGAGTCTTCCTGCTAACTCAAGACGTGCACGCTTTGAAAGGCCTCATAACTGTGACTGCTCCAGAGACCCGGGGTCAGCTCAGTCCTGATCCTCGCTGAGCCTTGCTCCTCCACGTGTCCACAGAGTGGACCTCGCCGGCAGGCGTGATGTGTGAGAAAGGGCGCCCCAGCCCTCCTGCCACTGTTTGCTGAGCTTTTTCTAGAAACCAGGGGAAGGGTCAAGGCCCCCAACCGCTGGTGTGTTTTTGGGGTCACCCGTCGTCGACAGCAGCCAAAAAAAGGAGTGCGTGACTCGGTGTGAAAAGTCCACAGGGAATGAGGTCCAAAGCACCATGGCGGTGACAGCAGATAATCCCAGTGACTAATAGACAAGATATAACCAGAAATAAACACAGACACACAGAGACAAACACACACACACACACACACACACACACACACAAATTTGAAATTTGCCAAGTAAAAGATTCACGTGTTAAAAGTCCCAATGTGGACTTTTCAGGCATTGTATATATTTGAAACTTACACTGCTCAGCCAAACTTTCTCGGAAAGTAAATACTGCACTTAGTCACGGGCAGTTGTGCAAAACCAAGGAAAAGCTAATGGCTAAACCTAAGTGCAGAATAAAAGCTTAGAAAAAAGCTAGTATAACATTGCGAGCCGTCCACAGGTTAATGGTTATGGGGGTCAGCCCGGTAGCTGGAGGTTTGGGGTCCACTCGTGCTTAGCCGGCTGTGACCTGGGACAGAAGCAGAGGCCTCCAACACCTGTCGACTGGCAGCCAGGTATGGTGAACCCCGTCCTCCTGTCTCTGTCAACCTAAGGTCAAGAAGTCATGCATGTCTCGGAGGACTAAGGGGCCGAGAGTTGGGAGGGAACAGAAATAAATGAGAAATGTCCTGTTGATCAGTACGCGCTGCTGCATGGCTATGTCACGTTTAACAAAAAGAGAATCAACAACAGGGCTGTTGCTGACTGAGGGCCTAGCCAGCAAGCTGAGTCAACAGCCATGGCAGTTACAGGGAAGCAACTGAAATAGGTCAAGTTGTGCAATGCCTAATCAAAGGGTAGGTACTCTCCCAAGCTGGATCTGAGACGTGGGGGGGAGTTTTGGAAAGGTGCAGGAACCAGTCGAGCTGAAATGAAGTGCAGTGTTTCCCGGCAGAGACGTGTGACTCACAGCCTGTGACACGCGACTGCCTCTTTCTAGCCTGCACCACGGTGGGGGAGACGGAGAAAGACCAGCTTGGAAAGAAAAGATAAAGCGAGAGAAATGTATATAGAGTCTGCTCATTTTAATGAGGGAGAGAGAGACACAGAAAGAGACGTAGGGAGAGTGAGAGAGAAAGTGTGTGAAGAGGCGAGAGAGAGAGAGTGAGAGAGAGAGAGAGTGAGAGAGAGAGAGAGAGAAAGAGAAAGAGAGAGAGAGAGAGAGAGAGAGAGAGAGAGAGTGAGAGAGAGAGATTGAGAGAGAGAGTGAGAGAGTGAGAGAGAGAGAGAGAAAGGGAGAGAGAGAGAGAGAGAGAGAGAGAGAGAGAGAGAGAGAGAGAGAGAGAGAGAGAGAGAGAGAGAGAGAGAGAACCTAAATGCTGTCGTTATGTGCACACATTTCATTGTTCTCTATTCGGGTCTCATGCCAGTAGCAGCGGGTGCTGCTGGTGACAAATGAGGAGCTGCGGAGGATAAGATGAACACAGGACTGTGCTGGTCTCAGCAGCAGAAGCAGTGGCATCATCCAGTGGGGTGGTAACAGGATCCTTCCCCAGGGCTCCCGTCACCTCTCCACTGTCCTACCACACTCCTCCTGGCCTCAGCACCTCAGCCACTCTGTACCATGACATCATCCTCACCATCAGCATGCCTGCCGGACTGACTGGCTAATTGACTGACTGGCTGACTGACTGGCTGACTGGCTCACTGACTGACTGGCTAATTGACTGGCTGACTGGCTGACTGGCTCACTGACTGACTGACTGACTGGCTGACTGGCTGACTGGCTCACTGACTGACTGGCTAATTGACTGGCTGACTGGCTCACTGACTGACTGAAAGACTGACTGACTGACTCACTGACTGGCTCACTGACAAGCTGGCTGACTGACTGACTGGCTGGCTGACTGACCGGTTCACTGACTTACTGACTGACTGACTGACATTCACCAGGCCCAACAGACAGATGACTTGTTTGTTTCTACGTAAAAGAAGTTGACGCTGACAGCGCTATCTTACTGTTTGACCAAACAAACACGGAATACGGACTGACATGGGATTTCACCGTGTGAAGGGAAGTGCAACTGTATTCGAGCTAGAGAGGTGTTTAATTTAAGGGGTGGAGATCCTGGCTAAGAGATGGGTCCAAGGTGACGAACCAAGGGTGCTTGTCTTCAGGGAAGCAGGTTTGGTGGCAAACAAAAGGGTTTACCGAACTGAGGCAGAATCTTAATATATTCCTGGCCTGACACAGAGTACTGGGGGTTGAGGATAAATCACTCAATAAACCAAAAGGGTGGGTGTGACGTTGGCTTCCTCCTTTTGAGTCTTTTCACAATATGACACAACACACAGAAGGGCAATGCTGTAAGTTTGGAGAAAAAAAAGTCTGATGTGAGTCAGACACAATATGAGTCATGCAAATTAACACCCTCACACAAACTAAAACGCAAATTCAATATCCCCCCCATTCAAACCCAACAAACCAACATCTGTTTTACAGCGGCTGTCTACAGTGACTAAGTGTTTTCCTGGTAAACTGCACGTAACAGTAAAACCAGCCCCTTGTACCATGTCATAGCCCTCTGTACTACTAACAACACATAACTTCTCTTGTGAGGAGCCCCATATTGTATACGTAGTTTCGTTGGTAACCCAATCCTCCACACTCCCCTCCACACGTCTTTCCAGGCCACAGTCCCCAGGCGCCCACCCCCCCTCGCCCCTCCTCGCTTCCTGTTGTCTCGGAGTAGAATAAATAGCAGCCTGTCAGAATGTTCCAGGCCTTCCCAAAGCCCACTTCCTGTCAGCAGGCTGAGGAGCTGAGGAGGAGCCCACGCTGCTGGCTGCTGGCCTGCTGCTACGGAACATCAGCGGCAGCCAAGACTAACAGCCGACTAAACACCTTCCAGTGACTGGAGCTACTTAAGGTAAACATCCGCCAGCGTTTGGATGAGACAGCCATGGTGTCAGGAGGTTTGAAGGGAAAGACTTGTGTTTAGGGGAGGGCTTAAACTTTTCAAGCTCACGCATGGGCATGGTTTCAAAAGAACACAAGACACACACAGAGACACTCACACACAGACACAGACACAGACATGCACACACACGCGCACACACAGACACATGCACATGCACACACACGTATACACACACACACACACACACACACACACACACACACACACACACACACACACACACAGACAAACACACACACACACACACACACACAGACAGACACAGACACACAACCCCCCCCCACACACACACACACACACACACACACTAAAACACTAAAACACTTCTCATCAAGTCCTGCTCATCTGGAAGTCAGTCTGTCAGCAGTGTGCTACCCGACCCTCATTAGAAGTGACTGGTCCCTAATCACACAATATAAGTGAACTACTAAGGCTGGGGGGAATACTGTCCACCCCACACAGGGCGGGTCCCTTCACACCCCACAGCTAAGGTTTCCAGGCACCCGAGTTCTGAGAACACCTGGTTATTGGAAGGGGAATGTATCAGCCTGCTGGTTAAAGAGTGGACATGAGTGTGTTCATCCTCTCCTTATGCAAAACCTAGCTCCTCCACTACTGCTTCCTAAGGTGAAGAACAATTCACGTGAGTCTGTCTACCGTGACCTGGGGCGAAAAATTCCAGTCAGTCACTCAGTCAGACACTCAGTCAACACGGCATTGACACAGGAATTAGGTTGGGCCTGGGGGCAAAAATAGTCTGAGCATATGTTTTTACACGTTCTGGTAATATTTCAGCCTGTGGATGGATGAAAAGCTGTGAGCAGTGAACTCACTGTTGTGGGCTGCTATGCAAAAAACGAAGAAAAAAAAAACAAAGGGGGCAATCATGCTTCAGTTTCCTGCTTGTACACTCCAAAGTTCAGCTGTGAGGATAAACCGGCCAGCCAAGTTTGGAAATGCTGTTTTCTCCCACCAAGGTCTTTGGCAGTTTCTCCTCAGAGTAAACAGAATCATAAACACTGCAGGGCAGTGTAAATATACTAGTGACAGGGAAATGGTTGCACGGTTACTCGGGAAGGACGGCGTCGCCTGACACAGGATATACAGAACAGGAGACGCTGCCGGGAAGAGATATTTTCCCTCTGTGGAAACGTAATTGTGGCTGTGAGGAAGTCGGTGGCCATCAATCCCGTGGGAACCGTGCCGGGTGGGCGTCCTGGAGGACTTTGGCCTTTTCGTGAAAGGATGCTGGCGCTGCACACGGTTCAGCAACCGAGGCGTGCGTCTGCGTGCGGGGCACGTAAGCCGAGATGCTCGCCATCGGATCCTGCAGCGTGCGCACGCACGTACGTACACACACACACACACACACACACACACACACACACACACACACACACCAACACAGACACAGAAACACACATCTCCAGCCCTGCCCCAATCCTTTATGGTGCCCCTTCTCTGATTGCCCAGAGTAAAACAGGAGTTATTGCCGCTGGTAGGAAGAGCCCAAATGTGGTTGATACACACAGACGCCAGGTGAGCCGCCGGGTAAATTTCCACTCAGCACAATCTTCAGTTGTCTTGCTGAGGGTATGGTGTTTCTGGACCCAACACCCGTCAACCACTTCCAACACATGTGCGCGCACACACACACACACACACACACACGCATTCTCGGCAAGAGGTCTCTCTCTAGAGTTGACCTAGGGGTTAGCTCATCCCGTACATCTCTAAAGGGGGTGAGAGACCCAGAAAACTGGCACTGGCCTTTGTTTGTCACCCTGTGGACAGCCCCAACAGCTCCAGATGTGACCCCCTGCCCGGGTCCATACTCACGCCAACACATACACTAACACAAGTGTTCTTAAGAGCTCCAGATGAGGCAAAATGTGAGGCCTTCCCCTAACTCAGCAGAAAACTTCTAGGGTACAACGTGACCGGGCACTGCTAACTTAATATCACCCAGGAATCAAAGCTCAGAGAGAGAACATTCTGTTTTCGCTATGAAAGCCATGTTTTCTGGCATACAGAGCAGGCCTGGTGCCTGTCACACTGTCCAGGCTTATTTCTCTCTTACATAGCACGGTATAACATAACACCTCGGTCCAGAAAATGTGTCGCGTGGGCAAAGATAGAGGGGCTTATAGAGGATGACGAGGGCCTGGACAAAAATGATATGGGCTCTCCGGATTAGCATAGTGCCAGCCGTGAAAAGGGTACCCTCTCCTCTCCTCCCCTCTCCTCCCCTCTCCTCCCCTCTCCTCTCCTCTCCTCTCCTCTCCTCTCCTCTCCTCTCCTCTCCTCTCCTCTCCTCTCCTCTCCTCTCCTCTCCTCTCCTCTCCTCTCCTCTCCTCTCCTCTCCTCTCACCTGCTGTTCTTTCCCCAAGGACAAGCCTGGTTCAGAAAGGAACCCTCTTTTCAGGAGACACAGTTGAGCATGAGAACCTCCAAAGATCAGATAAGATAGCACACAAGGATGGCTGTAGTAACACGCAGATACAGTGGCAACAGCCAGTCAGCCAGTCAGCCAGCCAGCCAGCCAGCCAGTCAGCCAGACAAAAGGAAAATATACAACAAGAATACGAGAGAATGAAAGACAGGAAAGAAACTAAAGAGGCTTTGATAACAATACCCAGCCGTGCATTGCCCGGTTACCTTGATGCTTTCTCATATTGAGACCTTCAGGCGACCTGTCTGCTGCTGCTGGGAGCTCAATGGAAATCAAAGAGTTTAACAAGTAAAGTAAAACAAATGAGGCCCTCCCTTGTTCCCTACTTGCGTCCGCCGACTAATCACCGTGATCGGGGTTGGCACTTGTGTTGAGACCCACAGGACACACAGAAGGTCATGGTGTGGGCGCTGCCAGGTAACTCCACCCCGGGCCTCAGCTCATCAAATCCATCACCACCCATGCCTTCATCACACTTCCTCTTTCATCTCCCTGTCCTCCCTCTTTCCAGCGGCAGGTGGGCCCCAACCTCTGACTGGCAGGCTAGACGCTGCAGGAGGCGTTCGTCAGGCGTTTCTCCAATCGAGGCAACCGACCCGGACCCATATAACAGCAGAGGAAGCCGCAAATCTTTGCAGCGTTCCCAAAGCCAGGGGCCAGCCTCTGCGTAGTGTGATGAGTCACACACTGAGGGAGGTGAAGGGATCCATCGCTCTACTGGGACTGAGAGGATGAGAGTGTTTTGGACCCGGGCCCCTCCAGAGGACACCCAGGGGTCGACCTAGTAAGAGATAGTTACAACATCCAGTAAGGAGCCCTCAGCAGCTGGACCTGGACTATGAGGCCTAACCCAAGCGCTCACACACACATGGTTCAAGGAAAGCACCCTGCATGTGCGAGCACAACAACAATCCCAGAAAAACAAAGACACACACACACACACACACACACACACACACACACACCCACACTCATACACAGACACCCGCCCCTAACCCGGTATTAAGATCAAGGTAGGGTGGAATATTCCATAAGAAAGGCTTCAGGTGGTGGGTGTCTTTGTGGTCGTAAACCCAGCATGTCGGCCCCCATGGCCCTCGGCCCTGCTGCTTTAGTGGGGCTTGCTGTTTGTCTATGGCAGACACTGGGGACCAGTGGAAAATTCCCAGTCCCCGCTCACAGCCCGTCACCAGATGAGACATCAGCTCCTCGAAGGTAGCCCCCCCCTTACCCCCCAGCACCCTGGCAGCAGCCGGAGCTTTTATGGGCCCCGGTGTGTGTATGGGGGGAGGGGGGATGGCTCTGTTGTCAGGGCTCATCGAATGGTATTCAAGGTTGTGGGTGTCGCGTTAGATTGGTACCCGTCTAAGTCTACTAAAAAGTTCCTGGACAATATTTGATGACATCCGTAGCATCTGGTATAGGATAGGATGTGTTTGTCTCGGTGTGTGTGTGTGTGTGTGTGTGTGTGTGTGTGTGTGTGTGTCTGTGTGTGTGTGTATGTGTGTGTATTGTTATGGGAGGGCAACTTGACAAAAAGACTGATGTTCCGATAACTATTCCGAAAGGTCCCCAATTAATTTAAATGTTCCCCCTATTGCAACCCACACAGAACATTAATTAATGTTCGAAAAACAAATGATGTTGCCTGAACCCAAATGTCTATGGTGGTAGTTTGCAGGAGGTAGTCTAGCCTTCCGCACACCAGGCCATACTCGGATCAACTAAGGCTATTAGCTAGTGCCTGAAGGAAATCCAGACGCTGGATGAGACTATTACCTGGGTCCCAAGGCAGGCCACCATCATATGAGTGAGCAGTTTGGCAGCAAACATGGGTAAGCGAGAGCAGAGCAGGTGGGATATGATGGCCAAGGAAAAGCCTGAAGGGAGGAGAATGGAACACTTTGTTTAATAAAACCAATAAACATGTCACCTTCACAAAAATGTATCATCTCTGAGATGCAATAGAAGAGAAAATATGGAGCAGCACAAAAACAATAAACAGTTATGAGTCAGATGTGTGTGTTAAGGTGAGTGTGTATGTGAGTGTGTGTGTGTGTGTGAGAGAGAGAGGGACAGCGAGAGAAAGGCCCACCTGAGACACAGATGAAACCTGAGGTGTAGAAGGCCTCGTTGTAGGAGGCCAGAGCTGCCATCTCGGCGGAGGCCGTGTACACAGACATGTGGGAGCAGGCGCACTTCACTGAGCTCCCACTGTCCTCCACCACCCTGCAGTACTGGCTATCAGACCACCATCTGAGAGGAGAGGAGAGGAGAGGAGAGGAGAGGAGAGGAGAGGAAAACAACATAGTTCTAACATGACATCATAACAGTGGCTTGACTAGTTCTGCTACCTGGTCATCGTGCCATCTAGGCGTGTCAGAGTATTCACTCAGTGATGTCATAACATCTGGAGGTGTACACTCACAAAACGCGCAACAGCTGATTAAAGGACGTTTGGGAAGCTTTTATTAGGTTAGAGCCTATCTCTCTGATTACTCCCCTTCTCACTCTGTTTGCCAGTCCTGAAGGTGCCTCAATGTTAGCTAATACACTGATCCTAGAACGAGGTTGAGATCCTTAATTCTAATTCTTCATATGTTTTAAATGTGGTTAATGTACTTCGGGTGAACGAGAAAGTCCAGTAGCATTGAGTTGGCTTAGCGCTGGTTTGGTACCTCTCGTCAGTCTGGTTCCACAGCAGGCACTGGGACCGCCCCTGTTTGACCTGTGGCCCGGGGCTGTGGATGAGGTACTCGACCTCCATACCAGGAGGCAGGGGTCCTGACCTTTGACCCTGAAGGCTTGCAGAGAACACCTACACACAGAGAGAAAGAGAGAGACGGAGAGGGAGAGAGAGAAAGAGAGAGACGGAGAGTGAAGAAAGAGACACAGAGAAGAGGGTGGCAGGGGATGAGACGTGACCTCGCATCAATGAGGCAACACTGCCCCCTGCTGTTTTGCATGAACGTAATCCTATTCTGAAAGTCTGTTCTCTCCCTATGAGGCTTGTCACGTGACCAAAGACAGCACAGTTCCTAGAGCACGTGCCCCCGTGTCAAGAGTATCAGAAACGGCACCGCCGTCAGGAAACGCCCCCACCTTCCCGTTGAGGGCTGTGTTGGAGTCGTTGGTGAGGAACCAATGCTCTGTGGTCAGCTCGGTCAGCTGGACCCGTCGGCAGGCGGAGGGGTCCAGGGCACCGGCGACCGGGGCGGGAACCTCCACCAGGCCGTCCGGGAGCTGGAGGGTGTCGGCGTTGCGGCCCGTGAACGTGTGGCGGTTGACGTCGCTGGCGTACCAGTGGTGGGCCGAGATGGAGATGTAGGGGCAGGAGTCCAAGATGTTCCTGCCTCTGTGTGGACCACCCACACACACACACATCAAAGTGATTAGCATACCAAAAACAATTGACAAAATTATTACAAAATCAATGAACAGACTCAAATCTCCACAGATGTTGGCAATTCTCCTCCACGTGAAACATTTCAAATTTCGCATCATAAATTATTGAAACGGACAAAGTAGCTGGAGCAAACCTCTGGTCCGGGTCTCCACAGTTGACGCCGGTAAGGAGGGAGAAGGCGAACCGCTCGGCCAGCTCGGTCAGCAGACTCAGGCCCTTGGTGTCTACCCGGCTAGGGTTGGCCAGGGCACACAGGAGGTCATAGGTCAGACCCCGGCTCCGGTCCTGCAGTGGGCTCCGCTCCGCCTCGCCGAGTACCTGCCACCGGAGACAGAAGGTGAGATAGGGTGTGTGTGAGTGTGTATAAGTGTATCATAGGCCAAGCATTGTTCCTCCAGTCCCCCTACTTCAGCTTGAGACCTACAGACACAGCCCGTTAAATTAGCGCGACACACTGACTGTTAGGAAGTCGACGGCAACTACACAGATCTGTGTACGCACGAAGACACACACATTCCAATAGGATTTAACAACGTACAATGAACAATATGACAATGAAACAGCGTAACTGTCTGACGGTGGTGGTCTGCTACTCCCTGCTCACCTTCCCTAGGGCGTCCAACACGGCGGGCATCTGCTCCGGAGTGAGCGGCGTTGCGACCGTGTCTATCACGCCCTGCAAGGCCCTGTCCAGGATGGGTGAGTCCAGCGGCTGATGGAGCTGGTCCAGGAGCGCCCACACCGCCTGGGTCTCGGGGTCCGACACCAGGGTCACGTTGGCCAGGCCGAAGGCCGGGTGCACCTCCGTCCCTCCCGTGGCTCCGTAGAGCTCCACCTGGAAGCGCTTGGGCGTGGGCTTGGAGGAGGCCCGGTCTGGGGTGAGGGCGACGTCCAGCCTGGTGCTATTCTGGCCCAGGTCAAAGGTCAGTGTGCCCTCGCGTGTTAGGAAGTCCCTGCCGGCCACGGCTGGTGAAATCAGGGTGCGACCCACTGGTTCGGCCCGGGGCAGCTCCTGTGGAAGCACACAGACAGATTGGTCTACAAGGGGGACATGAAGGCCAATAGCCAGTGTGAGGTTCAATAGAGCACATGAGACACTCAAGATGCTTTGATCTGAGATATCAAAGGCTATGGATGCTAGGGAGAAAGATAGAGAGAGAGAGAGAGAGAGAGAGAGACAGAGAGAGAAAGAGATGCTTTTAATTCAATAAATACTGATAAAAGCTGTCTAGGAATAGGGATATAGCTGTGTGTTTATGTGTGTGTGATAGAATATATTTGTTTGCCACTTAGGGCGTTATAATAATTTACATTATATTATATTATAATATAATGCTAGAAAATGTACTTTGGTCCATTGAGTCAATGAGGCTCAGCCTACTTTAACCATTTGGATTTAGAACAGCGTTGCCATAAGATGCTAACTAGACTGCGGCTACAATATAATATCCTATACTATTCTGATATTACTCTGTCCGTATACAGCTTTACTCATGCAAAGTCATTCAATTCTCATAACTGACCATGTAAAAAAAATATAGACTCTAAGACCAATGTCATTATTCCCTTTGGGGTGTATTTTCGTGTATAATGGTGCTCAGGATGTGGCCAGGGACTCACCAGCATACGGTAGCCCACCGAGATGGCGGAGGCCGTGCTGACCTCCCGGTAGACCTGCAGGGTGAGCTGGGTGGTCTTCAGGTGGGCTACGGGCAGCCTGGAGCCCACGTCAAAGTAGACGTAGCCCCATGGTCTGTCGCTCTCTGCCAGAGTCACGTTGGCAAAGCGGGTGCTCTGGTTGATGCTGGCCCCTTCACCCACCTGGTAGATCTCCAAAAGGAACCACGTCTGGAACTCGGGTTCCTGTGGCAACAGAAAAGTGACAGACCATATTCTCACACGACCCCGTATTGCTGCTAAAATACTGTGTACTGGTTGTTTAACAATGCTCCCGGATATCTGGCCTGTAGTCAGACCAGATAACAAAAATCCTATATTATAGGGACGCTGTGTGCGGGGGTTGACTGTGGAGGAGCTGGTGCTTCACATTAAGTTTGAGTTCATGCAGAGAAGCTAGCTCAAGGAGCCATACGGAAATGTGCCTTTAAATAGCACCTCCGGCTGCAGGCTCCCAGCAAGACAGGAAGTGGGCTGGGAGAAGGCTAGCAGAGGGGGGGAGAAAAGAAAAGCAGCGGAGGAGGACGTGAACCGAGAGAGAGAGAGAGGGGAGGGGGGATTAGACAGCAGGTTCTTCCTGTCCGCCCACTGGTTGTCGTGACCACCCTCATTTCCTGTGAGATATCAATCAATTCTCTGCAACACGTGGACTTTCAAGTGGGTGTTGTTTGAAAGTGGGTGGTCTGATTTGGAGGAACTACTGATTTCCCGTGTGTGTGTGGTTGTGTGTGTGGTTGTGTGTGTGTGTGTGTGTGTGTGTGTGTGTGTGTGTGTGTGTGTGTGTTTGTGGCTGTGTATATGTGTTTGTGTGTGTGTGCGTGTGTGTATGTGATTGTGTGTGTGTGGTTGTGTGTGTGTGTGTGTGTGTGTGTGTGCATCTGTGTGTCTGTGGGTGGGTGTGTATGAGGAAGGCCCACCTGGTCATCCCGGACCTTAAGGCTGAGGTTACAGAGCACCTTCTTCCTCTCACAGAGAACCACCCCAGAGCTCTGCTCTAACTCCCTGGTCAGGTTGACCCTGCTGGTGGGAGCACCCAGAGGAGCCTGGCCCAACGTGGCCCTCCAGAAGACCTGGACATCCTCAAAGGCCCTGCACGGGGAGAGACACGCAGAGAATTGAATTAACAAACCATATCTAGATTTCAGACTCGGGCTTACGTTTCTATGGCTATAGGCGTTGGACAACAACGGATAAGCGTCGCAACCATTTTGTGTACATCTTTGCCCGGTCTACACTGGGACTGCCTTACGTTTCTCTGTGACGACAATGAGCACTCAAAGGTCAAAGGTGAGGGGTCACTGAGGTGTGTTTGGATTACCTGTTCTCCTGTCTCTGCACGTAGAGCACGGCGGTCCGGTTGGCCCAGTCCTCGTGCAGAACCTGACCGCTGAGGGAAACCGCGTCGAAACCCACGATGCCGTTGTGGAAGTCACTTCCTGGGGCCGAGAGAGAGAGAGAGAGAGAGGGAGAGAGGGAGGGAGAATGGAAAGAAGGTCTTCTTTAGACAACCTCATATGTGCAACCTAGCAGTGAGGTTTGTAAGATGTGTTCTTTGATCAATTGTCTAAATTGTATTTAAAAAGTAAAATAGAAAAACCATTGATCTACATGGAGATGAAATCCAATTGGCTAAACAAGAGCAGACCATGTACTTGACCAAATAATCAGTCATGTTGTTAGGAGCCCTGGGATTAAAGAGCGGTATCAGACGTGTGCGTACCGAGGATGGTGATTTGAGCAAAGGATCCGTAACCCTCCTGGTCCACCTGGTCTGTGATCTGCGACCCTCCTTCGGGGTCACTGAGGTAGATGAAGAAGACCTCTCGCCCCTCTGGCTCGGAGTCATCCAGGATGAGGAGGCTGACCTCGGCCTCCGTCTCCCCGTCCCGCAGGGACACCAGGCCGGCCTTCAGCTCAAAGTCCTGCCCCTCCTGGGCCAGGGTGCCATCGGGGTCCAGGGTGAAGGGGAGAGGGGAACCCGCCGCACTCCCACCTAAATGACCAAACAACGTGTCACACCGCACAGCAGTGTGAAAGAAACCAACGCGTTTCAAAAGCCATGAACCAGGGCAGACCCACGGACACTCACCCCCGTAGGCCTGAATGCGCACCGCCACCGGCCCCACCGCGCTGTCGGCCCTGCGGACCCTCAGCAGCACCCTCCTCTGCTGCTGGCTGCCCTCCTCCGGGTCCTCCGGGGTCTGGACGGTGCCCGGCCCGATGCTCAGCACGCCCCCCGTGACGTCGCTGGCCAGGATGGTGACGGTGGCCACCCGGTGCTGGGCGTGGAGGCGCGGCGGAGCGGCCAGGAGGGCCGGGGGGGCTCCCAGCGCCTGGACCCCCGTCAGGTTGACGTAGAAGCTCTCGTCGGGCTCCGACAGCTTGTCGTCCAGCAGGAGGACGAGCAGCGGGGCGGAGGTCTGGAGGGGAGAGTCGAAGAGCAGCTGCCCGGCCCGCACGGCACTGAAGTCCCGCCCCGCCACCGCGCTGCCGGAGGACGTCTCGTAGGAGAGCCGCGTGCGGTTGCTGCGGAAACCGTAGAGGCGCTGCACGTGGAGCGTTATGGTCTGGTTGGTTTCCTCGAAGCGCGGAGCGCGGGAGTCCGGGGAGAACTGATACACTCCTAAAGGCTCCACCTCCACTATGGAATACCCGGACCTGAAGAGGATCACGTAGCAAAGCACCATTGCAAACCATGCTGATTCAACCCACTTAGACGACTGTATGTCCCATTACTCTCAGCCAAGACTGACTCTCAACAGTTAGGTGGGAGAGAATAGGTTATAAACGGAAAAGATTGAGCAACTTAAGATAACCCCATCTCACTCTCAATTGAATTCAGTACACACCGTGCATGGGCAGTGTAGGCATGATAAAGGAGGAAAGTTAACCCATGAGTGTACCTGAGGCGGACAGGTCCAGGGGTCGCAGTACCGGAGCTGGCTGCTGTGAGGTGGATGGCGTAGGCTGCTGGCTCCGACACGTTAGCCAGGGCAGTGAGGGACACAGTCTTACTGCGCTGTCCATGAGCCAAGCTTATAAAACCTAAGGGTCAGCCAGGAACCTCGTGTCAACGTTGTTGACCATTTATAACCCAACACTCTACTTAATACAGAGTTTACTTCTCTATAGTTACAAAGGTACCGCACATAGTGAGTTAATTACCTTAGGCACTAATCTAATGTCACTGAACCATTGAGGATGAAAGGCAGTGACAGAAGACAAATATCTCAATAACATTTAAATAGATTGGTATTTATATACTACTCTACATGTAATAAAGAACATCCATCTAAGGCCTGCTGACCTGTCATCTGACACAGTGCTAAACGTAATAAGTAGGAGAGCCTGTATGAACAAACATGGGCCCTATGATCCGTCTGATTCACTTAATCGCTGAGGCCATAGACAAGGCTGTGTGGTCACCTGACCGAGGCTAGTGGAAGAGAAAGGCAAGCTTGCAAACCTAGATGACGATCTTACCTGAGGCCGGGGTAATGATGCCCGGTTTCAAGCCTAGAGGGGCCTGTCCTTGGGGGTACCCAGCGCTCCACTCCACCCTGACCTCCCCAAACAGCCCCTTCCGGGTCACCAGAGCCTCACACAGCCCTGTCTCCACACTGGACACCTGCAGCGCCACGGAGGCAAAGCCCACCTACACAGCGGAGAGGAAGAAAGAAACAGAGTAGCATGTATAGTCCAAAAAATAGGAGGACTTGTATGAGCCACAACACAAGATTATGCCGAACGTAGTGCATACAGCAGGAAATATGAAGAGGAAGCGGGCCTCACTTCAAAGGCCAATGAAGTTAGGAGGTTAATGGCCAGCTAAGCCCTCAATGACTCCACTCTCTGTTTGGCATGAGCCTTTCAGACATCCTGACATGAAGAGAGGGAAACATGCGGCCACAGGGTAGCAATTCCAGCAATCGATAGTAATAGTAAGAGCTTCCTCAACGTCTGAGGTCAAGAGGGTGACTTAAGTGAATTTACAGAGGCTGGAGTGAGGTTTAAGTATGTCCCCTGGTGGCCATAACCCATAAGAGAGACGAAGAGACACATTTTAGTTTCTTTATGTTCTGTGCACTCAGCTCCTACAGAAAGGCACGGGTTTGAAATATTATCCGATACCCTATCCAATAAGGTTATCCTTGGAGAACGGCCAAGAGAGAGATATCAGCAGAGGCGGTCAGACATACCTCAGAGCTGGCAGCCTCCTCTGGGACGGTCACCGTGGCAACCCGGGCGGCGGGTAGAAGGAGGGGAGGTGAGCTGAGCAGAGGGCTGAGCAGGGTGACATCAGTCAGCTCCACGGTCAGGTTCACACCCGGGGACACAAAGACCTGGAAGAGAGAGAGACGGAGAGACATCGGCATCGTCGTGTAATGATCTCTGACCTTAAGCCTAGTGATACAGTACACCAAACCAGGTTACAGCTGTCCTGCAACTGAGACTGAAATTGGGCTAATTGAAAAGGCTAATGGTTGATCAGATGGTTGTAGCGGATATCAAATAGAAACTGCTTCACTGCTTGGTGTGGAGAGTAAAGAACGAGAGTGTAAATACAAAAAGCGGCTATAATATCGATATATACAATATCACGTCAATCTATAATATCAATATATACAATATCACGTCAAGTCCAACACATGGTTTCTGCATCACAAAGAGTAAAAGATCCTAGGGAACGATAGAGTGGAAACCTCTGAAGAGTCTCTCACCTGAGAGCTGATAGGCAGAATGACAGCAGCGGATCTCTCTCCATCTTTCATCAGCAGCCTCCCTACGGCCTCTGTCCCCAGGAGCTGCTGCACTTCCAGCCCGGTGATCCTATAGCCGACGCTGGCATTGCCAAACAGCCCGGCTCGGCGCGTCACATTCACTGTCAGCGCCCTTCTGACCTCTGGGCCTGTGCCCAGTATCGCCACGCCCTGGAGGTCTGGGTCCAGGGCAAACACACCGTGGGGGTCATCGTTCGCACGCACCCTGAGAAAAGACCGGCATGCGTTATACACAGCAGATTGGACCAATGAAAACGTACCTGAGCATACATAAAATATGATATCCCATCCAATGCGTCTATATTTTAATATTGTCCCTTTGCAGTGTTCACCAGTCAAAACAAGATATGGATATGCAATAGCACACACGTATAACAGACATGACCCAGGCCGAGATACAAAGGATCAGCTGCCCAGCCCACCTGATGCGTGTGCTGGTGCGGTTGGCGTTGGCGTCCAGGGTGGCCCCTCCCCCCACGGCGGTCAGCCTGATCGTGTAGACCTCCTCCAGCTCGGGCACGCTGTCGGGCAGCAGGCTGAGCACCACCTCGGCCACCCGCAGGCCGGCCGGGATCACCACGGAGCCCCGCAGGGCCAGGAAGTCCCCACCAACATCGCTGTCACTCTGGATCTGCCAGTAGACCTGGGCGAAAGATGGCAAGGGTGGGTACTTGTCTTATCTACATTATATTTAGTGTTTATTATCAAAGTACAGTAGGTATTTCTTATTTTTAGGCTGACATTGTTGTGGCCCATTTTCTGTTAACCACAATCACACCCTAGGTAAAGCACAGAGTATACCAACAGTTTATTTCTGGTTGTAGGATTAGCATGGACTTGATCTTACTGTGACATTCCCCATCACACCCTCCCTGCGTGTGACCAGGAGGGAGATGTTGAGCGGTCCCTCTAGGTCGGCTGGCTCGCTGTAAACCCGCTCCCTAAGGTCATCTTCCGTGAACTGGACAATCCCATTGGGGTCTCCAAACTTCTCGATCTGAAACGAGAGACATTGAAGCACCATCATCGAGCTGCATCGATAGAAAGGGAGTTCTCGGTATGGGTTTGAGGTATGATGGTGAACAATACCTTGAGCGTGACGGAGCCAGCCTGGCGGTCTATGTCCATGTCCCCTGACAGCAGGGTAAGTTCTACCACAAAGGTCTCCTCCACCTCCACTTCCCCATGGGGGAATATCCTCAGGTCGATGGCCCGCAGACCCCCCTCTCCGTCTCGGAAATGGAAGGATCCGTTGACCGGATCACCGATGTCTGCGTTGGCCGGCGGCAGGACCTCCCTCGTGTTGGGACCCAGAATGTTCCATGTGATCTGAGGGGAGGGGCCGTCATGGTTACACACACGACGCCACACTGAAGTGGCGGTAAGGCGTGGGAGGTAGTAGCTACGCACTTCTCCTTTACGGGCTTTTACAGAGCAAAAATAGCACGTTGTACTTACGTGACCTTTGAACTTAGGGACCTTACCGTGCCATTGCCGAACAGGCCTCCTGAGCGCTCCAGAAGCAGGCTCAGTCTCAAGGTGGTGTTGGGATTCGCCAGTGTTATGAGGCTGTCATTCAGGAAACGCACCACACCGTTGGGGGAGTCGCTCTTGGCGATTGTTACCCTGGCGACCAGGCGATTGCCCAGGACAGCGCCACCTGTGGCACCTGTCAGCCTGATCTCAAATGTCTCGGCGTACTCTCTGGGGAAGAAGTTCAACATGGTTGGCACTGGGAGCTCAATGCATTCCTCTATGTTTTATGAAATCAGGGGAGCCTTACAAACAGAACAGGTTATAAAAAGGGCTAGACTAAAAGAAGCATAATGAAACAAAAGCTGATTTAAACATTCCCTAGAGACAAAAATGTAAATGTAATGACATTTGAATAGTAGTTTTCTGATGCTTGAAGACCATCTTTTTGCCCTTTTTCAGTTAGTTTAGTGTTGCACTGACAGACCTGTCCAGGTCATCTATGATGGACACATTGATGTGGCTGGAGTTCTGGCCATGGCTGAAGGTCACAGAGCCGTTGGCCAGCCTGTAGTCCAGGTCAGGGGTCGCGGTGAGGCCTCGGGAGATGAACTGAGCCGTGACCCTGCCGTATGACCCCACTCTCCTCACCACAGGGACGGACAGGAAGCCCACGTCCTCTTCCACTGGAGGGGGAAACACAGAGGGAGCCCTGGAGTAATATGTCTGAGAGGACATGTTGAGTCTTTGAGGAGGGTCCGTTTCATAGGACGTGTGTTACCTGTGACGCTGACGTAGTCTGGAGGGAACTCCAAGATGCCCTCTGCGTTGTCACTGGTCTCAATGACAACCATGACAGCGGAGATGTTGCCTATGGCGGGAGGTTGGTCCAGCTGCAGTCCAAACTCTCTCACAGTGTAATCCACAGCACTGGCCACCAGAGGGAAGTAAAAATCGCAGTCATTACCCACTACGGACGCTTTCTGTACAATTTACCCATCTGTTCAACTGTATCTAATGTTTTAGCAATGCCTAACGATTTAAGGAAAACACAGGACTGAGTTTTGTCAGTAAAACCATATCCGGTACCTAATCTTTCTCTTTTTATTTTCCTATTCGACCCACCTGAGGTTGAGAGGCTCCACTGCTGTGATGTTGAGGTAGAACTCCTCGGGGCCCTCTGGGAGGTCATCGTCACGGATACGCAGCGAGACCTCCCGTGCGGTCTGTCCCGGGGTGAAGAGCAGGCGCCCGTAGGCCGGGCTGAAGTCCACCCCGCTGACGGCTGTGCTTCCCACTGACTCGTAGGTCACCCACACACTGCCCAAGCTAGCCACGGAGCGGACCACTGTCACATTCACCTGGGAGGGGGGGGCAGAAAGGACAGGGGCTATTATATCATTCCACACTAACTGATGGAACAGGTGCTGAGCAAATCCATCAGCACTGCACATCCTTTTTAATCAACCCATGGGTCCTTTATGGGAACCTAAAGATGGAGGCCTTTGTTAAGGCTTCCATTGTGCAAGGACACAAATCAGTCTCATTCTGATGGCCTCACCATGCCCATCTCCTCTGAGGCCCTTAGTTGGCCCTGAGAGAAGGAGAACAGGCCGTGGGGCAAGTCACTGGCCGCCATGGTTACGGTGGCGTGCTGAGCAGAGGGGCTGATGTTGGCGCCGGGCGTGGCGGAGGTCAGGGTCAGCTGGTACACCCGCCTTTCCTCCGGGACATTATCATCGAGAGCCTGAAACAGCCGCCGGAACAGAGTGAACGTTGTGCTATCCATACAACAATGGCGGCAACAATAAAACTAAACAATCCATCCTCTCTATTGGCTCTCTCCGTGGCACTCGTGGATGCGGAATGCATTGGTTAATATGTCATGATAAGTGATCCTCTTTTACAGACGTTACTCCAGAAGGTCAGAGGGCGTCACATATGTATGTAACATTATAGTACCTTGAGCTGAATGGAGGCTGCAGACTGTCTGTCCCTCATGGTGATGACCCCAGAGGTCTCCTCAAACTCTGAGGCCACGGTGGGAGTGATGTCCCAATGTACTTGGATCTCCCCAAAGATCCCCGGGCCTCGAACCAGGCTTTAACACACACACACACACACACACACACACACACACACACACACACACACACACACACACACACACACACCCACACACACACACACACACACACACACACACACACACACACACACACGTACAATTCAAGGGTGCAACAACTAAATACTCTCACATTCCACAAAAAAATACACTTTTAAAGACACCCCCTTTAAGGGCCAATGCATCTTGGGCGCCCTACCTGACCAAGGCAGTGCCATTATAATCTCCCTGCGGCTCTCCTATGAGGATGCTCCTGGAGGACTCTGCGACCCCGACCGCCCCCAGCGCAGCCTTGTCCCCTCGGATAGTGACGGTGGCCTCTCCTGAAAACACAAGGAGCCAGATGCTCTCTAGGATCCGTGTGTCACACGTCGTCCGCCATTCCCTCGTTTGAAAGATACCGACCTCTGCTGGGATCAATGACAGCTCCACTCTGACCAGGAGACAGCTGGACGGCGAAGCTTTCGTCTCCCTCCAGCACAGCGTCAGCCAGTGCCTGGATGACCAGCGTCCTGTTGGTGTCCGTCTGGAGATTCAAATGAGAGAAGTGCTTTTTCTAGCACAAATACTGTATATCCGCAGAGCATGTCACCTGTAATTTCAAGGCTAAACCTTGGTCGCTTACACCGAAAGGCTGCTCCCATACCTCACTGAAGGCCAGGGTTCCATTGAGAGGTGAAAGGTCACCTCGAGCCTGGTTCGTCAGTTGCCAGGCCAACATCACTGCTCCCTTGCCTCCCGCGCTTCGCGTGACTGTAAGTGTTGCCGTGGCGGCGGGGTCATTAGGGAACTCTGGCTCCCTTATAGTGACCTATGAAGGAAGGACATGTTTTGTAATGTCAAGCATTGTACTCAGATTCAGTTTTAGAATTCTGTGATTTGATACTAAAATCCTTACGGTCTGCTCAGTAAAGCCAAATTGCCCCAGAGGCGAGTCATTGGCTAGGATGTTGACCGACACAGAGGTCACGTTCCCCAGCCTGGCTCCACCAATCACATGCAGCAGGGTCACGCTGAATGTTTCCATAGACTCCACATCACTGTCGTCAATGATGGTGATGTCAATCACAGCCTCAAGCTAAAATTAAATAAAACATTTGTTTTAACTCCGCGTTGAGAAATATTATTTCTATTCTAAAAGGCATCTATTCAAATGTTTATGCACTTAATTAAAACAGAAGGTAAACTGAGATTGCAACTTTAGTGGATGAAAGTTGAGCTAATAAATGGTAAAAAAGAGATCCTCTGAACCTAGAGCAATATGACTAGTGTGTGATGACACTGTCCTTAATTAAAATCATATGTTTTTGTATTGACGTTCCATTATTACAACGTAAATGGTGTGCATCTTCATAACCTATTATCTGTTTATGTGTCCCGACATTATTTTGTTATTATTTGATTACCAATTAAAGACGAAAAAGTACATACCAATATGAGATTATTCCTTACCTGTCCATCTTGGAATGTAATGTTTCCCGAGGCTGGTTGGAAGTCAGTGGAACTGGCAGTGATTGGGTCGGCCTCCCAGTACACCACCACTCTTCCAGTTGTGCCAGCCAATCGCCCCACTGGTAAATGCACTGTGCCACCTGGTGGGGGCATCTCATAGGCCAGAACCTTTAATGGCACTTCCTGAGGACCACAAACAGATTACATAATATGGGTTTGAAAGGAGGAATGAATGTATGTATGAATGAATGAGTTCAACAATAACAACATTCCCTGGGTGTGTTGCTCACCCCTGATATGCTGAACTGCAGGATGCCGCGGGGGTCATCGTTCTCCCGGATGGTGACCTCGGCCACCTCCATGCCTGGCCTCTTCAAGCTGGGCTGGCCTACCCCCGGCGACACACCCACCAGCTCCACTCCTGTGATGTTCACCAGGAACTTCTCATCCAGCTCTGGGACATCATCCTTTGACACACACACACACACACACACACAATAAAATAATAAATAAACAAACATACACAATAAATATTTCAATTACAGTGAGCCAGTTTAATCGTAAGGACCATTTTACTGTGGCTTTGTAAGACCAACTAAGCTAAAAGCAACAGTACCTGCTATGCACATTGTAAATTACCCTTTAGTTCAACAACTCATGAATCTTGGTTTCCAAAACAACCTTAATGGAGGTTGGCAGTTACAAAACCATGTTCTCCAGCTCCCTTCTTAGTCTAAACATAATACCATAATAGTTCCCATTAGTGGCTGGCTAAAATAGCTACTTGGCGATGCTATTTCACTGGGAGAGGATCTATTTCTGGGGGGTGAGGTGGGTGGTTTCATCCGTGGCAGCCTCAGGCCTGGTGGTTTCAAGGCTGGCTTCAGAGCCACATCGTGGGCAGAGAGCGGGCAGTAAGCCAGGCTGCTCCTCCACTCTGGATGAGCTGCTGCTAGCGGGAAACGGAGAAAAGGCTAAATGGACGCACCGATATGTTGGCAGGGAACTGGGACAGAATTGCAATAAGCTAATCAACCGAAAACCAATGTGGTGGTTTTCAGGCAAGATGTCATAAGTGTAACAAAAACAATTTTCATAATAATACACCGAGACATCAATCCTGTAGTTATCCTATCATACTGTATCGCCAAGCCTTGTTCTCAAAAGTACTTTCCTCTATATTCAGGTTTCTCTGACTAGGGGTCAGTTGGTGGGTTGGAGAGATCATTTTGATGACAAAGCAAGTCTTCGCTGTTGTTTCTTTATGGATTGGGAGTCAACAAAATCTCCTCTGAACTCCACTGCAGTCCACATTGCAGTTCTATTTCGGGGCCGTGTTTACCGGTAGGATGGTGATAGTGACCAGGACCACAGTGGCGCCATCCATCATGACCACAGTGGCGTTGCGGGCCACGTAGTCCTGTCCTGCTGTGGCCTGGTTGGAGGGGAGCTGGGACAGAGCGGGTCTGGTCTGGTAGTGGACCACCACCTGCCCTGAGAAACCCTGCGCCCGTACTATAGACAGTGTCACGTTGATGGGCTCCCCTAGGAGAAGAAAGGAATATAGAGAAAGGTTATGAGAGGTTAATTTATGTCAGTGCTTGGATCTAAATACTGGCTACAAGAATGCAGTATAGATTTAAAACACACTGCTATGGTCATGCAATGCCAGAGGAATATTTTGGGAGTTGCACGACACACTTACATTTTAGTGTCTCTGTAATAGGGAAAGTGGGTACGATACTTGATTTATTTTTATTAAATGTGAGGGACAATTTCCCAGAAGCGGATTAGTCCTAAACTACCTCAAATCCGATAAATTGTCCCAGGGTGACAATCTCTAACCCACAAACCAACCAAGAGCTTAACAATCAAAATTATGTAATCCAACCATCCAGTTTCCCAAAAGCAAATCAACTCTAATTCCAGTCTTATTTCTTTCGGTGAAATGTGAACATGGCATCAGCGTCTCAATGGCTTGGTTCTTACTCGGGGGCTCCAGTGCCAGGAAGAGCTGGGAGTCTAGGTGCCAGCCAATCACCCCGTAGGGCGAGCCGTTGGGCAGGATGACGAGGAGGGCGTGCGCCCGCTGCCGGTGGATCAGCGCCCGCACCGCCAGGTCCTCCAGGCCGACCGTGGTGACGTCCATGAGGGCGACGGTGACGCTCTCGCTGAGCTCCGGGAGGCCGTCCGCTATGACGGTCAACGTGATGGTGGCCACGGACTGGCCCTCGGAGAACGTAACCTGAGAGTCAAAAGGCAGGACGGAGCAAAGGGCTCCACTTACTCAACACAACAAACTCTATTCTAATCTGCTTTCGAGGAAGTAACATACAATTGAATTGGACACGTATTGCTTATTATTGGCTATTGTTATTATTGTCGGTCAGCCTCTGCCTCGGACTGCAGAGTGGTTTGGTCAAGACGCCAGAGCCTCACCACTCCTGATGTCGGGAAGATGTCTGCCAGGCTTCCGTTTGCGGCCCAGTGGACGGTCAGTCGGCCAAATGTCCCTCTCGTTCTCTCCACGCTCAGAGAGACCGGGCTGTTCTGCTCCTTCTCCTCCACCTCCACTAAGAGAGAGGTCTAAATGGAAAGAAGTGCCATTATCCGGATTGATTGATCATATACAGTAGATACATACAGCATAATCTCCTACAATCAACACTTGAAACACCACAATGTATTTTTTAAACAGTTGTAAACTGTCACCTGTGCAAAGCCAATAACTCCATAGGCGTCGTCATTGGTGGGGATGACAACAGTCACCTGCCCACCGAAGCCAATCTCCGCCCCACCCTTGGGGTTCTTCAAGCTGACACGGAAGTACTCCTCCTCCTCTGGGACGTCGTCGTCAACGACATTTACGGCAATCTCCAACTCGCTGTCGCCAGGCTCAAACAGCAGCTCACCGTGACTGTGGAAGAGGCCCAGCACGAAGCAACAATAAGAGACAGTCCGTTTGTGTCTCAGCCTGCTAAACTTAACCCGGTTTTGACTTCGCATCAATAAATCCCAGGAAGTCAATGGCCAGATAATGAGTTGTAGAAGAAGAAAACACGTACCTAGGTATAAAGTCTGACTGGTTGGACACGGAGGTGAACTGGTAGACGGTAGAGGAGGTCTCCTCCGCGGCGGCTAGGAGGCTCTTGGTGGTGTTGAGGAAGGGGACAGATAGAATGAGGAAGCTAAGGGCTGGAGGAGCCCTCAGGACCATGATAAACAAACTACCATCTGGTCTCCAACGATACAGGGCCGAACTGTTACTGCCCGCTAGCAGCAGGTAGGCTAGGAGAGAGAGAAAATGCCTGAGTCATTGTTGTACATAAGTGTATCATGAATTTTATTCAAAACCTAATTGTCAAAATCATAATTTGCTCAATTAGAGGGCAAATAGCATGATAGCAGTTTTAGAGGGATCGAGGAATTACAGAATGACTGTAAAAATGTCGAATGACTCACTGCTGCCCGAGGGAGGAGTGAAGGGGTGAACAGAGAGCAGCCCAGGGTGGGGAATGGACTGAGAATACTGTGGGACAGTCTGCTGGGGAGCCAACACAAACACCTCACAGGAGAACGAGGGACCTGCGGACACACACACACACAACACACACACACACACGCGCAAACCCACACACACACACACACACACACACACACAAACACACAAACACACACACATGCAAACCCACACACATGCAAACCCACACACACACGCAAACACACACACACAAACGTAAACACACGTAAATAGACAAACACAAAGAGACACTTTTAGAAGCCTTCGTTGAGGTGGTCATTTTAAGTTAGCACTGGTCTGACACACCCAGTTGTGACAAATTACAGCCTCCTAGTGTTCCTGTGGTTTTCCCTGTTTACAGATGGGCCCTCCACTAAGCTCACAACGGGCTCCAAAGATCACACACACCCCTTGAGCAGACTTGAATGATTGTGGTTTGAGGACGGCTCATCAAACTATAGAGTGGACAGACATGATAAGTACAAGCTCTTGTGTCCACGTGGCCATTTTGTCGACTCTCTCTTGTCCGCAGACAAGGATTCAATTCAGGACCACAACACCCACTCAGAAGCCCGCTGAGATGACATACACTCAAAATATTCATTTTTAAGTAATGTGTGTTTGCTTTAAATAATAGACACAACGAGTACTCATCACTAAAAGGAAGGTAATATAATCTGTACTGTCCACAGCCTATTCATTGAAAGCTATTAGGCCTGAAATGAAAATGCACTATGCACAATAATAACTTTCATTTAAGAGCACCTTTCTAAAAACCAAAGGACGCTTACAAAGCATAGACAAATAATTAAACTAAAATAAATTAAAAGAAGTAAAAGACAATAAGCAAATTAAGAACGTTAAAAAATAAGTTAAACAGTGCAGTTGTAGGCCAGAACAGGTATGTCCAAAGATATCAACATAACCTAGCAGGATATGTTTTAACACTAAATAGTTGAACCTCATGAAGATAAACGTTGAGTGAGAGGCTACCTGCAGTGACAACCAATAGGAGAGTGACCGCTCCCATTTGGAAGGCCTCCACCTGATTGGCCCTGCCGGAGCTGGGGAGGGGCTGGGGGTTCTGGAACCTCCCGTTCGTCCACTGGAGGACTAGGCAGCTGTTAGTCTGTCTGTCCAGGCAGGCTGCCAGAGAGTGGAGGTCCCCCAGGGAGAATGGTGACACGCTCAGGACCTGCTGCTGGAAGTTCAGGCTCTGGTGGAGGGCGAACACGCTGCCGGTCCGGATGAACATCTGGACGACGAAAGGTAAAGAATCTCAATCTAACACGTGTGAAAGACAAGCGCTTAAGTGACCGGCATTCAGGCGACATTGAAATCTAGGATAGATTCCAAACGTACCTGGCTGGAGGCAATTAGGTAATCTCTCTTTTCAACTGTCACGTGTTTGACATCCAAAGCTTCAACGGCTAAGGTTTGTTCCTGGGAGAGAAACAGAGAGAGCCGTTCGAGGGAGATATGAGAAAAGCGAACAAACCGGAACTAAATCATTTGCGCTTTTTTACGTGCATGCTTTAGGCCATCGTGAATCCTCACCAGGGTTATGTTGAGGTCTGCCTGCAGTCTGAAGATGCTGAGGTTAGCGGCAGGGGAGCTGGGAGGACCTCTGTGTGTGATGGCTATGAAGGTGGAGCCGTTCACTGCAAAGCCCACACATGAGCCAGGGTTCTGGATCCTCACAGACTAGAGCAGTCGATCAAGGCCAAAGAGGAAAAACAGATTCAATGGGTGATATGGATCAATACTCGACTGAGAGTAAAGATGGTTTTCTACCAAGCAGAACAAATATAAACAGCTCTCACAAAGCCCAAAGTAACTACTTCTTTAAGGGCACATTTACATTTCCATCTCCCCCATCCTCGATCTTGTTGTATGCGGCCTATTTGTAATACACCAACAAACAAAAGGGTAGCCTACCTCTACAGGCACAAAGACCCCCTGCCATCTGTAGAGAGTGGCCAGAGTATGTGTGGAGCCCATAGCAGGGCGCCTGTCCAGCCTCACAGCCAGGTAAGGGGGACCGTCGGGCAGGGAACACCAGGCTGAGGTGGGGCTCTCCTGGAAGCTCTGGTAAACCCCCATCACAGGGAGATCCCCGCCTGGAAAATCAAAAGCGATGGTTACATCACACAAGCATTGTCACTAGATAGTCAAATGTGTTGAAATCCCCCATGGGAGTTTTTTTTTTATATACAAAAAAGTGTTTACCCATTCCAATGGCTTTTCCAGCCTGGGTCTCCCACTCCACGCTGACGGCCGACTCCAGGCCATTACTACGAGATACAGTCAGGAAGACTGTGGCACCCTCTTTTGACACCACAGTGGTCTCGGTCCTACAAACATGCACATGTCATACAGTAAATTCCCATATTTTTCCTTCTGTGTGTTTTTGTGCAGCATGTGTTAAAGTAAGTGGGATGTCCCCCCTGACCTGTTGAGCGTGGGGCCGATACGGAACAGTCCAGAAGGAGCCATGTTCTCCAGCACCGTGATGCGAGTGTGCAGGTTGTCCCCCAGCCGAGCCCCTCCAGTGGGGCTGGACAGGCTCACCGTGAACGTCTCATTCCCCTCTGGCTCAGCGTCCAGAACCGCCCCGATCTCCAGAGTCTAGAAACAGCCCCGATCACACATCACAGTTTACACATCCTGTACACACACACACACACACACACACACACACACACGCGCGCACACACATACATACACACACACACACACACACACACACACACACACACACACACACACACACACACACACAGCTACGGGAAACCGATAGCCTCTCTTTGAAGCCACGACACGAGTTCTTCCCTTTTCACCTTAAAGCGGACGCCGTCCTCCAGCACCACAGCCCCCTTGGCGGGGATAAGATCCCCCTCCGCCAGGGACCCGTTGGCGTCCGTGATGGTGAACTGGACCGTCACCGTCCCAAAGGTGCCTTCCTTTGGGCTGCGCACCACGTACAGCGTGGCCACACTCTGGCCCACCCCCGACGCCGACGTGGGCTCACGCAACAGGAAGTGCTCACTGCTGTTGAAGGAGAGGACGCCGTGGCCGTCGTCGCTGGCCAGGATGGTAATGGTTGCTATAGAAACAAAGTATGTTGGGGTGAGTTTTAAAGCGCAAAATAAATCTTCAAGAGCAAACGCATGTTCTTACTGAATCAAGAAACATCCATTAGATACATTTTTTTAAGAGCAAAACATAACCTAAAAGGCTGGATTTCTCAACTAGTTATATGTGCATACACAGTAGGCATATGTGTACAGTTATAAGCTTTAAAAGGCATGATGATATAGATGGATCTGGCTGCATCTTACTGGTCGTATTGGTTCCCAGCTCCAGCCCTGGAGAGGGACTCGACAGGATCACTTGAAATCTCTCGGCCCCCTCTGGTATGACGTCATCGATGATCTGCAGCTCCACAAACTTAGACCTCTCCCCATCCGCAAAGTGGAGCATCTAAACAGAGAAGAGCACTCGTCAACTGGTGTTCCTGTCAGCAGAACAGAACACGGATATGCTCATCAGGATCAGAACACGCGTGGCTCATTTCCACCAAGCAGTCTACTTCGGTTCAGGTCAGCGTTACATATCGCAACGGTTATCTCCGCGTTTCAATTGGTCAACGTTGTGGACAGTCCAAACAATAACTGCTCCATTCCATCCTGTTTTTCGCTACCCCTCTGTGGAGGACCCTAGCACACTGACCTGAAATCTAGGGTTAGGTACGGGTTGGCACGGTTTGGCTAACGGTTTCGAGGCTACTATACCGAAGGTGTTTGGTGAAAATGTAGCTATAGATGCTGACCGACTGGCTGGCGTTGTAGTCCAGTCCTTGCTGAGCCTCCAGGTTCTGAGTATAGAACCTGAGGGAGACGTTTCCAAACGTCCCTTTGTTCCTGTAGGCCACCAAGTTCATCGCCCCTATTGTCTCGTTCACCTCAAACCTGTACATCAGACATGTGTTATCAATTTAATAAATCATAATCACACAATCAACACCAAACCTGTACATCAGACATGTGTTATCAATATAATAAATCATAATCACACAATCAACACTAAGTCTGACTTATTAGACGTGTTATGAATATAATAATTCCTAATCATGTTAGCAACACCAAGCCTGGCTCTGTCACACAGTAGTAAAGTGAGTTTGAAACCATTTCTAGTTGTTTGTGTCTTACACAGTGTTTGTCCACTCAATGACCCCTCTGATTCCATCGTTGGCACTTATGACGATCTCAGCCACCAGGCCCTGGGTGTCTGCAGGGAAACACATACAACCAATGGGGTAGGCATAATAACTGTGTGGTTACCTTCCCGTCAAGCTCTCTGCAAGAGCTTTGCCATATTAACGAAACAACCCAATATTACCTAGAAACAGGACCCAAAGAAGCTCTAAGTCTTGCTATGAGACATTTGAGCACCAGACTAGAAGAGCAGTATGCCACCACATCTGTAAAGAGGGCGCCAGACCAGTGTGCTGGCTGATTTATAAGCTCCGAGTAGCTTACTCCTTACTCTCTATGGCAGGGATAGCGGGGGGCCCACTGAGGGTTTGGGTTGGCCATCTCACTCACACCACAGAGTGCTATTCAGCCTGGACCAACTCTCCCGGCACCCTCAATCATGGAACGTATCAATCTACTGATCCAAAGCCACAGGCAGAGTGCTGGCGCACAGACGCCGCCTGGCTAGTCCTTTCCCAGCCAATGGGCCTATAGAGTTCTGACGACTCATCACTTTCTATAGTTGCTCCATTCATAAAATCAGCTTTGGTTGGGATTCTTTTATTGGGGAGTAAAGCAGCTAAGATCTTTCGGTTTCAAAAAGGAAGAACAATAATACTATTCAGCTCCAAAAGTTAGCTCAGAGTTAACGTTGAATACAGTCCTAGGGATAAGGGCACACACTATGACTTTGTGCTGCTTCAATGCCACATTTGCTATGCGTTACTACAAACGACAGCATTACCTGTCAGTGTGCAATACACCACTTCTGCTCATCACACAACCAAAAGGATGGAAAATGAGAAGAAAAGAAAATATATTAAAAAGAAAACTGAAAGGCCATCAATTGGAGTAACTCAAGAGTAGAAAAGGCAAAGGGAAAGTACTAATAGAACACATTGTAATCTGAGGCTTGAACACAGCTGACAGACATATTAGCTTCAGTAATAATACAAGACTGTAAATAAGTGGGTTTCATCACATCAAGAAAATAGAGATACATGATCCATAAAGATTGTAACAGTATTTTAAATAGCCCTCTCTGACTACATGGTGCCATACCTAGCACAGGGGCAGTTGCGAGGGTGGTGATAAGAACTGCGGATGTAATGTTGACCAGGAAAAACTCCTGAAGTTCTGGAATATCATCCTGGTAAACAACAGAACACAATATTCTCAGTAAGTTATTTGAACTGTTGGAAAAAATAAAACATCAACAGCATGTCAACATTTTTGAACATAGTGAGTTTTTATAACATCCTCACATCCACTATAGTGACAGGGATGGCCACCGATGTCTGTCCGTCCTGCAGGATGACGAAGCCTCTCCCAGGGATGAAGTCCAGGCCGGGCTGGGCCAGGGCCCCCTCCACCTTGGTTATGTCCTGGAGAGTCCCCCTCACCACCTCATAGCTGATGTTCACGGCACCTGGAGGGCAAAACAGGGATGAAAGTAGCTCACATTGGGCTATAAGCCCCCCAAGTAGAGAGATAGCTAATTCGCTGTGGGTTAGTGAAACTGAATGTCCAATGTCTAGGACATGGATCCCCACCCCACTGACCTGATGTACCAAACTCTCTGTTGATGTAGACATTGACGGTCCTGTCTCCCTCCTCTGTTGTCACCCTGAGAGAGGACGGTGCGATGCTCAACATCCCATAAGGCTTGTCACTGGTCTCCACAGTAACCACCGCCTCTCTGCTCTGAGCGTCCAATGCTGCATGACCGGTCGCAAGAACACCTACAGGAGCATCACTTGTGAATATATAGATATGGCTTCTGGGAAACGTTTTGGAAATAGACACAAGTAAAATCCCAGAAGAGACACAGGAGTTCTCTCACCATAAGTGCGTATATTGGAAAGGGTCACTCTGTATTCATCTTTGTTCTCCGGTGTGGCATCATCCAGCAACTGCAGGACTATAGTAACATTAAGTTGTCCCTGTATTGGTGGTCAAAGATAACAGGTTCAATAGTTTCTTTATCAAATCAGCAATACTTGCTAGACAATATGCAGTCATGTCGGTAATGCAGACTTTTTTTTTGTTCCTTGGAATGTTATAAACATAGAAAAACACGTAAGAACCAAAAGCGTATATCTCCAGACTGTTTTACCGGGCTGAAGAACAGTGTCCCTGAGGTGTGGGTGAAGGTCCTGGCCACCAGGGGGCCCTGGAGGCTCCAGTCCACTGTCACGTTGCCCAGGCCCGGGGCTGTTCTCACCACCAACAGAGACAGCTTCTCCCCTGGCACACGGAACAAACAGTAACCGTAAACAGTAAATACAGCCTTCTGGAAGAAACTTTTGTAACTCAAAGTGAGTTTTTCTGGACAACTTCATATCCTTAACAAATTACTGAAAGACTGTTGGAATTGATGTTGTTACATGGAGTAAATATTTCCTTAATAATGACCCTATGCCGTAGTTAGACAGAAAACCAGGTGTACACTTTTGTTGGGGGTGAGTTTCATTACACACTGTAGAATAGTTTTAATGGCCATGTCCCACAATACTTTTAGTCCCATGTTCAATCTGCAACAGCCATCTCTCCCCTACCCATACAGCATCGCTCCTCCCTCACACAGTGACAAGCGATGAGACAGACCTTCTCTGGTACTGACGGAGCGTGATGCCGGGTGGAAGCCCACCACTCCAGCTACGTTGTCGTTGGCCAGGATCACTATGGTGACGGTGTCGGAGCTGGGGAGGATACGGCTGCCCCCCTCAGTCTTGACCAGGCCAATCAGAACGGTCTCGCTGTCTTCTGGCACGGTGTCATCTACGATTGCAATCTCTATAGTCTTCCTCACATCGCCTATAGAAGGAGAAAACGTGGGTGGAAAATGTACTGTGATTGAGTACACACTCACACTCATTCATGACTTTACATTCAACCATAAACAGGATATATTACATGAATAAATGCATGCTACATAGTAAATATAACACAGGCAAAAACCCACCATCTGCGAAAACAAGTATTCCTCCAGTGCCGTTGAAGTCAGCATTGGGCGTGGCCTTCCCCCCTACGAACCTCCACTCCACGCTGACCCGTCCCAGGCTCCCTCCTCTCCTCTCTATCACCAGGGGCACGGTGACCCTGGGCTCCTCCCTCACCTCCACATGCAGCCCCTCCTGGGTGGCGTTGGGGCTGAGGCTGTACAGCAGGAACACCCCGAAGGCATCCCCGTTCATCCCGATGGTGACCACGGCCCGGTCCGGCTGCCCCACGGACGGCAGGTTCCTCTCGGACACCGTCAGGTTGACCAGCGTCACCCGGAGGATCTGGATGCCGAAGCTCTCGTCCATCTCGGGCAGCTTGTCGGTCAGGATGGGCACGGTCAGGTTGGCCTCGCCCGACCGGTCCTCCATGTAGGCGGTCTGAGCCGTCACGGCGGTGTAGTCGCTCCCGGCCGAAGCCTGGGCGCTGAAGAGGACGGCGGCCGCGGTGGCGTTTTTCAGGTAGGTGGTCGTCTGCGGGGCTGCCGTGAGCCTGTCCGCCCCGGAGGCCACCCAGGTACAGGACGGAGGGCTCCTGGAGGACAGGGAGAAGGCCTGGCAGGTGCGCTCCCTCAGGCAGGCTGCGGCACAGGTCCCCAGAGGGTCCGCCTGGGAGGTGATGTTGACTGTCCTGCTGGGGGCGCCAGAGGGCAGGCCTGGGGCCGGCGGGTCGTAGTAGAGCCGCAGGTCCTGGCCTTCACGCTGAGCCAGACCTACAATGTCAATCTCTGAGGTGCTGTAGAGGATCTCCACGCGGCCAAAATGGCCACCGCTTGGAGGGGGGAGGGAGATGAAGGAAGAAAGGAAAAACATTGCTTAGGTTTCCAGTTGCTAATAAATATGGGCTGTGATCGTCTTTTCCAAAATGTATGCTTTGGATGATAAACATGAGACGCATCCAATTCACACAGAAATACAGGGAACATTAAATTCCACAAGAAAAACCCAGGTTTACTTGTAAACATATAAAAAGGCTTAAAAACGGAGGAGTGCCACATTTGAGATCATTTACAAACATCTACATATATTACAATATTCAAGGACCAACCTCCTACGGACTGTAATATTAGCCACTGAAATGCCCTCCAGTGGCTCCTGCACCTGATACATAGACTGGTCAAAGTAGACTGTTCCATAGGGGTTATCATTGGCTGGTACTATGATGTTGACAGACGTCTCAGCTCCAAGGTTCCCTCCATTACTGGCTCCAGTCAGCTCCACTTTGATGACCTGACAAGTGGAAGGAAATATGCATATACATATATCTATAAATACAGGTAATTATGATACGAACTGTCAACTCAATTTCTACTGAAACGTCTTTTCTATATGGATACAAAAATACAGTCAATGGGTTCAGTGACGAGTAAAATTGTACTTCTGTGATTTCCGGAACGTCATCTGCGAGGACCTCCACTCTTAGGGTCTTCAGGGTTTCTCCGGGGGCAAAGGTGACCACCCCCGACACGGGTCTGATGTCGCCCACCGCTGGCTGACCGCTGACGGTGGCCTGCCATTGGACAGCGACCGTGCCGATGGTGCCGGCTTTACGTACGATGGGCAGGGTGACCTCAATGGAATTGGAGCCAGGTTCCTCTATGGTGACAGGAGCAGCCTGGAACACTGGGAAAAGAAAAGGAGTGACAGCTTGTCGTTACAGGAGTTTTGTAATGGGAAGGGCTATGCTCACACGGCAATTACTGATTGTATGGTAAAAACAATGAACCATTTACAGTTAGTCTGTGAGAGAGTAAGTCATCGGTCAGTCCCTGAATGACTCTCTGTGATTGTGTTAGTCACTTAGCTGAAGTCAAGCAGAAAGCTGGTTAGCTAGCAGGTCAAACTAGCAATGCTGTAATGAGAGTATAAGGAAGGCTAATCTTCATCACATCTGAATGTGAACTGACCGAAAGCCCCAAAGGGATCGTCTGACGGCAGGATGGTGATGACGGCGCGGCTGGGCTCTCCCAGCAGAGCGCCCCCAGTGGTCTGGTTGATCAGCTCGATGCGGAAGGTCTCCTCCAGCTCGGGGACCATGTCGTTGATGATGTAGATGGGCACGGCCTTGCTGCTCTCCCCCTCAAGCAGCACCACGTCAGAGGAGGCCACGCTGTAGTCCTCACCTGGGGAACACACACACACACACGTGAATTCAGCACGTTTACACACACGTATAGCACAGACTCATATATTCAGTACATTCACACACAATAACACGCACAAACACGATCTAACTAGACATTCACAGAATGATCTCCACATAAAACCTTACAAACATACAAACAGGCAGTAAAAGACAGCAATATAACACATGCTGATAAAAAACATAAAGCTGTCAACATATACAGCACTCACTGACACTAGCAGTCATAGGCACTGCTCTGAACTTGACAGAAACGTCGGCAAAAATCCCCCCTGTGCGTGTGACGTTGATGATGGGTCCAACGTAGCTCTCAGCCACGCTAACCGCTGTTGCAGACAGCTGCATGACACCAAAGGCATCGTCACTGGCCCCCACGATGACCTGGGCGACGGTGTCACTCCTGGGGCCCAGGCGAGGGGACTTCCCAACTGAGGGAGAACCGTAAGGAACAGAGCATGGATAAAAACCTAGAGTCAGGGCATTTCACGCAGCGACAGTGCGTTTTTCAAAATGTGCGTACTCGGCCTCTGCTGCTCTCCTTGGATGAGATGGACGCTGATGAGCTCCACGAACACGGACTCGTCCCTCTCCGGGTCCTCGTCGTCCAGCACTCGGAGGGTGACGTTGGCCTCGCTCTGATTGGCTGCGAACACCACGGTCTCCAGCAGCGGCACGAAGTCCTTCCCCTCGGTGGCGCGGCCCACGCCGGGAGTCGGGTACGGCGCCGGGTCCGCCTCACTTAGCGTGCCGTACGTCACGCGCACCGCTCCCACCAGGCCCCTGAGTCGCCGGAGGGTCAGGGCGACCAGGGCGTCGGCCTCGGGCAGGCGGACGGGCCGCGCGGGGTCCGAGAACACAAACACGCCGTAGGGGTCGTCGCTGGCCAGCACGGTCAGGGTGGCCGACGCCTGGGGGCCCAGACGCCCGTGGGACACGCCGACCAGGGACACGTTGAAGCTGCGGTCCAGCTCAGGCACCTCGTCCTGGGCTATCTGGACCACAACGTCCCCCCGGGTCTGGCCCACCTCGAAGCTGACGTTCCCTGAGCGGCTGACCAGCTCCCTCTCGGAGGCTGGTTCTGCCTCCCAGTAGACGGTCACGTTGGAAAGTGAACCGAAGGAGCGGTCCACCTGAGAGGGGATAGGAGACGAGATGATTGTAAACAAAAGCCTCAAATCGAGGCCCCGTCCACTAGAGGTCGCTGTATCCCAGACTGACCTGCAGGACCACGGAGCTGCGGCCCTCCTCCGGCTCCGTTCCATTAACAGCCAGGGAGGCCTGGCTGAACTGGAACACTCCGTGGGCGTGGTCTGAGGCGGCGATGGTCACCGTGACGCGGGAGGCCACTCCCAGGGCGGCTAGGGAAACATTAACACCAGTGTTGCTGTGATTGGATAGTCAAGGTGAAAAACCATCAGTAGAAGAAGACCATCAGTAGACAACAAAGTGAAAACCTTATCAACGCAATTAAGTTTGACCCTTTCATGAAAGTGGTTGCAGTGCATTTTGGGGCTTGAGAAAAGGGCAAATTCTAGAATATAATTTGGGTCTGCTACTTACCCCTCTGTTGACTCCTAAACAAAAAAGGCTATTTACTTTTCCCACATCACTCACTCCAGGCACAACTTACTTGGCCCTTGGCAATGTAAATGCCACACACACACACATGCACACACACACACATGCAGAAAGAAAGAGCTGAATGGTGCAGAGTAATGACTTCAGGGACCCTGACAACTCAGCCAACAAGAATGATGTGGGCTCAGGAAGAAGACTGAGTGTAGTGAAGGGGACGTATCAATGTGAAAAGGAGGTATGTGGTGACATGGTGGGCTTGATAAACATTCCGCTGCACTCAGTAAAGGACGTCACACATGACATTTAGTAACTCCACTCCAGGAAATGTAGAAACTTCTAAATAGATCAAATCTGCTCTTGCAATGCCACACTTCTTTATGTAGGGCAAAACAAAATCTGTGTTTGTAAGAGTTATTGTTGTAAATAGTCTTGATGCATTTTCAAGGGGATTAGAGAAAAGAGAACAAGATTTTTACTTGGACAAAATCTGAAAAATGTAAAACGCTGCTTAATACAGCGTTACCTTCGATGGTACCCCCGATGTACTCTGTTTATTCAAAGAAGACTGGATCTGTACCTTTTCTGCCAAATTAGGCCAAGCTAAGGCCTCAAAGCCCACTGATGTGGTAATACTTGTATTTTGAAGAACAAAAATGTGCCAACTCTGTATCGTATCAAAGGTGCGCTTTTGTAATTGTTCTATTGAGTTTAGATAATTCATGTGACCGAGGATTTCTGGATATTACCCCATACCCCAATAGCCAACTCTTTTGGTTTTCAGTTTTGAGCATGGTACCTGATTTTCCTGATGCTGGCAGCTTTTGCTCTAAGAGTGTGTAAGGTAGAGGAGGCTTACCGTAGTGGAGAGCGGCGGGGAGGAGGAAGTCCGTGTCGCTCTCCCCACTGCCACTTCCTTCGCTAGGGAGGAATCGATCCGCTACCAGATCAGAGGAGACCACACAGGGAGAGCACCCAGGAAACACACAGGGGGCACGGCACACAGGAGCACACAAACACAACAAGAACACAGGCGTTTGACTGGGGACCCAGGCAAAGGCTTCGCTGAGGAAGACGAGACAGGTTTCTCAACAGGACATGCACAAGAAGGGAGCCAGGTCCATGTACTGTAGGGGACCAGAACACTGAGCCTGGAAGAGGAACGTTGTCAATCTTCAAACAAGTATTTGAATGACAGTGTTGTCACAATGGCTGGACCATAGAGACAATGTGTACCCAAATATTGGTTTTATTGAAATAAAAGGAGTCTGGGGTATTCTATGATACGAATAAGTAGTCACAGAAGTAGGGTTGTCTGTGTGGATGGTCGTACCTCCGCCATCAGGGTTGTAGAGCTCTACTCTGAACTGCTTGTCCAACTCAGGAACAAGGTTATCGACGATGGTCACATTGATAAACTTTAACCTCTCCCCTGGCAGGAAGTCCAACAAGCCCTCAGTGTCCTGTTTATTGTAATGTAATGTAATGTTGTTTTTAACGCACAACAACCATATATTTCTTAGTCATTTGTGAACTGACAAACGGAAGCTGAAATGGAAGCAACGTGTTTTGGAATTCCATGACGATAATTGTATTGAATATTTTTGGAAAGGAAAAAATACAACATGAAGTGACCTCGTAGTCTTCGGGGCTGGCTGCAGTGAACGGGGAAGTCCTATAGGCAACCATGACCCTTCCCAGCAGGCCTTGGGCCCGGGCCACCAGCAGACGGGCCTTCCCGTCCTCCTCGTTCACGGTGATGTCGACGGGCTTCAACAGCGGAGAGATCAGCCCCTCCGCCAGGGGAACTGGCTGGAACTGGAGCAGACCTGCCCACAAAGGGTAATGCTAATATAGGCTAATCTAAGCTGCTTATTATAATTCATAGTGGAGTAAGCGTCTTAGATTGCTGTCTGCTGGCAACATAATGGAACAACACTTGGCAGAATTAAGCACGCAGAATGAAATGTTCTGCAAAAATAATAATTTGCGAGTACGGCTGTAACAATATCGGGGTGTACAATACAATAGGTACATCACAACAAGTGTGTGTTTGTACCATAGGGGTGGTCACTAGCCACGACAGTGACACGGGTCATTGAGCTGTCAGGGTTGATGCTGGCTCCGCTGGTGGGGGTGGAGCCAGGTTTCCCATCACCAGACATTGCTGCTACCAGTTTGACCTGAAAGGACTCGGCCAGCTCCGGAACGTCATCATCCAGCACCAGCAGATTAAGCACCTGGGAGCAGGGGTACAGAGGGTGTCCCATATAAAAGCACAACTCACTCCATTGGATCAATAAAAACGATATTTCATAGCTCAAGATGATAAAACAGGCCATGTGGATTTCAAGCGAACAGGTTGACACCTGTTAGAGCGTTGTTTCATAAACTGACCACTAGGTGGGGCAAAGTGTCAACAAACATGTGAACGTATACCAACACTTGGCAAGAAAGAAATATCACCACAGCATGAGTGGGAACAATGGCAAAACGAGTCATCTGTTCAGAACCAGCTATCGCCAGTGCATGCAAAATCATAAAGGGTCCTCAATTGACATTTTTTTGTGAATATGAATATGATTTCTGATTTTCTACATGATTATACACAGTACTGTATTTATTCCAGACAGCATGCTGGTATGGATCTTCCTGCTACGTATAATTGACAGCTATGAGCCCTTGGTTTTTCCCTCCCACCTCTGAGCGCTGTCCAGGGAGTAAGAGAATGGCACCACTAGCATTGGCAAAGTCTTGCATGGCCGGGCCCTGGTGTCCTGGGTCTAGCTGGGTCACAGTGTAGTTGACAAAGACACGGTCCAGAGCCCCCCGGGAACGCTCCACCACGCAAGAAATGGTGGATCCCTCCGCAGACGTCTGAACACAGGGAGGAGAGGTGGGTCAATTAAACAGAAACACCTAGGCTATCTTACAACTAAATTAGGAATAGTTTTTAATCTAATATTCAATGCTAGAGGATTCTGAAATAATACGCGTTCATAGGAAAGATGCAACATAGAGGCGGCCGCTGCTGAGAGTTCTGTTCAAAAATATTGAGAGCAATCCAAAACATGGATTCACAATGGCAATCAGTGTATGTGTACCTTTTTATGGCATTCATTTCAAATATACACCACTCATGTTCAACAATAATGAAGGACAGCCCTTGTCTAATTCCTGCACTGCCATGATTAGACACCACTGGATAGCCCAGGTGGCTGCCATTGTCTCCTGTGCTTCCCTGAAGGAATGCCATCCGCAGCCCTAGCATCTGCTGTGCTGACGGAAGCCTTCCCGCTACGACCTCCGGTCCGGGAGCCGTGGCTCCGGTTCCATAGGAATGCCCCCGCGCCGACCGGCCCTGACAGCTGTCGCTCCACCCGAGAGGGCCCACGTTTTCCCGTGCCGGTAACGACGTGGAGCACACAGCCACTCCAGCCAGGCGTGAACACTGCTGAAATATGCAGGAGGACACGGACTCCCCAACCTCTGGCTTACATTACACGCCTTACGAGGTAACAGAATATGGATATTCACCTCGGACACGACGCAGTCAAAGCCAGGGACAGTGTTCACCCTTACCAATCAATTGTGGGCAAAGCCGACCACTAACGTCAGGTCAGTGCCGTTGATGATGTAAGCAGTACTGCTTCTTGGCCAATCAGGAACCGTCGCTTCCCTCTAATCAACTGCACTGTTATCAGGCTTAATGGTACGTCAGGCGAATTTAAATGATACTATTTATCACATTCCCCTTGTTAATATAGTTCTTTGGGGGCTATGTTTATTCGTCTACCTAGAATAGTGCCCCTAATCTTACATCTGGTATGCAGGCTCCGGTGAATCCAAACAGCCCATTGGCGTTGTCGCTCTTCATGACCCGTAACGTGGCAGTTGGCCGGGGGTCCGGCAGACGCGCCCCCCCGTGCACCGCCACCAACTGGAGGTAGAAGACCTCCTCCCCCTCCTCCTCCTGGTCGTCCCGGACCTCCACCACGAAGGCCTTCTGCCGCTCCTCCTGCCGGTACTGCAGGTACCCGGAGACGTTGTGCAGGTCCGTCTTGGCAGGCTGCGTGTGGAGCTCGTGGAGCTGGCTGCGGTTCAGCCTGGCGCCGTACAGACGGACGTCCTGGAGCAGGCCCGTGTAGCGCTGCTCGCCGCCCGGGTCTGACCCCACCCGCAGTGGCACTGGACCTGGGGCAGACGAACACACATACACACAGACTCAGTTAAAAATCCATGGGGAAGGCAAAGAGTGGTGGATGGTGTGGAGGAACTGTAAGCTGTCTCTACACAGCAGTTACTTTGCCCAGTGCAGACGATCAATTTTATATTAACTGACATCAATGTTAGATAATTGAGGGCCCCCAAAAAGTGTGTGTTTAGTGATCATTCCAGCAAGCCCTAATGGGAGTTTTGTTGTGGGTTAAACATCTACCCAACACCACTCAACTGAGACAGGATCAACATGAGGCATCGACGCTGGTCACGGCCAACAATCCAGCTGACCCCAGACTTCCTCAACCGGACCAGAAAACGCCTCTACAAGAACAGAAAACTGGACACCTTCAGGAAGTGCACCAGAGCGACCGCAAACAAAACACGCTGAGGCCATCTACCCCCGGATGAGTTAACCGTGGTGGAGGGTGTCTGACATCTTAGATGTTTACATATGTCCCCTCCGCCTCGGCTCGGCCAGGGAGCCCGCGGGCCGTTCTCCCCGGGGGTCCTTTGGTCCCACTCAGGCACTGTCTCCACTTATTAGAGAGGAGAATGACGAGGAATAAAGCTGCCGGCTGCTTTCTTCCCGCGGTAACAATGTCCAGCAGGGCCGGGGGCTAAGGTTCACTCAAGCATTGTGGTGCCCCTTGAGGCCTAAACAATGGGAGACGGGCTGGGAGGAATGCGCAGAGGTGGGGGAGTGTTTTACAGGGGGGGGGGGGGGACTCCAGATGTGGGCTGGAGAGGGAGGGGCGAGTCGAGCGCTCCCTGAGCCAGCTTCCACCCTGCCCCGGCTGACGTCAGGTTAATAAAGACTTGACAGCTGACAGGACCTTTATGGGACTGGTACACGGACCCCGTGTGCCGTCCGTACGACAGGTGGAGAGACAGATCCAGAAGCCCCTGGGAGGCTTCACTTCAAAGGAATTTGCAGTTCATTTTATGAGAGAGCAAACCTAAATTCACAGTTCTGTGAAGAGCACCTTGCTCTCATATAGCCTGCAATAGCCTGCAGTAGGCTATATAACAGTAGGCCTGCGTGTCAAATGTTCCGTGACTTAGTTTTTAATGTTTGCTGCAAGAAGAAAAAGCTTCTATGGGGGAACATTTTTGAAACTAAACCACTAAACAAACACAACATTTCTTTGACACCGTGTCCACAAAACACGGCATGTGTCACCACGGCGTGTACAGGTATGACTGACAGAAGAGCCACCACACACGGTGACAAAACACCCCCGCTCCTACAAACACTGATCTCACCCACCGTCAGCGATAGCCTCTCCTTTGATGCTCTTGATCCCCCCTGGCACGGGCGCTCCATCCAGGAGGAACTCCACCACGCCGTCGTCCACCGTGATGAGGACATGGAGCCAGGCGTCGTCCACCACGAACCTCTCCGCAGTCGCCTTGGCCACCTGGGTGTTGTTAGAGCCAGTGGCGGTGTAATACAGCATCAAGCTCACGTGAGACTCGTTGGTGTGCACCTTCACGCCGTAGTACAGAGTCCCATTCCCTGTTCCCTTGGAGACTATAAAGCCATTGGTGTTGGGGCTGGGAACCAGCCAGGCAGAGAAGGTGAAGTTCCCCAGAGAGAGAGGCCCGTCCGCTGGGCTGATTGTGCCGAAGGCCCCCTGGGCACCAGAAAAGAACCAGGCGTCGGTGGCCGAGTGCGGTCTTCTGGCATGGGGCCTGAGCTCCACTACCTTGGGGAAGTACGCAGAGAGGAGGAGGTCGTCCATCCGAGGCAGACCCTGAGGGAATTGGGCAGAAACAATCTCCCAGGCCACCCGGACGTCACCAAAAGTTCCCTGTTGTCGCAGGATGGTGAAGGAAGTGACATCGGACATGTCGTTCACAGACAAGACGTCTTCGGCCACTTCCTGGTCCAGGTTGTCTTTGGCGATGGCGAAGACGCCAAATGGGTCATCATTGAAAGGGATCAAAACAGAGGTGTTCAGGGATGCATTAGCCAGTTTACCACCTTCTCCTGGGTAGCCACCTAAGCAAATAAAAAAAGGCAGTAGAAGGGAGAAAAAAATCAACCATTTAGGTATTTTTTGCAATTTTCTAAAACAGTTCTGTTACACACAAAATATGCAAGCTGGGCGTCAAGAGCGTGCCATTTTAAATCCCCTTCACTCTACCAACAGTCTGTATTACATCAGTGAACTATGGTGAAATGCCAGGGTGTCACACACCTGAGATGTTGACCAGCCTCAGGACGTAGAACTCATTGAACTCGGGCAGCTTGTCAGAGACAGCCTCCAAGACGATGGGCTTCCTGGTCTCCCCGGTGGTGAAGGTGACCAGCCCGGAGGTGTTGGTGAACTCCTGGCCTTCACCCAGAGCCGAGGCGTTGGCATACAGCCGCCAGTACACCGTCACGTTGCCAAAGTGGCCTCGGCCCCTGAGCACACTGAGAGGTAGGAGCACATTGGGAGACACTGTCAGCCGCTCTAAGTGCACTGGGTGTTTCTCGTGGTCACAACGTATGGCATGCAGGTATTTACTAGAAGCTGTTGGTCCTGCCCTCCTCCACAGCTTTCTGGGTGGATTCTAGGGAGAAGATTCCGTTGGCGTCGTCACTGGCCTCTATCACCACTGTGGCTGTGGCTGCTCTGTACACAACGGCGTCGCCTGTAAGCAACACACACACAAACACACACACATATACATGCATGCGCACATGCATGCACGCACACACACACACGCGCACACACACACACACACACACACACACAAACACACACACACACACACGTATCACCATCACATACAGTTTGATCTTTCATAGTTTGCAGTTGCTACTGCAATATGGAAACCTTTAAGGCACTATGTATTTTTTCTCTCTTTCTTCTTTTCACAATTATAGACTGCATAAAGCAAAAAAATCATACAAAACTATGACATGCAAAAACTTAACATCAAATGTACCTAAAGTCAGACATATTGGCGTGAGAAGAAATACTACAGTGTTCTTGTTATAACTTAACATCTTGTCTGGCTTAGTAGAATCAGATGTTAAAATAGAAAACATCGTGAACGGCTTAATTTAAGAGCACTGGTCTTTTAAGTCGGGCCACAGCATGTGCATATGCTTCTTTTACAGGATAAACAATGAGAGGCGAGGTTGCTTTCTGCTCTTCACATTGTTATTGTCATGCTAAATATCGTCCCAAACGGAGGAGACTGTTTTTTCCATTAGCATAGCGCACAAACGCCATGGCAACCACACTGAGGGAGTCGGGGGTTCCATATTCATGAAGAAAAAGATATCTCCAAAAAAAACAATACTGGCATTCACCCAGTATTGCATGGCCTCCCAATGGCACAGTAAAATCCTTGATTTTATTCTTAATCTAATAAAATGTTTAGGCAAACAAACATTTTCAAGTAAAACTTCTTCCAATTTAAGAGATATGAAATAAAATCATATATACACGCACACTTAAAAGAAGACATCAAGTAAATATTATTAGCTTGAACACCTAACGCCAACGCATAGCAGGATAATAGCTTCACTCTGAGCGGAGAGATTGGCAGCAGGTCCATGTGTCAACAAACAAAGGCCGTGCGAGCAGCACAGGGGTTGGGGCCTGCCTTAGTGGCCTCAGAGAGAGTCTGAGTTTGGAAATGAAGTTCCGCAGTAGGCCCACCCCTCTTTCATCCCCGTTTGTGTCACACAACACTGGGATTAGACGAGGCCGAGGAGGGTCACCGCCAGTCCACGCTAATCAAGCCAAGCAGCCTCTAATGTACAGCAACAACTGGCTCAGTGATGGGAGCAGATCAACCCAAAAGACAAACACACTGCACACAAGATTTCCCTCTGGGCCTATACAATCACATCAATATCTTAAGATAACTGACAACTGGCTGTTCATCCTTAGTTTGGACGATTTGACAACAAGGCCAGACACACATTGATCTCCACTCCACTGTGCTGTGTGGAGACCAAACATGAACATCTCCCTATTCTCATTGGTATCTACCGCCATCGCTGCATTTTATATCTGATGCTGTGGTGCACAGCTCGAGACACTGGATCTGGAAACAACAAACACACACACACACACACACACACACACACACACACACACACACACACACACACACACACACACACACACACACACACAATACACACACACACACACTTATTCAAACGCACCTGTGGCGTTGTGGAGAACAATGTAGAAGGGTTCGTCGGTCTCAGGTGTGTTATCGTCCTCCACGGCCACAGAGATGTTCTTCATCCACTCGCCAACACCGAACACCAGCGCCGTGCCGTTACTCAGCAAGGTGAGGTCGCCTGGCGATGCATCGCCGTACTCCACACGGTACATCACCGTGGCAACATAGTCAGTTGGCCCCGCGCGGAGCACGGTGAAGTTAGCCACGCCTCCTTCTTGAAGTCTCACAATAACCGGTTCTAAGGTTTGAATAGAGAAAGAAAAAGAGGAAGTGTCCATCAAAGGTTAGCTTTCACAGCCACGACAACAAACCACATAATACAATAACTGGCTCCTTAAGGTGGAATGGGAGAGGGGGTCCCTACCTGCAAAGTAAATTGGGTTATCGTTTTTGAGGATCTGCAAGCTAGCATTGAGGATGTCGCCCACTCTGGCACCTCCCGTTGCATTCAGCAGATGGATTGTAAAATTCTCTGTGTCCTCTGGGATCTTATGGAGAGAACAAAAAAAACATAACAAAGACCTTAGATTTGAAATTGAAATGAATGTGAGTAGACCGAGTAGACCAATTTTTGCAATGTTTCTGTACCTCGTCGGGGACAGAGAAGAGCGTGAGGTTTTTAATGAACTCCTCCTCCTCAAACGTGACATATCCTGTAACTGGGACGACGTCTGTTGACCCGGCGGGCTCTAGGACCCAGGCCACAGACACCTGTCCAAACCGCCCACTGTTCCTCACCACTGGGTAGACAGCTGTGAATAGAGGACCAAAACCAAGCCCACAGTCACAATGCAATCACATCGTTCAAAAGTAAATACTTACAAAATGAATATCAACTACATAATGGATCTCAAGAAATTCTGTACTCCAACCTACCGGAGTGTGTCTCGTTTCGTTTGCTCTCGTTGATGGTCTTTGTCAGTCCAGACTGGATGAACTGGATGACCCCGTAGGGGTCCTCATTTCTGCGCACCGTAATGTTGACCTCTCGGTGGTTGCCAAGTCGACTGGGTGGGGTGCTGTGGCTGCTGAGGACCACTGAGTACGTCTCGTCCAACTAACAAAACGCAAGCACACACAAATGTCCGAATATCGTACGTTTATAATGTTACAGAAACCTCTCCAGTCTGAGGCTGGGATGGATGGGGGTTTACCTCGGGAACTCCATCAGGCCGGGCCACCAGGTCTACCACCACCTCCCTCTCCCCGGGCTTAAACTCCAGGATGCCCGTGGCTCCATAGAACTCCTCGGCCCCTGGGGGCACGACGGCATAGCGGACCAACTGCTTCAGCAACTGGCCCTGGGCCCTCACCACACGCAGCTGGACCACGCCACCCTCCTAAAGGTCACAGGGGAGAGGTCAAAGCCAGGGTCAAGTCAACAGAGAACATTGGAGTCGGGGACAAGAAAGGATCTAGGTCAGCTGGCGGGTTAGCTAGCATGCTGCTGCCCGTGCTGTTGGGATTGGCTGGGGCTACATGGGAGCGGCCTTACGTTGACGAACCACGGCCCCCTGGAGAGAGGGGAGAACTCAAAGACTCCTCCCGGGTCATCGTTCTCCATGATGACTATCTCCCTGCTCGTGAAGCCTGCCTTCAGGATCTGGTTCTCCACGTTGGTCCTGAGAAACAGATGGCTGTGTTAGGCCGGTACAGATACACGTGCGTGTGGTGGACATGCATGTAGCACAGTGGCATGGCGCGTCACGTTACTAATCACTGCCATCTTATGGTGAGTACTCAAATACGTTACCCAACGCTGTTTTCTTTTACTTGTGGATCCAAGACAATGGTCAAAGTGTCAACTAGTGCATTCCTTGTATTGTGTGCTGTTCCATCGAGTCCCCTTAAGCCTCTCTCTTTCAGCTAGGGGTCTGTATACGCATGTGTGTCTGTGTTTGTGTGTGAGAAAGAGCGACAGAGCCAAGCCATTGCCACATAACATATTAATTAGCAAAAAGACACAGCAAAGTGGGAGAGTCCAAACAAACACTGACAGCCACGGCACGGCACTGCATGCATACAAACACTGACAGTGTACACAGGCAGAGCCAAATTAGGGTGCAACACAAGATCTTCTTTTTCTAACTGCACACACACACACACACACACACACACACACACACACACTTTGCAGTGCCACAATTTCACACTCCCACAAAGCCCCCCCTTCCCAAAAGAAACTTTACAATAATCCACATCAACCAAAGAGCCCAACAATCCTAAGTGGGCCCTTCTCTGTGGAACAAAGTCCTGATTCACGGCACACAAAGGCCCCATGCTCACTCCAGTCCGCACTTACCCAAAGAACACGACAAAGCGCGCTGTCTCCACCCTGCAGGAGAGGGGTGGGATTGGCCAAGGTTCTCGTCAAAACGTACCAATGATAAAACGGCTCAGCCAGAAGGGAAGATGGAAGGGGGGGGTGAAAGAGCACGCTCTATCTCCACTACACCAAGTGGTGCCAGTCAAAGAAGCAGGCTCCGCCATTGTATTGTTGCCCTACGTTTGTCACTGACTGCTTCCGTTGGCAACGTGCGACGTTACTCATGAGACATCAGACAGAAGTCCAGACATGCTGTATGGCAGAGCCAGGCCGCGGCCCATTTCACCACCCTCCTCTCGGACCCCCTCGGCGGCCTTACCTGTCCAGGGTGAGCAGCAGCGTCTCGTTGACCTCGGGGATGTCGTCGGCCATGACGGTGAAGTTGATGGCGGCGTGGCTCTGGCCGGACAGGAAGACCACCGAGCCGCTAAGCGGTGTCAGGTCGCCGGCGGTGACGTCCGGGCGGTTGTCTCCGATTGGCCGGAGGCTCCAGAACACGGTGGCCTGTCCGTCTGTCCCGTCCCTTCGCAGGGGGAGGGTCAGCTACACATGAAGACATTTCTAGTTACATTCCGCAATCTTTGTCTATGCTTAGACACCAAAAGCCCCGGGGCATGGAAAGGCAACACCTACAAAAATATTGAGCATACAAAATCGTCGCGTATGTTGAAAAAACAAAGTTAAAGAAAAATCTATTTTGGAAGGAAGCGGTCAGCAGCAACAGCAGGAACACAGTTTGCATGAATGAACCGTGGTCAGATGTCGCACCATGCTGGAGTTACTGTCCTCAGGCTCATAGACCACCACCGTGGTGTTACTGATGAAGCCGATCTCCCCGTTGGCGATGTCGGGCGTGACGGTCAGACTCAGGTTGAGGGCCCCGCCAAAGCGCGGGCTGACAGGGGGGATGAGGGGAGTGATGCTCACCAGCTCCAAACTGTCCAGCTGGGGGAGAGAGCATAGAGGCGAAATATATAACTGAATATAAACAAATACGTCAATTACATAGCCCAATTATGAACGCCATAATCAAGCACATGCTAGTATGTTCAGTGGGAAGGGTTGAAGGGTTGAGAGGCGAGTAGAAGGAAAGAAGGTGTGGACTATGTCCAATTCCACATCTCCACTCTCATTGAATGCCTTGAGGACCTTGTGTCTCTAATGTCCTCTCACATTGCCTTTATACTGTGTGTGTGCGTGTGTGAGCGTGTGTGTGGGTGGGTTGTGTTTGTGTCTTTATGCCCATTTGAACTCTGTTAAAAGTGAAGGAGGTCCTTGTAGTTCGTGTTTTTTATTTCAACCACTGCTTGATTGGGGCTGTTTGTTTAGACAATTCCCATGGCGACGTGCCAGACCAGAATTCTCATGTCCAGGCCACTCACACATGCAAATCAGGTAATCACTGTGTGGACCTTGCTAAGACAAAGCCAGCAGCACAGTGCAGTTGTTCTATCCAAGAGAGCTAGACCAGAACGGTGGAAGATCTCCTTTGAATGCTGAGCAGTGTATCTGTTGTATTGGGCTAGGGAACCACTGGTATGGCCAAGTTTCCAAACTCAACTTAAGTTACCAAACACAGTCCATAAAAAAAAACATGTTGGCTGAAGCAATTACTCTCGCTAACCTTTTAACCCCAAAAAACACGTTGATTGACGCAATTTTCACTCCCTAACCCTTGAACCTTGATCCCTACCTGGATGAAGAAGTGGGCTCCGTTTTGGAGGAAGGCGTCGTTGCGTATGGGCAGGGTGAGCCTGGCCTGTCTCTGGCCCTGGGAGAACAGCACACTGGTGGACCTGCTCCCGTTCAGGATGCGCTCGCGGGCCAACGCCGGGTCCACAGGCCCCGCCGGGATGTAGAGGGCGGTCAGGGTTAGGGACACCGCCCCCAGGGTGCCGGCCTCGCGCTGGAAGCTGAGGGACAGGAAGCGGCCCTGGGGCTGGCTCTGGATGCTCTGCTGCTCCAGCGGGTGGAGGCGGAACAGGCCGTAGACGTCGTCACTGTCCTGGATGTAGAACACCATCTGGAGAGCGAGGCAAGACCGGAGAGGACGAGCAGAGGGAGGACAGGACGATGCTGTGACTCAGAGGGACATTAAACCTGTCTGTCATTCGATGAGGTTTGCCTCTGATGTGGTCATATACAACCACAACGTTGCACTCATAATTCAAAATGATGCTGTCTTTAGTGAACATGAAAGTGCCCCTCCAAAAACAAATGGAATTGAGAGAAATAGAAATAAAGTCATGAGGAGTGCCTCCAGGCATGTGAGGTGAAGAGTCCGGAGAAATAGAACAGAGCCGCACGCTCATTTTAGAGCCGCATCCTCTTTAATTAAATCTCCTAAAATAGTTTTCATGATGTTTTTTAACTACGGCTCTCAGTTATTTAACCAGTGGGGGGGCTGGGCTAGAAGCTGTCATGGCTCTCTGCGTGACAGCTTTTCAACTGTTATTTTATGTTGATGATTATGAGTATTAAATCACGCATATCAATTTGACACTGATTAACTAGAGAGTCGTCGTCTAATGCGCAGTGCTTCTAGAGCTGCTGAGTCAGCGTTTCACGCACACATGGCAAACAGACTCCTTCTGTACACACAATCTGCACGTGTGTGTGTGTATGTGTGTGTAATCTAATGTCTTTAACATAAACACGAGTTAGATCTACCCACTCTTTTCACACATGGCCAGGATGCGAAAAAATGGGAGTTATAAAAACCTTGCACCACCTCACACACTTGTTCAGACGCGGACTACCACACCTAAACACGCACGCACGCGCGCACGCACGCACACACACATACACACACACACACCACGGCTGCCTGCAGCACCTCCTACTGCTGTTTCCTCTTTGTTTTGATTCAGCCACATGAAGGGAACACCCAGAGAGTCAAGTGACACAAGTGCTGTGGTGCTCAGCCTAAGCCACTGTATGTGTCTCCCCCACCCACACACTGAGACTCTCACACACACACACACACACGCACACCACCACTTCCTCCAGATGTGTCCCCACCCCAGCGCAGCCCTCCCCCACAGTTCTCCCCAGCAAAGTGTGGGTGAACCCGCCTATCATTCCCAGCTAAACACGAAAGCCCACAGCAGCCATGTCCATTCAAACTTTCCAAGAAAACAACGGCCTCGCCTAACCTCCATGGGTTCGTCCAACTCTGCCCCTCCCGTCACAGTAGCGGGCAGCAACCGGAGAAGGAAGGCCTCGGCTTCTTCCGGGAGCAGGTCGGCCGTGACGTTTAAGGGCAGCGTCGCCGTAGTCTGACCCGCGGCAAAGGTCAGCGTCCCCCGCTGAGGGCTGAGGTCGTCTGACACCGGCGAGCGGTCACTGGAGTTCCGAGTGACGGTCCAGTTCACGGAGACGTCCCCGTAGTTGCCGCCGTTCCTCACAATGGAGATTCCGTCAAACCTGAGGTAAAGAAGACATCTTGTTTCTTATTTTAAATATTAAAACAAGTATAAAGTATTCAATCCAATAAAACCAGGAGTACTTTACTGCTGTATCCTTCTCAATTATTGACTATCTATTACAGTTTATCTCTATTCGTTTTGGGGTCTACCTCTGTGTCACATCCTCGTTGATGGTGATTGGCTGAGTGAGTAAGCTGCTGCTGATTGACAGGACGCCGTGGGGCTTATCATTGGGCTCGATGGTGACGAGCACGGCGTTGGGCGGGACCAGCACCGCGTCGCCTCTCACCGTCTCCTCCAGCAGAACCACGTGGAAGGACTCGGCGATCTCCGGCACCGCATCATCGCGTATCTCAAACAGCAGGCTGACCTCGTAGACAAACGGCGGGAAGGTCACCGTGCGGTTGGCCTGCAGGTCCAGGAAGTCCACGGCTGGGGTGGCGCTGCCCGCCCCGTCTCCACTGACCACCCTGTAGTCCACTGACACCTGCAACGGTTAAAGGTAAGGTTCGTCATCTAAAATAGTCCGGTTGGTTTCAAGGTCTTCATTGAACCCAGCTTCTCTTTTCATAGTGTGCAATGTTTTACAGCCAAACACGGGTTTGTTAGTCTTTTCAAACCATCGAACCGAGCCAAAACCAAGCCCCGACCTGAGTGTCGTCGGAGCCCACCAGCGGCCCGTCGTCGGAGAGCTGACCTCGGGTCACGTTGAGGGAGATGACCCGCGCCGTCTCCGGCAGCGCCAGCACCGACTGGGAGAACCGGAGTGGGCTGTCGTTGCGGCGGATCCTGAGCTGAACGCTGCTCCCGTTGGAGCTGAGCAGAGCGCCCCCCGCCACGCTGGTCAGTCTGATGGTGAACTCCTCGTCGTCTTCAGGGATCTGCAGAGCCGATGAGAGGGGTTGAATGGCGACAGCAGTGAGGGCACAGTCCTACTTGTTTGGGTGATGTCCCTCTCTAATATCTTTGATGTGTAACTTTCAGAGGGACATCTGAAGGGAAGACGTGGATAAGGGGGGGGGGGGGGCTGTAGTAGAGCACCTGGTCATCCTGGATGAGGAGGCTGAAGACCACCACCGCTCTGCCAGGTGGGATGGAGATGTTTCCTCTGTCTGGGCTCAGGTCCTCGATGGCTGGGTTAGGACCTCCGGAGATCTGACAGGACAACATTCCCGTTTTATATTTGTTAGTGGACACAAGATGTGTTTCTGAATATCAGGAGCCATCTAGAGTTGAATGTAGAGTCAGATGGATTGACCTCTCACCTCAAAATTCACGGTCACCGTCCCATAGGTGCCCCTCTCTCTGATCAGAGTGAGAGGAACATACTGGTTCCTGCCTTTTGGTTCGCTCACAACAATCTCCTGAGTCTGAAAGAGGAGGAGACATCGACAGATGGATGATCTCTAATGGAACTTGTGGAAAGCTATACTGCTCTCGTATGGGATTCTTTTTTTTTTTAATGCATGCAAATGTATGGGTTTTAATCTACAGGCCCAGGCAGCTCTAGAGCACTCAGGTCAAGAGGTTATTTATTGATTCTCATAAGTTGCATCAGTTGCCAACGTGGTTACCATGGAAACCCCAACCGCCTACTGACAAATGGGGAACCTGGGAGAACACAGCAAAACCCTGACCCATCTTAGCGGCGTCTGACCCCCTCCATGCCCACAGACTCTATACACTATACCCAGGAACAAAGAGCCGACGTTTTAGTGTGGATATCAATCTGTGTTGACACATGTACATGGAGGATACTATGAATGTCTCTGCACAATTACCAAGACAGACATGTTTGATCTGTGTCCAGGGGGATGTGGTAGTTCCTTACCGAGTTGAAGGAGATGATACCAAAGGCGTTGTCATTGGACAGGATGGTGATGGTGGCTTTGTTGGGCGTGCCTAGTCTCACCCCATTGGAAGAGCTCTGGGAAACATAAGAGATGAAGCGTGAGAGGACAGTCTAGTCTGGACCACTAGAAGGGAAGGCGTTTTCTTTGATGAGCGGTGGCTGGTTTCAACAAATGTAATTCACTTTCACACAATTCAGAATTTTATCCTCATCCAAATTAGAAGCATGCAGGCATGGGCAGAGATTCCAACGTTCACACACAAGTACACCCACACACACACACACACACACACACACACACACACACACACACACACAGACAGCTCTCTTTCAGCTGGCAGCTCATGGGGAGAGGATGCATGAATGGGAAGAGCTGGTCTCGGCCTGGTTGGTTTGATCGGGCTGGCCTTCAGCAGACCACCACCCCAGGCCTTTCTCCCTGCCCTGTCATCTGTCACTAAGGCCAGGGACGGGGTATCCCCCCTCGATCGCACCACTGTTCCCCAAGCCAGGCGAGCCAGAATGCCGCTACAGAGTTCAGGCTGTTACTAACCATAAAATAGGCGAGTGTATGAAACATATCGTAAAATGCAACCTAAGCTAACTTGTGAATAGTAAAGTATGCACAGTTTATTGGTTTGAGGGGGACACAGGGGTAGGCTATGTGTTTGTTGAGATGAGCTGAACGAGGATGAACTCCAGTGGCCTTGGCACTGGTTAGTACGAGTAAAAGAAAAATCCTCAGCCAATTACACACAAACGTTAGAAAGAGAAAGAGCAAAGGGAGAAGTGTTAAAGAGAAAGAGCTTTGCCCCTGCTCTTCCAGCCCTCCATTCAGACGGGGCTTTTCCCAGCTGTAACAGAGCTTTCTTTCAGGGCACTGAGCTCTTGTAGCAGCCGGCACACAGACACAGAATCCACACGCTCTCACAAGCCAGCCCTGAGGCCTAGCCAGAGCCCACAATCCACTGCCTCTGGAACCCTAACACACACACACACACACACACACGCACACACACACACACACACGCTTGCCACCCAGGCCCCATCCTGACAAACTCACCGTCCTCTTTGTCCCCCTCCGACCACCCCCGCCCACAATCTCTGAATCACAGATCTTGGCAACGCATCAAGGACTTACACGCCCACCCCCCACCCCCGACACACGCACACACCCTCTCGTCCCCCAAACCCCCCCCCACCCCGCCCGCCGGCCCCCCTCTAGCCCCCAACCCCCACACTGTGGCCGACACGGACACAGTAACAGTGTGATGAGGGGGCTGCACCTGCCATGGCCCAGAGAGGAGATGTGTGCCTGTGCGTGGGGGTGGCGTGTCTTTGTGTGTTTGCGTGTGTGGGCATGGTGTATCATGTGTACAAGGGTCGGTGTGTTGTGCGAGTGCGGCGCGTGTATTCACATTTTTGGAGGCTTTCTTTACCGTTACAAACCACATGCTGTCAAATTGCTGTTGCTTATCTCTACCTTTCAGAGATGAAAAGCAGACTTAGTACCGCCCCTCGCCTCTCTTTCCAATCCGCCCCTCCATCAACACCCACCTATCCCCAATCTATCCAGCCATCTCTCCGTCTATCCCTGGGTAGGCTGGAAGGAGGGCTATATCTCAGGCTTCCTCCCAGCCTGTCAGCCTGGGGGCCAATCACTCAGGGATGACGGATAGTGCAGAGAGCCAGGGTCAACCCCCTGCTACATCGTCAATCCCAACGTGACACCGCCGCGCTGAGTGATGCCGTGGTGACAGCCGCGTCCCACCCAAACCACGGGGCCTCGCTGGGAAAGACGAAGAAAAAGAAAAACACTCGTGCTGGCGGAAACGCTCCTCCACATTTCAATATGGCGGAAAGGGGCTCCAGAGTTTCTAATGTTTACAGCACAGACTCGATTTCCATTCCAGTTGAGTTGTGTTCAGCATGGTTCTGGAAAAAGAAAACCTCCTGGTGTTCTTGGTAACCGCGCCGTGAGAGAATGTTACTATTATGAACATGCCTTTTTAAACGTTTTGTCCCCCACTGAACAGGACCCGCTCTGCAAGCATCTCCTTCCAATCGCTGTCCAACTACAAGCGGCCACTTGATGACACGAACCACAGCCTGGCCGACAGCCTGCCTGTAACTCCTAGCCCTTCATCTACCGTGTGGCTGGCAGACGTAGAAACAGAATCCACAGAGGCGACACGGCAATTGAAGTCAAAGGCCACCGAAAGGCTTTCATCCAGAGTTCTGTGATGCCCTGGCTGTCAGAGGGAGTTCGGCCTCACAAGGGGGGCCTTTCAGCGGGGACTCCCTCCAGGAGCTGAGCCGCGTCGCATCACGCCAAGGACCCCACCCTGGAGAGGGCCTACGGCTCCACACATCAAACACCACCGAGCCAGAGGCCTCAATGGAGCATTCTGTGAGGGTTGAAAAGGCGAGGCCCCCAGAGCCCCTGCGGTAGGACTTGGGCCGAAAGCTTTGAAACACTGTGGAGTAGCGTGTGGACAATACGGAGGTTTGTGGAACACTCAGATGGGTCAGGGAGCGGAGGGGGCAGGCATCGTTTGTAATCTCAAGCCATGCTTTAATTCCTCGCTCATACACACACACACACACACACACACACACACGCACACACACACACACACACACACACACACACACACACACACACACACACAGACACACACACACACACACACGCACACACACATCAACACGCAAACACTCATTGTAACTGTTTGAATATGGAGGACACACACATACACACACACACACACACACACAGACACACACACAGACAGACACACACTCACAGCCTGACACACTGACTCCAACCTGCTCACCTGCAGTCGTAGGACAAAGGTGAAGGTCTCGTCGGCCTCGGGCAGGTCATCATCTCGCACGGCGATGAAGATGGTTTTGCTGGCCTCCGAGGAGAGCAGGAAGGCTGCAGCCGTGGTGGCCTCAAAGTCCCCTGTGTCCTCTCCCTCCAACTAGGGACACACACACACACACACACACACACAGAAACACACACACACACACACACACACACATACATACATACACACATAAACACACAAACCAAATCATTACATCACGCCTCATCATTCTGAGGTAAGAGATTCCTAAGATCGATGTGCCATGCACAACAGAAACTGAACGTGCTGCCTTAGCCACCTAACGCATGACTGTAGTCTGAATAAAGGCACAGATCAAATAAAACCACATCCAGATTGTATCGCGCAGAACAACTGACTCCATCCAGAGAACTGGAAACCACCCAGCCACACCTCGTCCCCACCAAAGCACAGCCGCCTGCCAGGCCATCACCCTTGTTGGGAGCAGCCTGACACTGGCTCCCACGCGGAGGAAAATCCAACCAGCTCGGCGTTGTGATGTGGCTGACACTCGCTGCAGACACACTGGGCTTTCATGCTCCAGGCCCTGGCTGCTATAGTGGAAAGGTCATTGATCCCCCCCCCCTTGAGTCTGGAAGTCTGGAGGTCCAACTGTCATCAGGACAGTGCCACATCTCCACTATGCTATGCGAATGAGATTGAATGGCAGTGTATCCTGGGAAATGTAGTGAGAGCACTAAAAGCACTATTGACGATAAAGAGCCAAATACGACTCTTAACATCAAAAGTGTTGAGCTGGGATCTGCGATAGGTCAAATACAAAGGTGAACTTGTTAGACCATCCAAGACCATACAGAGCATGTACATATTCAGGTCACAAAGAAATCTGTAAAAGACGTGCATGAGGGAATCAAATAATATTCACCAGAACCAGCGCTGTCACGTTGACCGGGTCTCCCACCCGCTCCACCACCAGCCGGACAACAGTTCTGCTGCTCTCGACCACCGCAAAGTCAGTCTGCCCCAGGAAGCGCAGCTCAGCCGACTCAGACCTTGTACCCGTGATGGACAGAGCCAGAATGAACCCAGCTAGGGTGAGGACAGGGGGCATTCCTGTCAGGAAACAACAAAAAACAGGAATAAGACATAAGTTCAGCTTGTAATTTAACATGGGTACCGTCTTAATACAAATGTAGGAACAACGAAACCCGTGGACAAAGAGAAGGACGAATGTTGGTCCAAATGGTTCTGTGACTGCGTGTAATCAGAGCATTTTAATGGAGAGTCATGTCAAGAGATGTGCCTCTGTTGGTTGACAAATGAAATCATGGAAAAAGTCAATCTGAAAGACATTCCCTCAGTTAGTAACGTCTGTTGTACAGAGAAACAAGAGAACAGTAAGACAACCATCTACAGTGGGATGAACTACACTAACTATGTGGGCAGTCTGACCAAAGTCATACTGAAGTATTTATATTCCGTTCTCTAACTCCTTATTATTGAATTAAGTTGTTATGACTTTAGTAGAAGGTGTCGTCATCTTTATATCAAACTTCTGATTAAATCGCTAGCGTTACATAGTGTCTCCACGATGGTGATTGTCTATAGGACCATTTTTAGTTTGAGGTGGCCTGTGATAGGACTTTACCCGGAGCTTTGGCCAGCCGTCAGCCAGCCATCCAGCCAACCACCCCGCCAGCCAGGCCCCTGCCCCAGGCTCCGCACTGTCCCTCGCCCTCCCAGCCCCTAATGATGGAGCTCTCCGAGCCACGGAGACAGTTGTCATGGTTAACACAACAAACAGCTCCCCAAGGCAAGTGGGTGTGTCCGTCTGCCTCCCCTAATCCTGCACTGTGCCCCCCCCCCCTGCCGATCTCAACCATACAGAGGGACTCCGCTTCAAGTTTGGAAGGCATAAATACTTTATTTACCTCAACAGTTTTGATCTAAATGACAAGGTTGAACAACACATCCATGTCTCCGGGTGAAGTCCTGCTGTTTGCGCTTTTTTTTTGTCATCAGAAAATCACTTTGGAAACTTGGACATTGAAAACATTCAACTGTTGAAGTGTTCCCTCTCTGCTGCATCAATTTAGGTTATTCTGGGTATCACAGGGTGCTTTATAGATCAAAAATGAATCAATCAATGTGTCACGCTGGTGAAAAGCCTGGAGCTACACAACTGTTGCAAGCTTTTGGTTGCCAGGTGCATTCTTTAAGGCCAAATGAATGAAAACAGTTAATAATGGACATGAAAACAACTGTTTATGTCTGTGTGTGTGTGTGTGTGTGTGTGTGTGTGTGTGTGTGTGTGTGTGTGTGTGTGTGTGTGGGTGTTTGTAAGTGTGTGTGTGTGTGTGTGTGTGTGTGCGTGCACACGGGTGTGCCAGCGCCAAAATCAGCGTGCTGTGAATGCTATCAAAAGTGGATTAGGGACTGGTGAGTGGTGGGGCAGGGCAGGGGAGGTGAGGGGGAGCTGGGACAAAGAGAGGACCAGAGGGGAGTAAAGCCTGGTATTCTGCCTGCTCCGGCTCCTGGGGTTGGGAACTTCCTGCCCCTCTCATACAGAGCACAGCAGACGCAGGCATTGGAAGCCTCTCTCTCAGTCTTGCTCTGTTTCTCTCTCTCTCTCTCTCTCTCTCTCTCTCTCTCTCTCTCTGTAATTTTCTATTCATCTGTCTCTCAGTCACTATCTCTTTACTGCCTCAGTGTAACTGTATAACGTCAAACACGGCCGTGACAGCGAGCCTTCCTGGTGCTTATCTCACAGGCTATTTCTCCCGCTCCAACCTTTATGGATCTGAAAGTCTCTTGTCGGCCAAAGCAGAGAGCTCTCTCTAAAGCAGCATTGATTCTAGAAAACTTCACAATGTGGCAATTGAACAGACCCCTCGCGCAAGTGTGATCATTAACACACACAAAGACTGCACTCTAACAGAAGGGTGACTCCTTAGAAGCCCACTGACCCAGACACTGAGCTGGGCGAAGCTGGGCAGATGCTGTGTGGAGGGCGTGAGCCCGTTCCAATGCAGCACTGGCGCTCTTTGTGCAGGCAGGGTTTCTTGTGCCAGCTCCGACACCGGGGACGCAGGGGGATGCAGGGGCTGTCTGTCAGAGCACAAGGCAGCGTGGAGAGCCTGGCTAGCCTCTCTGACATTGATAAGGCCACAGGAGACAGCGGTCACACGGACACACACATACACACACACACTTTGTTTCCACTGCAGGATCCACATACACACAGGCACAGACACACACACAGTTTGAGTGCATCAATAGTCCATCTGGTCAGAGATAACCTACACACGCGCGCACACGCACGCACGCACGCACGCACGCACACACACACACACACACACACACACACACACGCGCGCACACACGCACACACACACACACACACACAGACACACACACACACACACACACACGGACACACACGCACACACACTGTCCATCACAGAACTCCTAGGCCAGAAATAGTGAGTCTAGAGGCCACCGCTCTAGGGACATGGCTGTTTGACCAACCCCTGACCAACAGCTGGTGGGATGACATCTAGACCACAGTCAAGAGTACACATTCTTCATACAGCCATAACAAAACCTTACCCATTCATATAGTCATATCAAAACTGATGGTAGTGGTCACTGGGGGTTTGAAAACTCAGTGCTACTTTCAGTGTTCCTATTCTTTTCTCTGTGCGGAAGGGAATTATTGCTTTCCTTGCGCAAGCAGCAACAACCACTTGCCAGGAAAGTTTTTTTTAAACTGCTGGGCATTGAGCTCCATTCAGGAGGGCCACTAAGCCCTCTTGCTTCAGGAGCTTAGGCCAGATCAAAGCACAAGCACCGCACACACTCAACCAAACACAGAGCCCCTCACACAACACACACACACACACGCATGTGCACACCTTCCAGCCCTCTGAACTACAGGAGCCGACTACCTGCCCTCTCTCTATCCCTCCATCTCTGCGCTGTCTCTCTCCCTCCCTTCCTTCCTAGAACAGATCACGTTCATCCACCAGTGTCTCTATGGCCGCTGATAACTGTGGTGCCGTGCCGGTTCTTTGACCCTGCCTGCTGACCCCTACGCCGGCCTTGCAGCCCGTGGTCTGAAGACCCATAGAGCAGGCCCAAAGCAGGGCACTCTCTGTTCACTGGATCCCTGGCAGCGGTGGTGGTGAAGGGGTGTTGGGTTACGGGGCTGCTCCCGGGGTCAGCGCTCAGCCACGCCGCAGCCTCTAGGGTTTCTGCTGTCTGTGTGCTGTAATCTTACACATTAATTATCCACCAGGCAAGAATTCACAGCCAGAGCAGTGTGTAATAGTGTGTTTCTGTGTGTTTCTGTGTGTGTGTGTGTGTGTGTGTGTGTGTTTGTGTGTGCGCATGCGTGTGTGTGTGTAACAGTGTGTGTGTGTGTGTGTGTGTGTGTGTGTGTGTGTGAGCGCGTCAGGAGTATCACTGATCGTGTGTCATGCGACCAGAGTGGTGAGTAATGCCTCTGTCATCGCTGCACATTTGCCTTGTAATGCTTACAAGCACTTTCAAACAGGTTGGAGAGGCTGTCATTCACGGCAAGTCTCGCTCTTCAGAGGGACGCTGTCTGGTCCAAGGTACCAGGTACCTCTCTAGCTGCTCTGTATGTGGGACTGCAGCATGTGGAGTCTTAATAAAGGGCGGTCCTTAGGCTTCCCCCAGTCCTGAGACACCCTGGGAGAGCCTGTGGTTGTTCTCTAGTGGTTGAACAGATCCCCAGTCTGGACCCCCTGTGAGGCCTGGACCTTCTCGTCCATCAGAGGTTACTGATCTGGTGTCAGTCTGCCCACAGGGAGTGACGGTCAAGTTGTGTTGTGTTGAGTCGTGTTGCAGTGCATGATTTGCACCATACTGTCTGATATTGCAATCAATGTATGACACAGCACATTTATGGAAAATTTTATCAACAAACATTTACCTTCAACTAAAATATTAATATTGACTTCTGAAAAATATTTGCAGCGAAGATGAATTGCCTGTCGCAGACAGCAAGGATTTTGACCCGGAATGAGCCGTTTATCTACAGCAGGCTGCACTCTGTCAATGCCCTGCCGTGGGGGCCGAACAAGGCAAAAAACTGTGACGAGAACGCCAATGCTGTGGTTATCTCAAATGCTTGGTGAAGCGGTCTTCCTGGAAGACTGTAGAGTTCATGTTTTCTTGACAATTCTGCGGCTGTTTGTGTTTGACCAAAATCAGCAAGCCTCTCTTCTTTGTAAAGATTGTCAGATTTTTAGAGCAAAACTTCAATCTAGTGGAGCCAACAACACCGCGTGTCTGGGGCATGTGTGTATGTGTGTGTGTGTGTGTGTGTGTGTGTGTGTGCATTTTCACTCCCTCCAAAACCACCCACCATCTAAGGCTCTGAGCTGCCATACCGGTCAGCACACAACCCATAATTGCAATTCTCATGTTGTTTCCGCCTTGTATATTTTTAGCTGACTGGATGCTCCCTATATCCAGCAGAGGGGGAAAAGAAATTAAGAGACTTAATAAGTGACTACGTCCCAAAACATACACCATTAAATCTGATGAAAAGTCAGTAAACCACGGAACGTTGTTAGTTGGGCTAGCCTCTTATTTTGGAGAGCAGAAAAACGCATTTTTACTTACGCTGAGCGGAAAAAGACAAAACCTAGCATTAGTCTTAAAAGAAAGGGGGAAAGTGTTTTGGGGAAATGGAGGGTGCTCAGAGTTCTGAGTGGAAGCCAGGCGATGCCAGCCCTTATGTGGGGGAAGCAAGGGGAAAAGAATGAGAAGGGGAAAACTGGAGAACCAGAGTGCATGAGGTCAGTCACTTGGGCTATTGTCACCCATTACTTTTCAAGGCCGACATTTCTTTCCCAAGAGAAGAGGCTGCCAATCAAGTGTGCATTTTACTGTGAACCAAAAAGGCGAGAGAATGGAGAGTTTCACTGAGGTATTGTCCCTTCAGCTGTGGACGGACGCTCTTAAGTCCGACAGCCTCTCACATCCGCCCGACCCCCAAAAAAACAAGAACGATTTCTCGTCTTTCTTTGGAAACAGTGGCAGGGAACACGGAACAGAAGTGGCTCCTTTGGAGTCGGAGACGGCCGAGGCAGGTCTGGCCCGCCGGTCCACTGGCTGATTAGCTTGTATGACACACAAAGATTGAGGCAGACAGAGGAGCACTTTCAGGGGATTAAACAAGGCTGTACAGCCCTAAGACCTGAAGGGCCAAATTATAGAAAGATCTCACTGCATCGCATGTAGCCAGTTGGAGCTGGAATTAAAAATGCTAATTGCTTTTCAAAAGACTTCCCCGGCAGAGAATTTAGGGCCGGGGGGTATCGACGCTGGGATGGGAACCGGGACTTCACGATTCACTGACCGACACAGCTCTCAAGAAGGGCTTCTGCTTTTCTATTCTTATGGCATTGTTTTTCTTTTTTGCCTCCCTTTTCTCTCGGTCTATGCCCCTTTTCAGCTTGCAGGAGCCTCGCTCCCACCCCGCCCTGTCCACCTCCAAACTCTTCCAGACGTGGCCTCTCTCCTTCTCGGTCCCGCTCCTCCATTCATCTCTCTACATTGCCCCCCAGCATCGTTAGGAGGGGTACATCGGTTTCTCCCAGTCTCTCAGGTCAGCCCAGCGGTCTGACTGGTGGAGCACTGGGGAGCAGATGGTGGGATTGAGGCTCGGCTAAATCCCTGATCAAGGGTGCTATGTCGCCCTGAGCTGCAACAGGGCAGCTCCTCTCCTAACTAGACAGCAGCTCCGTCAGTGAGTCTCTCTGATCTGCCTGTGCCCCTGAAACATATAGGCTGTGTCTCCGTCAACTCTATTTATGTGTGTGTGTGTGTGTGTGTGTGTGTGTGTGCATCTAGTGTATACAAATGCTAAAAGTAAGAGCAATCGGCATTTGTACTTGTGTCGACCCCCCTTCATCTCCTCCACACATGAAGGGATCCCTGCCGTTATCGTTGCTTGATGGAGAGCTGAAGGTGACAAACCTGCTTCTCACAAATGATCCGTTCTGTTGGTTGGCCTTGCAAAACAACCAGTTGCAGATGCACTGGCCTCTGAAATATTTCCCTCTCAGGCCACACAGCCTGGTTGGCTGGCCATGGATCAGCCAAACTCCCACGCAAACAATTCGGCAACAATAAACACAGCAGCACCTCTTAGCTCGGAATAATCCCCTCTTGAGGAATTCCTCCAGCATGACCAACTACAGTACAAAGAGGGGTGGGGGTGTGGGGGGGATGAGAGATAAACAGACAAACATAGAGAATAAAAGAAAGAAGGGTCAATGTAAGGGAAGAGAGAGTGGGGGCCAGATGGGAGAAGACTGAATGGTTGTGGCAACATAGAATGGATTCAATTGAGTTGTCTGCAAACACACACACACACAAACACAGCAACTGACATTCTGGACTGAGTAATGAAGCTGGAGTGATAAGTGGGATAGGGGCTAATGGAAAGAAGACATCTAGCAGGGTAGAAGCTTAAAGCTGGGACCTATTCCACTGAGAGTGTGTTTGTGTGTGTGTGTGTGTGTGTGTGTGTGTGTTTGACCACCCAACCGACCGGTGTAAATTAGGAGAGGAAGCCGGGGAGCACTATGCCTCGTCTTCCCCCTCCCACTGGGGTGAAAGGTATGACCCATGGGGATTTACGGACGGAAGGAGGATGGGGGGACCCACCACTGGGGGGGACTCTATGTATCTAGTGGGCAGGATAACTGAAGGGCAACCAAGAAAGTGTTCAGCTATGAAATAGGCAGGAAGTAGGTTCCGCAGTGAGAGTTCATGCTGCAGGTTTACAAAGAGCAGACTGTTACGAACAAGGACCACTTGTACCTCCTTATTGTTCCAAAGGCTTATTCAGCTAAAATTGTATTTCACACACAGATATTATTACCTTATCCTGTCACACATGGTTAACTCTATAACATGTGTGTGGTCTATAGCCAAGACATCCTAAAAAGTTTTGAAAATTAAAATGTAAAAACATTTTGAATATGATTGATAAAAATATCTTTGCAAACACCATGTGACTGGGTGAATGTGTTTCAGATACTAGATGGTGGTGTCTTTGCATTGGTCGTGACCAAAAGTAAGGCTGCTAGTCAGCTATAAAGCTGAGTGAGACTGGGAGTGGACCAGTCCTCCCAGCAGGGTGCCTAGGTTCTTAAGGCAGGCCTCTGTCTGTTGGAGCGATGTCCCGGAAAGTTCAAGTTCAAGTTCAACAGAGCTGGGGAAAACAGGCTGTGGGGCAGTTGCAGGAAGCTGCCCACTGGCCCTTCAGAACACGGCGAATGACCAAATGAACGTACATTTCTGGGCGTGTGTTTGTAATGGCGTTTATACTGAGGTCATGGCCGTGGGTGCGCTGTAGTGGCCGTACAAGGATCCTGAGACCAGGGACCAAAACATAACAAATGCGGTCTGTTTGGCTCAATAAAGAGGCCTCAGGATTGGCGTACACCTCTCGGCGCCCCACCACTTTCCTGTCCATGTGCTCCAAAGAAAACGACTAGCGGAATCTGATACTGTCTCCAGTGCGTAAGCATGGACTGACAGAAGAACGGGTCAACATCCACCCGTCCTGAAGGGCTTGCGAAACAGCCTCCCACTCGAAGTTTCAGTCGAACACATGCCACAGAAACCTCCGACGACGCAAAACTGTCCATCCAGATTTCTGGAGGAAAACGAGGACATGGCCGGAGAAAGATTTATCCCCTCATCTTGGATTCACGTTTGAGGATTGGGGACACTGACTACCCAGCAATTATCTGACCACAAACAACTGAAACCTAATTACCCAAAAATAGCGGTGACGCCTTTCTTTTGTCAGCCATCAGAGACACTGCCTGGTCAAGTCATCCATTGGCTGGACTCCACTGCAGAAGCAGACAAATGAAGGAAATAACTAGACATGTATGAGACTCTGTGCTTGTTTCTGTGTTATTTTGTGAGTGTGTGCTACCTCTGCTTGGACCCCTACACCACACTCAAGGTCTCTTTCCTTGCCTAGGGCAGTAATTACGCCGTCTACCCATGGCTATGCTTTTCCATTTCAACTGAAAATCACAAAATCTACAAGCAGCCCTCTAAACCGTGCAAACACTGCAAAATCTGCCGTGACATCACTATTGGTACAAAAACCTTGTTTTAAATAGATTGGAAGAGTCTTTTTTAAAGATCATTACCTAAGAGTTACTGAGCGCAAAGGGCCTTTAGTCTGACAGCCAAGCTAAACTTTCTAAGTCTTGCAATAGGTGTTCAAAGATGTTGAAATGTAAGTGTTGCATTTAGACTCTGAATGTGTTGAAACCCAAATCAGACTGAAACTAAACTAAACTGGGCTTCTGGAGGAAAGCTCTGCTGACTGTCCAGTCTAAGAGACTTCATCATTTACAATGCAAAACTTAATTGAACATGTATTTGAGTGCTTGAGTTACTTTTAGTACTTGTGGTCCATACCATTTGTGATCACAGAACAGTTTTTTTAATATAATTCATTTTTCCAACGTGAGAACTTAGTATGCACTTTGAGCAATGGGCCTCCATCCTCCACCTTGCAAGGGTTTAATGCTTGATATGCTTTTGATTTTTTCTTCATCTTGAAGTGTCAATGCCCAGAGTCAGGCCATTAGCCATTAATTAACTTATTTTGAATAAAGTTTATTATAATTGGTTATCTTCATTAAAAACATTAACTTTTTTGTTTGTTTGTTTTTTTATGTTCTGTAAATGTTGTCTATACTGCTTTCCTTGGCCAGGGCTCACTTGAAAAAAGTATATTAAACAAAATTGGACTTCGAACATGATAAAATAATGTTATGACATATGGGTAGCGTAGCTGCCATATGGATTGGGAATGACAGAATGAGAGAAACAGAAGGAGGTAGATCAGGCTTTGGCTTGAAGGAGCAAAATGTGTTTTGTTTGAAAAAGTTTTAAAGCGGTATCAGGGGTCAACCGGCACTGTGGAGATAGCAGGACTAAGGGAGAGGCATAAAGCTGGGAAAATAGATGTGGAAACCTCTAACCGTGCCCAAACTACCAACACATCACCCGCTCTCTGGTTCACTCTAAATGACATCATCGGTTGACCAACTGGGCTCTCAGTGACAGAGCTATGAGCCAAGCTGTGTCTTTTGCTCTCCCCTGCTGTGCCATTCATCTCCACACCCATACACGCACACCCACCCACCCACACACACACACACACACACACACACACACACAGAAACACGAACATTTGGAGACAAGAAGACCTCCCCACCTCCCCAGCAGACATCCATCTCAGCGAGCGCGCCATGTGACACTTCAGCACCTCTCTTGAATGGACAGGGCCTGTTTATGGCACTGTCCTCTTTTGTGTCGGCCAGCACTTAGTGGGGAAAGCGAGGGCTGGGCAGTAAAAACATTTCCGCCCAGCGAATCACACACACTCACACAAGGGACTGGGGGGGAACAGACCCCTGGCAAGCAGTGGCATAAACCCAAACAAACAAAAGGCTCCAAATCAGGGGAGGTGAAGATCCATGTATCTACAGGAGACTCTAAAGGACATCCCCACTTCCAGTAATGTATAATGACTTTAGATCTTTCACTTAACACCATCACTTTCTTGTGAAGATGGTATAAAAAGACAAGCCATGGGAAGAGGCAGATGTATGCTGAATGCAGGAGAATCCCTTCCTCCCTCCCTCCCTCCCTGCCGATCATCCCCCTGAGAAAACGGTCTGAACCCCAGCTGAGACACCACACTCACGCCAACAAAGGATAAAAGAGCCTCATGATGACATCATGTCAAATCAGTGAGAGATAAGGTGGTAATAACAGATTATTCTAAACAAATAGCTGACAATGTCAACTCTTCCAATTCACTGAAAGACAACGCGCAAAGTGTGCAATAAAAATAATTCGCATTTTCAAAGTAAATAAATATATTATAGCGGCGCAGCCTTCGCGTTACTTAATGAGGGACACTATTACTAATGACCCTGCAGTAGATTAGGCAACGGAGCCCCTATGAGCGGGTCTCCAGCTCACGCACACCATGTGTGGCTGTTCCCCGCGGATTGTTGTTTTATTTCAATGGCTACGGGGAGGGAGGAAAGACACAAAGCGCAGTGTCCACACTGGAAAGCCTGAGGGTAACCATGGAAGCGTTTGTGTCCCCGTCAATAGATTAGCCGGCCATTCATTTTGTCATTTTTCTGAATCAATATTTATCCTTTTCAATATCATTAGCTGTTGAGACGGAATATTTGGCACACTAAAAGAGAAATAGCTAAACACTTTTGATCGTTGACTTGTCGTGAACAACGAGTAATTAGGATGACCTGTCTAGCTGGCAATATGTTATAGCCTATGTGAAAAAAAGCTTGAAAGTCTAGCCATTGTGTCTGGGCTAGTTTTCGTCCAATAAATACCTTAGATGATTATAAAATTCATAACCAGACAAAAAGCAGAGCACATTATTAAAGCATAGGTTATTAAGCCAGACATAAACAAAAGATAGAAGTGCTACAAATAATTTACAGAAAGTTATGTTGATAAAATCACCTGTTCAAAAAAGATAATAGATCAACGTACCTGTCACCTTGCTTGGGATTTCTATCCAAGAAATTATAAGAATACCCCTTAGTTTACAACATAAGTCCTCTAAATGGCTTAAACAATAGAAGTCACCGGAAGAATAGTCTAAAACAAATGCATCCTTTCCACATTCGGTAGATCCCAAATTGGTTCCCCCTTGACAGCTCCTGATGTCCAGGGAACAACCAGGAACACCACCACGTACGTCAGTTAACGGGACGATCGACCCAGAAATAGTAATTGTAACCTTTTTTAACTAAGCAATGCCTCCATATCTTAAAAAGCAGATTTATATTTGGGTAAAGTATTCAATGCCCCAAATAGCCATGCTGTCCCGCTTCAGCATGAAGTAAAACGAACCTACTAAACTATAGGCTAAGACTCTCCTACAATGAGGAGTAGTCCATGGGCAACCAGTCGTCGCATGTTGAAAAGGCAAGATGTGCTAATCTCATTTGTCTCATGAGAGAGCACTCCGTTTAGTGGACAGCTCCACCCAGCGAACCGTCAAAGCCTCTCAGTGATGGATCAAGAGTAGGCCAGGCAGACACATTTTTGTCATCTTGCATAAATTGTGATCTCACGATTTAAGTAGGATCCCTCGCCGAATTAAAGTCCTGTATGGCCACGGATGACCCCTCTGCTAATTATAATTATAAATATTTGTAAGTTCTGATGTAAGGTCTGTATTTATTTATTTTATTTATTTACACAAGGGTAACTGATTGAGACTATAGGTCTCTTTTCCAGCAGTGCCCTGTAAATTACATCTAAACAATCATGAATAAAATAAACAAATAATAAAATGCGTTACAATATTTAGTATACAGTACAATATTTTCAGCAATTATTTTTTTAAATGTAGCCCGACAAAGTTTCAACCAAAACAACTCTACAACTATTATCTTCCAATAAAATTGTACACGGAACATTGTTAAAATGTAGACTATTTGGCCTACAGCCAACCGATTAATAGTTTAAGTAAAGGTTAGACATTAAGATCTGACGCCATGCTCAAATGTAACAACAATTGGCCAGTCCTGGCAGTTGGCACTTTTTTAATCAAAGTTATTACGCCATCTAGTGCTTGGTTTTAATCATAAGGTAAATCTGTTTACGTCATTACGTTTGCATTTGTTGACGTGGCGTAGCGTAGACAAAATTTTCTTAGCTAAACCAAAACGAGAAAGAGAGCTAGCACTAGCTTCCAGCCAAATTGAAGAAGGAATAATGGACATATTTGCTCTGATGAAGTGAACTTAACTCATGAATTGAGGTAACATATTAGGGAAATATTACACAGATAAATGATACTGTAACTAACATAATCCTATGTTAACTTACTAACGTCTTTCTTTGGATACAGCGCATCCAACTTGAGCTTTCTAGGTAACGTTAGCTAGCATACTAGCGATAAATTAGCCAGCTGGAAACATAAGCAAGTAACCCTTAACGTTAATTTACTAGTCTGCGTTCTAAGCCTCTGAACAAATTTAACGGTTTGCCAAAATGCAAACTTTAAGTAGGACTTTGTGTTGCAAACCAAGCATAAGAAATGCCTTTAAACTTATTCCAGAAAATGTAGAATATTGGTTTAGGTTTGCTAACGAAAGTTAAGATTTTAACTACTTTGCTAAATATAACTACTTTGATCAGCCACTGCTGGCTTAATGTTGCCAAAATGTGTCTTTACTGTGTTTACCAAAATATCAAGTAGTTCTGGTTATATAAAATGTAAGGGACCTTGACAGGGTAGATACATAGACAGCAGCTAGATACAAAGGACCAAGGTTCGTACTGTAATCTGCCTTGCGGCAGGAATGGACTTCGGATTCCTTCCTTCAGTGTTTTCCTTGCATTTAGGGTTTTGCCTTGCGGTTTCAGAATTCCATTTTCAAATTTTCACTGCAGAATACTGACTGCCGACGGTTCATATTTAATCGCAACATGTGTATTTATTGTTAACATTGCGGTATTGTGGTTATTTGAGTTAATGCGTATGGCTCATATAGCGTCTACACGAGTGCCGCTGCTCTCCAATAACTCCAAGCGTGCTGTTGAAAAAGCTGTTAATGCAGACTACGATTCCATCCAAGGCAAGATGAAGGCTTTGCTTAAACAATTGGGTTGCTTTTCACAATCATTTCATGTTTAAATATTTTATTGGGTTCCACTATGGAATTCTTCTGAACAATTTAGAAACACAAGAAACATTTTGGCCATTGTTAGTACCCCCATCCCTCATATGCTTGCTCCTGTAACTCTAGAGAAAGCATCAGGCGTGCCATTACTTGTGTTTGTATTCAATAAGAGCAAGCAGAACAAGCTGTTACAGGCATGTTGCATATAGCTAGGGTCAGCACTCAGCACACCTTGACAAGTGTGTTGCGGGCTTGTCTTTCTTTTGTGGCAGTCTCAGTCTCTGTCGCGTACGTTTGAACCATTGTAACACCAGTGCCCTGAAGTGAACTATGCTTTCCTCTCCCCACAGAGTGAGGTCACCATGACGGGGCGAAACCAGCACCATGGTTTCCAGTCGGCCACCACTGTGCAGCCGGCCAACGGAGGACATGCCTACCTGTTTGGGAACAGCTCAGAGAACGACCTGTCGGAGGAGGACGCCGAGAGCTACGAGCTGAGGCCGCGTGGCCGGGAGAGGCTGCGGTGCAGCGCCTCCAGAGAGAAAATGGACGACATCGTGTACCTGGTCCGAGACATCAAGGAGGGGGACACCCTGAACAGCATTTCACTGCAGTACTTTTGCTCGGTACGTTTCTCTCCTTTCCTCTGATCAAGCACTGAAAACTTTTATTTTCTACTTATTCTTCAAGTATTAAACCTAAGGGTCGGCTCTAAAATATTGTCTAAAACTGGGGTCAGGATTTAAAATAGTAAAGCAGTGCAGAAAATTCAACCTATATGTTCAGTTAGTTAAGTGTCATTGACATACTGCCATTTGTTTCAGCTATGGTTGAGTTAGATAGCTAAAGGCTTGTTATATTTACACAGACCTGCGCTTGTGTAACGTATCAGACTGTTCTTGGCTCTTCTGCAGAATAACCAGTTGCTGTGTCTTCTAGGTGGCAGACGTTAAGCGGGCCAACAACCTGCTTACTGAACAAGACTTCTTCGCCCTGCGTTCCATCAAGATCCCGGTAAAGCGTTTCAGTGTGCTCACCGAGACCCACCCCACTACCCCTCTAAAGTCCTTGTCCCCCAGCGGTACAAGACGCCTCCTCCAGATCCCCCCCGGGGCCACCGCGTTCCCCTCAGAGACTTCCACGGACTCCTCTTCCATCTCCTCCACCGACAGCGTGGAGGGCTTCCTCCAGGAGAAGGACAAGGACATCGAGCTCCTGGTCAAGTCCACGGGGCCCTCGCGGAGCAGCCTGAACGAGGTGGTGTCCTCCTTGACCCTCCAGCAGCCCCTGCTGGGAGGAGAGGCCGAGTACAAGCAAGCCCCCAGGAAGGACCCCTACTACGGGGCAGACTGGGGCATGAGGTGGTGGACGGCCGTAGCCATCATGCTGGTGGTGGGCATAATCACTCCTGTTTTCTACCTGCTATACTACGAGGTTCTGGTCAAGGCAGATGTCAGCCACCATGCCACCACCCAGGCCCAGGTGCCTGCCAACCTGCCTCATTCTTTTAAGGACCTCCACGTGACTGGGCACGCACAGCATGGAGCTGGGCCCGACCAAGCAGCCGGAAATGAACACAGAGCAAACTCCCATGAAAAAGGACCGGACCAAGCAGAAGACAGCCGTGGTCAACAGAAAGGCAACACGTAACAGGGGTTACCAGACTCGCTGAAATGGACGGCCAGTACACACAGCACTATGGGATATCATTCTTGAAGTGTTTATTTACTTCATATAGGGAAGCAAGCTGTGTGACCGCTACAATCACTTTAAAAGAGGGAACATAATTTAAAACACTGACTAGTGTGATGATGACTAAAAAAGGATGTATGTTTTTAAAATTGGTTTTATTCTGCTGGACCTTCCCCTCTACCGTAATGCTTTCAGGAAATGTACTAGTCCTTTAGTCTTTCTGAGCAGTACCAATTGCTGTCACTGTGCTATTTTTTGAGAATACAAGTCTACCTGTAGAAAAACTAATTTATTTGAGGAGCATTAGTACTTACAAACACCATTATTACAATTTATTTTAATTGTTTGACTGAATGTTTTGATTTTTATTTTCTCAGTAAATTATTTTCTGGTTTGCCTGCCTTTAGAACAGTGTTTGTGGAATGACGACAGCACTTTTGATTCTAAGGACTTGGTGACAAAGAGAGGAAATGCACAATATTCTTACATTTCTTTGTTCTGCAGAATCAGTGAAGTGTTGTATTGTTGGACCTTTTCCTCCACCATAATGTACACTTAATACTATGAAAGAAATAATGTTATGAACAGTGTGCCTTTCAACCTGTGGAGACTTTAAGCAGGCTAGAAATAAATACAATATATTTTGAATAAATTATTGATGCTCAGAATGGCAATGGCTTGCTTTAGATGCTTTTCATTTATTAACTATTTACATAGGCCTACGCCCACAATGACATTCTAGACACATTAAATAGCTGATGTTTTAACTTGGTTAAAGAGACAACAGAAATTTAACTGAAAAAAAGTTGAAGTCAATCATGATTTGATGACACACAAAGTATTGTTAATAAAAAAAAATGATTGAAAAATGTAACTTTAGAGGTTAATATGTGGCTTCATCCATATTGTCGTCACTCCCTGCATCAAAATCATCACCATCTTCAAAGTAGCTGGCAATGTAGTCATCTGCCTAAAGAAAAATAGTATTAGGCACTATAGCCTAAGTTCAAGCATGAACATTTGACTTGATCTGTAATCGGTAAGGCACCTACGAATGACGACCGTGTTTTCCCCATCCTAAAGAAATATCTTCCCCCTTTTACCGTAAGTCTAAACGGGATGCTCATCATTATTTCGTAAACAACATGGTGCTAATGAATTGAACACCAAAGTGACTTTATGGTTAATAACTAAGTGGCTCACCTCTTCGACTTGCTCCTCCTCCTCTTCTTCTACAACAATTTCCTCCTCATCTTCCTCTTTTTTCTTTGGTTCCGCCTCCTCATCCGATTGCACGTTATCTCCATCGCCTTTCTTCTCAAGTTCCTGGAGAAAGACATGACAACGGGGAGTATATTTGGACCCCATAAAGTCTGGATCATTGGGAATACTACATCACAACTGTTAGCTTACTGACAAATAAGCCCTTTTAAAAATAGTCAGTGGCCTGGATAACAGTAGTTAAAAAGAAACCCATGTACCTCCAATTTATTAAGCACATCTGCTTTCCCCTTGGTGGAGACGATTTTAGGTTTCTTCTTAGTGCCTGTTAGTGAAGTGTATCAATTGACCTTGAATTGATTAACATGCACCTTGATTAACAAATCAATGGGATTACAGTCTCCATTTAATAACATATAGTATTTTATATACCTTGCTTGACCTTGGCCTTTTTTGTCTGGGGCATCAACTCTTTGGGAAATAGATGCCAATCTAGAAAGATACACACACATCCAATTATAAAAAGGATGTACCCATTATTTCTTATCAATAACTACCTCCCAAGATGTCTACCTGGAGTCCACTCTTTATCAGCCACCTTTTGACACAGGTATGTCTCCTTGTATCTTTCCACATCTATTTGAAATGGAAACAGATCAGGTTATGCATTTATGCATTCTCACACTCAAATGTTCAAGGCATTATTTTGCCTACAAAAGAACTACAATGTGTGCAAATGTAGCCGAGGGATGTTACTCTAGATTACAAAATGTATTGTACTTTGAAATGTATGTGAAAATGGGGCAAAGGCATTGTATTTTGGAAGAGCAATGGCCTACACTTGTGTACGAGGTTGTTTTGGTCACCTTGAGTGAAAGAATCCCGCTCTGCACCTTTGAATTTGTACAAATTGTAAACATTGCTATACAACTATTAAAATGTGTTGCAAACGTTACTTTGTTAGTAAAGTATAGGTACAAGTACAAGTACTAGTGTACCCAGACACCAAGCATCATGATGAGCTCACATGTGGCCAGGCCAGATAACAGTGTAGACCTAATTCAATAGCAAGTCAAGAATCTACTTTTCTCAATCTTCAAATGTGATTACGATGAAATGTCTCCTTTCCTGAGTGTTGCATTAGCTACCTTAAAGGGTCCATTGTCTGGGTATGGAATGTACTGTAAAATAGCTAATGCACACAAATCACCTCTTCTCCGTGCTAGAGGTTGGATAAAGTGAGGCAGTAGTTTCATAGCTCCTCTCATCTCCTGTTTCAAGCCCAGCATGTAGTCCTCGTCCTCCCCCACTTTCAATGGCGCTGGCTTGAACTCAACATTCTGAAGACATCAATAGGTGACCAAAGATGAGGCAGAAGAAGTTACAGGCATGAGTAAGAAGAAAAAAAATGAAGGAAACAAAATGTGTATTGTATCCGTAAGACAACATTCCCATATGATTCCATTGACTTTTGTTTTTCATTGACTTTTGTTTACTGCAGAGTAGTAATTCATATGATGTAACAAGAGGTCTGCAAATATAATGGTGACATATGTTGCTATATGCCAGAATGGAAACACATAGACTCAGTTAGCACTCACTGGGAACAGTGGGTTTGGCCCCACTCTGGCCTCTGGCATGCATCCCCTGGTAATTCCCAGGGACTCGACGTTGAAGGAAAAGGCAGCGATCCCACGACCTCGACCTCCCATTGTTAAAGGATCCTATACACCTATTCACAAAACACACATACATAAATACACACACACACACACACACACACACACACACACACACACACACACACACACACACACACACACACACACACATATATATATATGTATATATATATATACACACACACACACATATATACATACACACACAGAAAAATAGTTTACATCGAATTCGTTAACTCTCTTGTTTATGTGTGGTCTTTTGGTCGGACTGGTGGTGCTAATCAACGGGCAGCACCAACATCACTTAACTGGGCAAAGTGAGTCTTTCATCACTTGAACACCAGTCAGCACATTTTAGGTCTGATCTTTTCACCGAGACTCACCAATCGGTGGTGAGTGTAGTTTAGTGAAATAGTCGATGTCTGGTTTGAGCTTTAAGCTAAATGTGTATTTACCAGGCAAATGGTCCAACCGAGTTTTCCGGTGAGGTGACAAACTGAATGACTGCAGATTTTAGCAGTAGTTGCCTACACAAGGGTTACTTTGCAACCACGCATTTAAAAGCTTTTTAATAGGCACCCATGATATGACGCACAGTAGGTGTAGTCTTTTGCAACCAATAGAAATGTATTTTACACTGTCGTCATACAGCCTCTCATCCAGTCAGCATGTGTTCTTCCCAGAAGGGTGTGTCAACAACCACCATCATTTTACAGGAATAAATACACAGTTGAGTAACCGCTCAACAGCAAAAAACAGGTAACAGACTTCCAAATTGCATGAATTGGTATGTCTGCAACGGACTGGTACGCGCACAAGTCGCTCGGTGAAGGATTATTCTGGATCCAGGAGCGATTTTACGCGTCGGAAAACCGAGCAAATATCTGGCTACTACGCGGCTCCCATCAGGACGTGGTTATAGACACAGGTTTGGGCTTGAGGAGCTTACCTGACTACATCAGTGAAAAACGGCTGCTTGGAGAAGATCCGCAGCGAAAGAACCCGCTTCTAGCTATTGCCACCCACGCCCACTTTGACCACTCAGGGGGCCTACATCAGTTCCAACAGGTGGGCGTCCATAGTGCAGAGGTCGATGCCCTGGCCAACGGAGACAACTTCGAGACTGCAACTTGGCTGGCCGACCGAGAGATAGTCCAGGCACCCTCTCCGGGATGGAGGGCAAGGCAGTATAAAGTCAAGGCTGTGCAGCCTACACATATACTACAAGAAGGTAATAGATACTGGCCTGCAGGTTTACGTACAGTGTTTTTTATGCACCAGTGTGCGTCCAAGATTTTCTCAGGCAATCTTCTTGAAGGGCTTGAGTCAGTGAGATGTGGTCAACAGGAATGTAATGAGTCGGCATTTAAAGGATGGGCTTTTGCCCCTCTTCCAGTACATCTAGTTCGGCTTTCATATCAGACAGAGGCTGCCATTGGGGAATTTATACTGCAGAGGAACTGGCAGAAGACCAAAATTGAGCTCTCAGCCAGTGCCAGAACACAAACACACACACACACAGGGCACACCCAGGGACAAGGTGATGCATGGCCATCAAGTTCTGTTATAGCTTAGGCCCAGAATACCCGTTGTTTCAATGAAATGTGTAAGGTAATTCTCTACAATTCAAGTTCCCTGCAACAATGGGTCACCTACATGAGCATTAAACAGTCACATATTAGCTTGCACAAAGAGTAGTACTTTATAGGAGAGACACGTTGTAAACAATTAGATTGATGTGTGTGGTTGATTAAAAGCTCCCACCTCCCTTAGCTGTGTGCATTTAGCATTTGCAGTGTTCCTCTGTAATCATACTTAGCACTGGACTTTGATCGATTGGGATTTCAGCGTGAAACATGGTATAATGTATCACTGAACCCAAGGACTCATAATATATGTCAAATGCTTGATATGATAGGCTACAGCATAGCATGGTCCATTTTGCCGACCCATGTTTTCGGAGGTAATACTTTCGATTCAATAGAATCCACTCATAAACTCTAGTCTGCCACTTCCGGCCAGTGCTGCACACTTGACAAATTTCACTCACTGGTATTTTATCCTGCTGTTATTAGAGCACCGGTCAATACACTTGTTCTGCTGTGTCAGTGGCGCTGCTGCAATGCAGTTAGAATATCTTGTTGCTCAATGTGTCCGTTTTACCCCCATCGCCCATTCTCACTCGGCCCCGTTTAAAATCGACCCGTGGACCCTCTGACCTCCACAGTGTGCACTTGTGGAGGTCTTAAGTTGGCAGAAGGGCAAAGCAATAAAATGACCACAAACACCACGGCCCCAGGGTGAGGCAGTACCAAGTATTTCCACGTTGCTGGCAGCTATAAAACACTGTCCCATCATTACAAGTGAATGGAGCATGGGACCTGAAAACAATCCTATCTATATTCAAAACAACAATGTTGGTATGCTGTATCACTTTAAAGAATCCATCCACGGACACTCCCTTCCTCATCCTCAATCTCAAGTTTTCTCTCGTTTTCCTCTTGCTCCTCTCTCCTCTCCTTAGGGGACGTCATCGACCTGGGCGACCGGCAGCTGACGGTGCTGCACATGCCGGGCCACTCGCGGGGCAGCATCTGCCTGCACGACCGCGACAACAAGCTGCTGTTCAGCGGCGACGTGGCCTACGACGGCGCCATGATCGACTGGCTGCCCTACAGCCGCGTCAGCGACTACATCAGCAGCTGCGAGCGGCTGGTAGGCCTGGTGGACAGCGAGCAGGTGGACCAGGTGCTGCCCGGACACTACAACACCTTCGGGGGGAAGCAGCTGCACCGCATCGCCGCCAGCTACATCGAGCGCGCCGGCACGTGTCCGGCCCGCTTCTCCACCTTTGCGTGGAGGACCCTGGCCGGGGTGGCGCTACGGGCGTCCAACCCGCGCAGCGCCTGCTAGCCAGCGGAGGGGAGGAAGGAGAGGAATACAGGGCCAGACATGGTATGGAAGATGAAAGGGTGGGAGAGGAGGCTTTTCCATGTAATGTTGATCATGCAGCTGGATGATCCAATAAAAACGTACCTAACACTTGCCAAAATAACCCAGTGTAATTGGGTTATACCAGTCACTGATTGACAGCACATGGATCATATATTTAACGTATAATATTCTGAAATATGACTGTTAAAAAGACAGTATTTGTTTTATCGTATTGTTTTTCACTAACTTAATGGACCAACAATAAAGGCACAACAATTGTACAGCACAGCGATACAACTCAGTAGATACCGGGAAATGTTAAGTTCAGCATGTCCTACTGCATGGAATTCATCCACTCTTATGCATATTCAACACCGGCCACTGAGGACTATATCCACACTACCTCCTGTGTTTGTACTTTTGACTTGCGTTGACAATAAAGCTATTTGTTTTATCCCTTGCTTTTGTGTGTAATGTTCAGTGGGCAATCAGTCATTCATGTGAGACGTAGCATTAAGGATGTTTGCAGGTTTACCACTCAAACTTACCTTTCATAAGCAGCCATTTCACACGGTCTATATCACATCAAGATATGGGTAAGAAGACATCTTGCTTCAAACAGTGAATAATAATCACATCCCCTCTCTAATAGTCTCATTACATTTGCATCATGTCTATGGAATCTGTATTTAAGTGAAAATTAGGTCACAAATATCTCCTGTTTTGATGGTGTACCCCAAGGTTAAGTGTACCCCGAAGGTTTTTGACTGCGTTATAGTTTATTGTTTTTTTTCTGACAGTAAACTAACATTTCTTAGGGTAAAACATACTGACTCAAACTTCTAGTTCCGTAACAAAAAAACAAAGATCCCTTTTAATTTTGATAAAATCATTTAATATCATTAATATGTTATAAATTTAAACAAGAAACTTCCCACGTCTAATTTCACTCTTCTCCCTTCCAGGATGGTGTGCATGCAGACAGCCTGCTAACACAAAAGAGACTCGCAATAGTTACCTCTTAAAATAATAGTATATCAATATAGCTGTATTTGTAACACCTTCCATCATGTAAAATATAGTTTTAACAAAAGAGGAGAAGAGTTCTGTGTTAACTTACAAAAGCTTTACATTAACAATACCCTCGTGAACCCTTTTGTCACTCAAACTCTTAGAACAAATGGTTCTTTGTGTTGACCGGCCGAGAGAGAGAGAGACCAGTAGTGCTGTATAGTCCATGATAAACTAGATCTGCAGGTTATTATGGTGTTGGTTGTGCTGAGAAGAGACATAAGCTTGCACATACCCTGTTCAACACCATCCGAATGCATGGAGGTAGAAGACATGATTGGCATTTTGCTAGCTCTTATAATAATGCTTGTTTGATTGGCTAGGTGCTTCACATCACTGCAGCATGGAAACCTTTGGGAAGGCTCCTGCTCCTACTCAACTCTATACGGTCGCATAACACGGCAACAATGAGGCTGTGTGACCATAGTTATTTTAGCTTCTTATAAGTATGCAGGCCTGTTACCTTTAATCAACTATAATTCCGATGACCAATACTGTAAATGCTTGAATAATTAACCAGTTATTATCTGAGTAAGCGACAGCTTAGACAACACTGAACATCTGGTTGGATACGTGGCCCTCCATGAAGAGATCCCAGAAAAAAGTGCTACAGCACTGACAACGTTTGCATTAGGTTTCAACACAATTCACTTACTGAGCAGTTACAATATCCAACAACAAACCCTTTGACATGACCAAGCCCAATCATGCAAAAATTGGTGCACAGTATTTCAAAAGACTTTGCTCTGAGAGATTTGCAGGAAGCCCAACTAATCCCTCTTGCACACATTGAACCTGTTTAAACATTTAAAAACAACCAAGCAGTTTTATTATTCTGACATGTCACTTGCTATCATGCTCCAAGTATTGCCCTGCCCAAGCATATCAAACACCACATACATTTGACCAACAAGGGACATTGAGTAAATAGAACCAAATCAATTTTATTAAATCCCTCTAGAATCTATGGTGTGGGGAATTTACCTGTAACCTTTCAGTTAAATAGAAGTTATTCAGAGGTACAGGATCTGATGGTGTGGTGTGTTTGATATTGTATTTGTATTTTTTGTGCATCTCCCAAGTTGCTGCACTGCTAGTTCGAAAGGCAATCAGAATATCACATTGGACTGTTGCAGTGTCTCTACCCAATAAAGAGAAGGTCAGCTTACAGAGAGCATCACCTGTCACCTGCCCAGGGTGACAGAAGTGTTTCCAGTTTCTCCAAGGGGGTCCGTATAGGAGGGACTAGACAGCCAGCTCTCTCCCCAGGACCATGTGTGGTTAGTGGGGTGCCTGAGGTGTGCTTAGACCTGGCTCTGGAGCCAGTTGCGGGGGTCCAGTCTGGCTCTAAGGTTCCTGAGGCTGCGCCGGGCCGGGGAGGGCCGCGAGAAGGGGGCTCCCTCTGACGACTCAGGGCTGTGGCTGCCTTCGCTGGAGCTATTGCTGGAAGTGGAGCTGGAACAGGACAGGATGGTCTGGGTGTCGCGAGGGGACGGCCGGCCAGCTGGCAGGGGGGCCAGCAGGGAGGAAGAGGAGGAAGGAGTGGGTTGGCAGGAGCACTGGAACCCCCCCACACCGCCCACACCACCCCCACCTCCGTAGCCCCTTCCCCGCAGCGTGGAGAGCTTGGCGTCCAGAGAGAAGGTGCGCGGGCGCAGGTGCGAGGAGGACAGGGAGAGGGGCGAGGGGGGCTCCGCCCAGCCATGGTGGCGGGAGCAGGGGCTGGTGCTGCAGGGGCTGTCGCTGTCCGAGGTCAGGCTGGCGTCCGAGGAGAGCAGGCCGGGCCGGGGGCAGCGCGGGCTCACAGGGCTGCGGGGCAGGCGGTGGGGGTTGCGGGGGCTGTGGGTGGCCAGGCGCTGGGTGCAGGCGTGAGAGCGGCCGGGGCTCACAGGGGACTCCTCAAACAGGGACATCCAGGGAGGGGACGTGCCCAGCTGGCCGCGCAGCTCCAACTCCTGCATCCTCCGCGCCAAGATGTCTGACACGGTGCTCAGGTCATCAGACGCCTCAATAACTGGAGGGAGACAGACCAGAGAACATCTATCATTACCCTGGGGCTGGAGAGAAGGCTAATAATGTATCAACAGTTAATCATTTATAATATATAAAATAATATACACACATACAATAAAAGGTAGTGATACAGTCATGTTTTTTATCTTAGTCTAATTAGATTTTATTCTGATCTATGTACCACTTTTCTATCTATTTCTGATCTAATATGCTTGGTTTTAACAGTTGTGGAACATTGTGAGAGCCACTCTCACTCTCACAATACTCATTTACATAACTGAACTAGACCCTGAATGTACTGGATGAGGGAGGGATTCAATCTCTAAAGGTGGGCCGGCCCCTTTAGGAGGTCGATGGGGGGGGGGGGGGTTGACTGTTAGCTACATCAGCAGTTAGCTACGTCACCTGTCGTTGTAATAGGAGGAGAGCAGAGCGCGAATCTCAGCAGACACGGCATTGTCTTGGAGCAGGAGACCCTCGCATGGGGCGGAGAGGGGGGCTGCCGCAGCCCAGAGAGGGGGAGGTTGGGAGGGGAGGGAGGGTGTTGTAGTAGTGATGGGATGTGTATGAATTATTACGATGAAGCAACCATTTAGGGTGGCACGTGGTGGGTGTGATGGATTATCCAGGTGGAAAATATGGTGCGAGGAAATGGGCAGAAAGCATCGACAACGTCATTCAAAACCAGGAGGAAGAAAACGATGGCGTCGTCGGAAACGAAAGAAAAATGAAGTGAGGGCACAGGAGAGAGAAAGGGAAGGACAGGGAAGAAGAAACAAGATGGAGAGTCAGCGTTTTGACGACAGGAGCACTCCATTCACAGGACAGCACACAGAGAAAGGGCAGGGCTAAAAGTCTCTGGTGTCAGAGAGGAGATTTGAATGGTGACTTGTCATGCGTACGGATCCACACAGGGTTAGAACTACAAATCAGACTCGCACTCAAGTAAGAAGAGGCAGTGTTGCCACTCTTCTGTAGTGTTCTGTGTTTCCCTTTGACATCAACCTTTCTCCCTCTTAGGTTGAGATGGTCCTTCAAAGGGATTGGCAGACACTTGTTCTGAGTTCCTACCCATTTCATGGTAAAGAGAGCCTTGCTTGGGCGTGACGAGCGCCGGTTTCCTTGGCGATGGCAGCTCTATCTTCATGACGTCGTCGCAGCACTGCTTCCATTGGCCTATGAAAGGGGTTAGGAGACATTTTCATCACTGACAGCCTTGCAATCAGAATAGAACACTGTGATGCAAACAAAAAGCTTTGAGGAACAACTATCGTAAATAGTGTGCGGCCGAAAAGCACAAACATGGAAGCTATCAAGTTTATCTGTGGGTGTGTGTGTGTGTGTCACTCACTCATGTCGTAGAAGTGCTGCCAGAAGGCTTCCATCCATCGGTGTGTGTCTTCGCGTTTCTCTGCTGATAGCGTGTGTGTAACCTCTTCCCCACCATACTGGTTACTGATACAGATGCTCTGAGGCTTACTGTTGGGCTCCTTCTCTGAGGATATGTTTGTCTCCTAAAACAAGGACAACAGACAAACTGTTAAGCCATTCAATAGCCATACACATTGACATGACGAATCCCCATTGGAACAGAATCATAGAAGGATCCTAACATCGAGAGAATCTTTAAGCGTGGCAGGGCCACTATACCACTTGTGGCCAGTAGATGGCAGTGGCGCTACACCCCTAATCTGACTTCGCTCTCAGCCAGCGCAGAGCGGCTGACCAAGGCGGGATCATTTACATTATCCTGATGCGAATGACTTAGCCCAGGATGTAGCAACGCTTTGGATTCAGGGACAGGGGATTCAACACAGCTAGTGAGTCACAGTGGAAAACGGGAGGCCCACAGGGACCAACACACACACACACACACACACACACACACACACACACAGGAAATAAGATGAGCAAGTGTCTTAGTGTCTCACTGTCTTCCCTGGACGTGTGGGAATGGAAAAGTGGAGTAACAGAAATATGTCTAGCTGCAGACATAAATGCATAAAATTGATTTGTGAAAAATGTTGAGTCTGAATGGATGAGAAGTCTACGGTTTCTACAAAACGAGTTTCACAACAATGATGAACGAGATATAAATGCAAGAAACGCTATACTCATATCGTTCTGTGTTAAAGAGCTAACTTAAGAATTTTTTTTACCATAGAAAGGAGAACTACACGAGTTCATCAAGTACATAGATTTTTATGGCCAATTAACTCCTGTTCACTGACCTTGTTGATGGAAATTGTAAAAGCAGGCTCAATGTTTGCTTCTACATCTTCTTGCCGATGGTAACAGGAAAGGTTTGTCCCTTTCAGGACACCGTACACAGTTTTCCAAGCTTGCGGGTCACCTCCTAACTGCTGTGAGACATTTAAACACTGTAGATTAGCTACTGAGAGTAAGACATAGATGAAGCTAGGGGACAGAAAGAGGAGAGGGTACACTCACTCACTCACTCACTCACTCACTCACTCACTCACTCACTCACTCACTCACTCACTCACTCACTCACTCACTCACTCACCTTGACCTTCAAGCAGCCGCTCATCACCTTCTGGGTCATACAGAGTGGCTGGGCCGCCAGGCGACAACACATGCTGCCATAGAGAGGCAGCCAGTAGGAACACTCCTCTACAGGGAGGGAGAGGTATGGGATGAGGGAATAAATTAATACATTCAGTTAACCCTGAGAAATGCAGGCATCCGCAAACAGAGAGTACACACAGACACACACACACACACACAGGGGTATGGCGGGACGTAAAATGCTGGCAGCTGGGGAAAGGCGTGAAGAGCAGCCATCAAACTTTACTACAGTCTTAAGGGCCAATGAATAAAACAGTAGGCCCAGTCTCCGAGTGTCAGGGGGCCCCCGGTTAGCCCACATCATTAGAGCTTCACACAGCAGTCCCCCCGCTAGAACACACTTTATTAGTACGACCAGGACAATAGCTGTCTGTCAAGACAAATACCTGAGAGAAGGGGGGGTGGGGTGGGGGGTGGGGTGGGGGGGCGTTACCAGAATAACGAGGGAGAGGGTTGTGCATGGAGAACGGAGGGAGGGAAAGAGGCACAGCTATAGTATGGGGGTAGGGCGGGTGGGGCCACTCACCGTTGCCCGAGATGGTGAGGTCGTGCGTGCGGAAGCCGTCCTGGACGTGGGACAGCGACAGGGTGGTGTGAGCCAGGAGGTGATACTTTGGTCCCCTGTCACCACGGAGCAGGGAAGAGACACAGTATTACAACGCATTGCCAGTAGCGGAGATGTTTGTGTTTGAAGTCCCACTTCAAACTGGCAGGTTTAAAATGTCGAGACTTAAAGTGTGCAGGTGGTATATGTAGTCCTACTCACGGTACAGACGGCACAGGTAGCAGTAGCGGTGCCCCTCCGTTGCTAACAGGACTACAAGCCCCAGGCTCCATGGCTGCCCGCAGCTTCTTTCCGGCCGAGCGGCCCAGGGAGCTGCTCAGTTTGCTGGCTAGTTTCCTGGGCGTGCTGCCTGCCGAGTAGTCGTCCTCTGAGCAGCAGCTGTAGAGCTCCAAGCGCAGCTCAAAGCCTGGGCTAGCTTCACTGCTACACAGGGGCCACAGACACACATAGACAGGTCAGTTCCAGATCACACACACACATACACACTCGTGTTCACACGTCTGATGCAGGCAGAGGGGCCCTTACAAGACGATGGTGTTGTCAAAGCAGATGTCCGTCAGTGTCCGGTCCACCATCACCATGTCCGTGTCAAAGATCTCCCCTCCCAGCTGGAGCAGACAGAACACGGCACACCGATGTAGCTCTGAGGGCCACGGAGGGAGACGGAGGGGAGAGGATGGTGAGAAATGAGAGGATTTCCATGAGGAAAAACAGGAAAAGAATAGAGGTAGAGAATAGAGAGAGAGAGAGAGAGAGAGAGAGAGAGAGAGAGAGAGAGAGAGAGAGAGAGAGAGAGAGAGAGAGAGAAAGAGACACACAGAGACAGAACAAATACACTCTAGACAAAGGAGGTAAAGAACCAGCTGAGATGTTGAGAGTTTGTGAGAGGCGGCATGTGGAAGCCATCAGAGCAGCGTTTCCTAGATCTCTCCGATGGGAAGGGGATCCCCCCCACACCACCTGCATCCTCCCCGACACTTCTCCACACAGAGTACAGGGTATACAGAGGGGTGGGACTGGGTGAGAAACAGCCGTTTCACATGGGCAAGCGTGCGTGTGTCTTGCACGTCTGATCCGTCTCACACAAATCCAACTGAGCTGGGATCAGTGGGTCGTCCTGTAGCGCTTTCTGGTAAGGGTTGATCAAAACCGTACCTAATCTCAGACCGTTTGCTCTGAGACCTGTGCTTCAGCTTCACTTCCTCTGGCTTCACCCTAAACATGACAGGGGGTGAGTGGTCATGCTAGAGCCTAGCCGTCTTCCCTCCATCTCCAGGGCTTTGTGAATTCGCTCGCTACGTGACCTTGACTAACGACCTCATTAGCCTCCGTGGGGTGTCTCGTACTCCCAGCCGGAGTTCATTAATATGTACAGGTCACGCTAATTAACTCAAGTACGGCCGTCGGCAGCGGAGGGGGAGGGGTAGGTGGTCCTGTTTAATTCCACACATATTTTGAAGGCCGCGCCGTGTGAAGAGCAAGCCCCCCACACACACACACACACACACACACACTTGTAGAGAGAGCGGCAGCACTCGGAAGGAGCCGCTCCTCAAGGCTGAACCCGAGCCAAGGACAACCCACCCTGTTCTGTAGGCAGAAGGTGGCTCTAACCCACCCTGTTCTGTAGACAGAAGGTGGCTCTAACCCACCCTGTTCTGTAGACAGAAGGTGGCTCTAACCCACCCTGTTCTGTAGGCAGAAGGTGGCTCTAACCCACCCTGTTCTGTAGACAGAAGGTGGCTCTAACCCACCCTGTTCTGTAGACAGAAGGTGGCTCTAACCCACCCTGTTCTGTAGACAGAAGGTGGCTCTAACCCACCCTGTTCTGTAGACAGAAGGTGGCTCTAACCCACCCTGTTCTGTAGGCAGAAGGTGGCTCTAACCCACCCTGTTCTGTAGACAGAAGGTGGCTCTAACCCACCCTGTTCTGTAGACAGAAGGTGGCTCTAACCCACCCTGTTCTGTAGACAGAAGGTGGCTCTAACCCACCCTGTTCTGTAGGCAGAAGGTGGCTCTAACCCACCCTGTTCTGTAGACAGAAGGTGGCTCTAACCCACCCTGTTCTGTAGGCAGAAGGTGGCTCTAACCCACCCTGTTCTGTAGGCAGAAGGTGGCTCTAACCCACCCTGTTCTGTAGACAGAAGGTGGCTCTAACCCACCCTGTTCTGTAGGCAGAAGGTGGCTCTAACCCACCCTGTTCTGTAGGCAGAAGGTGGCTCTAACCCACCCTGTTCTGTAGGCAGAAGGTGGCTCTAACCCACCCTGTTCTGTAGGCAGAAGGTGGCTCTAACCCACCCTGTTCTGTAGGCAGAAGGTGGCTCTAACCCACCCTGTTCTGTAGACAGAAGGTGGCTCTAACCCACCCTGTTCTGTAGGCAGAAGGTGTCTCTAACACACCCCAGGTTCTGTTGCGTAACGCAGAGCGGCATGCTCTGCTGAACTCAATCCCACTCTCTCTTCTCAGCGCTGCGGTTTGAGTCTCACAGCAGCTGTAGCAGTTTGGGGGGGGGGGGGGGGGGTCTTGATCTTCCTTTCTGCTGAACTATAATAAGCTAGCAGTGTTCCTGTGGTGGCTCTGGGAAACAAACAGCCATGCGGTGGACGGCCGCTGTCTTTCACAAAGGAAAACGACTGGCGCTGTGTCGTTCACGTGAGTCACTCAGACATCAGAGTGATTCACTCATTGATTCAGACAGACTCATGATATGATCTGCTAAATCAGTGAGAAATCAATTCCTATGGCCTCTGAACCGAGTGGCTCCTTACCTCCTTTGTTCTTGAAGTACTCTGTGTCTTTCCACATGAGGGGGATGCGCAGATCTGTAATATCAAATGGAAGATGGTGAGTGGACACGTGATTTGATTACACACCTTTGCAAAGCTATATTACATGCTCAGGTAAACAGACAGATGGATATCATTATGGACATCCTTCAGATACTGTAATATTGTCACTACACTAGTGGTCCACAGTGATAAGAGACAGAGAGAGAGAGAGAGGTGTGTGTGTGTGTGTGTGTGTGTGTGTGTGTGTGTGTGTGTGGTTTGCCTGAGGCCATGCTGCTGTGAGCCAAATCACATCCTGTCTAGTCTCTACCCAGTCAACCAACCGATTCATCACAGCCATTCTTCAATTTCTGTGTGGGTGTGTGTGTGTGTGTATGTGTGTGTGTCCTCCAGCGTTGAGCAACAGCCAACTGTGCTGTGCCAGCAGCTGTGGCCGTCATCAGCCCAAACAATCATCATTCTATAATTACATGTTTCACCAAGGACAACCTTCCTCTTCGAGCCTCTCTATGTGTCGTCATCATTCCTCCTAATCTGAAAACACTGTTTCCCTGCCTCCTCTCGGCTTCTGTCACACCATCCTCTCTCGGCAAGCAGAACAACCCCCTATGCCTGGCCATCCCTGCTCATCCCAGCTACTAGTGGTCACTGTCTGTCTGCCTCGCCTGTCTGCCTCGCCTGTCTGTCTGCCTGCCTGCCTGCCTGCCTGCCTCGCCTGCCTGCCTTGCCTGCCTGCCTGCCTGCCTGCCTGTCGTTTTCTCAGAGACCCTGGGATTCATTCATAATCGTGCCGCTAACAGGATATTCAATCACAGGCTAGGAGGAGGCAGTGTGTCAGCCCGGGGCTGATCAGGAGGCATAGTGGAGGGAAATAAACTCTGCTATCGACCGGTGCGTGTCTGAAGGCCTACCTGATATGGCTACTTTCCCCTTGCAGGGCAGTCGGTCGTCCATCGGGCCAGCGTCAGACGACCTGGGGCAGAGACAGAAAAGGAAAAGCTCAAACCGCGCCTTAACATTGCCTTTGATTTTGCTAGAGGACGCTATAATCCTGGAGATATCAGGAACAGCCGAATCCAAATGCATGCTAAACAGAGTGTATCCAAAGTGCAGTGAACCCCCAACTCCCCACCTCCCCACCACCATTTTTATTGGTCGCTGACCTCCGGGCGACCCGCTGCATGACCTGGGCTTCCTTCATCCTCTGCAGCTCCGACATGTAGGCCATGATGCGGGTGCTGCAGGTCTGCAGGCTCTTGGCGGCCTCCAGGGCCTGGTCCCGCTGGGAGCAGGCAGCCAGCAGCTTACAGGCACCGTCCCGCATGCGGATCTCATGGTCGATCTTCTTCTGAATGTCACTGTCCTGCAGACAGGGAGGGAGGAGGGAGCGAAACACGATCAGATCATGGATTTAGGAAAGCGTGAGAGGGACACATTCTCTACGTTGGCAAGCCGTGTTGTTGCGGGTGTTGTTTGTTGGTGCCACCGTGTCCGGCCCCCTGGTGTGGCGTAAACTGGCTTTAAGATCTAACACAGAGCCAACACGGAGCGTGCAGTCAGCAAGCAGAGAGGGAAAGGCAGAGAGGCTAATGAAAAGCTTCAGCTTCACAAAGTATACAGGGCGTAGGGTGTGTTAGTGCGGGAAAGGGGACAGAGGTGTGTGACTGTGGTGAGAGGGTATGTGTAGTTAGGAGAGTGTGTGTGTGTGTGTGTGTGTGTGTGTGTGTGTGTGTGTGTGTATAGGGGGAGCCCAACTCTAGGGCACATTAGGGAGGTGTTCCCCTGAAAGCGTTGTGGTGTCTGTGTCCACTGGGCTACATTTACAGTGCAGTGATGTCTGTGTGTGGAGGCACTGAGGGCATTCATGCGGAAATCTAGTGGCCTCTGCACTGCCCCCTGCCCCAAGCTGACACGAAGATGCTAAATGTTTTAACACACACACACACACACACACACACACACACACACACACACACACACACACACACACACACAGATCTGGATTGGCTCAAGAAAAAAAGAATCAAGCTGTCCCAGAAATGGACTTCCATATCCCAAGATGAGACACTCCAGGCACTACAGTGATTGCAGGTGCACGCACGCACGCACGCACGCACGCACGCACGCACGCACGCACGCACGCACGCACGCACGCACGCACGCACGCACGCACGCACGCACACAATGAAACCGCTTTTCATTTTGGACCTTTTGGAAGATGAGGAAAAAACAATCTAATCTAAATTAGAGGCATCTTATCTGGGTCATGACTGGCCCCTGTGGGTGGTCCGGGAGAAAGGAACAGACAGAAAAGCAGAGACACAGACACACATCAAGTAGAAGAGACCCGCTCTGCGACAGAGGTGACGCTAAGTAGAGTCACCACCAGCCATCAAAGCCCACTCCACACGGTCAGCAGCAGGGTGAACAGAGAGGCAACACTCAGTGTTGGCGAGCCACATCACACCAACCCCAACAGGGGAAAGCTCCTAAAGGAGAGCTGTCCCCAGGTAAGGCTCAGTCTCACCTGGTCTCAGTCCCTTTGTTTACCCATACATATCAAGTGGAGTGTGTACACCAGTGATTGAATGAATAAAACAAACAAACCCATTTCAGAGCGCCCTCTCATCTGCTCTATTGCCATGACAACCCCACACACCTGTTTCCGTAAGTGCTCCTTGCAAGCCCCTGGTTAGCCGCCTCCTGCATGCCAATAAGAAATGTTTGACAGGCTCGCACACACACACACACACACACACACACACACACACACACACACACACACACACACACACACACACACACACCTATAGATGTGGTTACAACATGCTTTCCAATCCTACATCACGCTGTTTTGAAATTCCCTCTTTTGACTTCCTTTTTAATCTGTTCCCTCCTTTTTAATTCTCCAAATATTGATTTCGCATAACCCCACAAAAATTATCCAGTTCATTTCTTTCTCCCACGTTCATATGCCCGCCGTTCCGCTCTCCTTCCATGCTCTTTTCCTCCACACATTCTCTCTCTCTCTCTGTTTGGACACAGACTTGGTCTCCAAAGCAGCTTCATGTTATTCCAGGACAGGACCACATAAAACTGCACGGCCATTATTGGGTGAACCAATATGAAGAAGCTTCGGGTCCGACCACACGGCCATGAAACCAAAACACACACGGCTCTCAATCTAAAGCCTCCATGTTTCAAACACACTCTGCATCACCAAGCAGGGGATGCAGAGTGCTCAATGGGACGCTGTTTCACCATGGCTCTGTTTGCCAGTAGATATATCATTAGAACCACAGTGTGACAGTGGAGTCCAACCACTTACACAAACACAGGGATGACTTCTATTTTACACCCTATAAAATGTTGTCATACAAATAAACATAATTTGCAATAATAATGCATGGGATTTAAAAATGCATTTCTAGAAACTCAAGATTACTGTATAAGGGGAACAAAACTATATTTAACACCATGATACCTAGAATTATACAGAATTGAGAATGTTTCTAGGGTTAATTGTCCTGAGACAGCCCAACCTCAGACAGCCTGTATAGAGCCATCTGCCACAGAACGATCAGACACAGTAACAAGGTATCAATATGCCTTATCTTGTCTATCAACTAATGCCAAAGGGGAGCATTAGCTTAAGCATGCACGTCTGTCTGTGTGTATGTGCGGGTGTGTTTATATCTGTCTGTGTGTGTATGTGTGTGTGTGTGTGTGTGTGTGTGTGTGTGTGCGTTCAACATTCCTTATCATCAGTGCTCTAGCAAGGCCACCCTCTGGTCTCCAGTGAGCCTGTAGAGCTGCACCAAACAGAATGTGTGTGTGTGTGTGTGTGTGTGTGTGTGTGTGTTGTTGGTGGGTCTGTACCACTGTGACCTGACCAGCGAGGTCTGGTATTTATAGCCACGTAAGAGAGCAGCCTTCTCTCCGCAGGGAGCTCAGAATAGGAGCTGATCGGCCTGCTTCCCCTCTAATCCACGGACCTCCATGGCAGCTTGTTCACCTTGTGTACACGGACACACTCCCTGTAGAACACCCACTGAGGAAATGGCACCATCGCATCGCGCCGTCTTATAATTAAAAATCTGCCGTTTGATCGATGATTGTGTAAATAGCCATTGGTATGTGTAGTTTACAGCCTGCAGGGCTGGTCACAGCGAGAGTTCGACGCGTACGCACACACGCATGCATGCACACACACACACACACACACACACACACACACACACACACACACACACACACACACACACACACACACACACACACACACACACCAGGTCTCACTCTGAACGGCAGGTGCTGAAGCGAAGCCTAGTTCCTGCGCCAAAAGAGTGGAGGGGTGCCAGGCGAGGTGACCGACACACAGTGGCAGAGAGAGGGAGGAGACGCGGGGGGAGGAGGAGGAGGACGAGGAGGAGGAGGAGACCCTGGCAGGCACGTTAGAAGACAGTGACAACAAGAGACAAAAGCATGAGGGAGGGTGACATTGGACAGAAGGGGGGAGAGAGAGAGGGAAGGAGGCAGTGAGACAGTGACAGAGTGGGGTTGGAGAGGAGGCGGAGAGCAGGGGGACAGCCAGCCAGGCAGAGGGGGGTACAGGGACAGGCCTGTTCCGCGGTAATGAAGCATGAGCCTCCGTAATTGAGCCCAGATGGGAATAATTGAGGGAGATGGAATCTTTCTCTGTGTCTGGGAAGAGGAGATGGGAGACAAATGGAGAGGGGGACATTCCACGTGTGCGTGTGTGTGTGTGGGCAGGAGAGAATGTGTGTGTCTGTGCTTGGAGTCACCCTGCGACCAACCCTCCAGGCTGTAAGGTGAACGTATCAATGTGTAATTCCACAATCAGTCATGCTCGTACGCATTTAGGGAACGGCTGGTTTGTAATTACGAGGACAACGGGGTCACAGTGCTCCAGTCAACACGGAAATATCCCCTGAATCCACTCTGTGCCGAGGCCAAAGGCAGCCAGAAATGATCCAGCTGT
>CM030179.1:13698429-13768429 GCA_017639675.1 Aplochiton taeniatus | reverse complement strand
AGAGCCGGCTAGGGCGGGCCAGTGGCTGTGACCGGAGGCAGCCTCCCAGGCCCCAGCCCTGAGGAGACAGTGTCTCTCATCAGCATATGGAGGAGCATGGAGCTGAGCTTTACTGAAACGCCTCACTGGACTGAGCCCTCAGCCCTCCGGGCTAAATGGCCGCCAATAACACAAATAGGAAGGAGAAAGGGAGGTGGAGGGGTAGGGGGGTTGATAGAGAGGAGGTTAAAGGCGATACGGACGGAAGAATGTTATGCTTCTTGGGTAGCCCTTGAGTTTACAGCGGGTCACCATCTTCAGACGCTGGAGAGAGCCAAGCCGACAGCTTGAGTCTCAGACTGACTGAGGTCCAGCGGTCTTTAGGTCTGAGAGTATATGAGATACCTATATGATACATGGAGCACTTACCATCCTCTCTGGTTACAAAGACTGTGTGACTGTGTGACTGTGTGTGTGTGTGTGTGTGTGTGCTTTTCCTGCTCAAAACGAATAGAAAGAGAGAAAGATAGTGGAGAGGTTGAGAAAAGGCAAAATTGATGGACAGAGGAAGACAGCCTAGAACGCAGGGGACAGAAAGAGCGGGGGAAGATAGGGAGTCTTGTAATGACTTGAGGGAAAAGCTTGTGTGTGTGTGTGTGTGTGTGTGTGTGTGTGTGTGTGTGTGTGTGTGTGTGTGTGTGTGTTCTTATCTCTGTCCTCCAGGCTAGCTGCTGGCTCCCACTTACGCTGCAAGGGTCCCGCAAAAAACACACATAAGCCTACACGAACACATACAAACTAACACCCACAAAACCACACGCCTCTATGATCGACCAGCACACGGCTAGCGCAACACACCGAAGACTACGGCTACGTCCACATACCAGGGCCAGCCGGGGGCCGTGAAAGGGCAGCTGGCTGGGACAGGGCCCCCAGTTCAGGGTGAAACTCTCCCTCTGCTGCCTCGGTCCACACTGCGGAGGGGTTAGTGGGGTTAGAACACCGTTCTCAGGGTAGCCTTCTTGGAAGGCTGTCCGGGGGAAAAAACTCTAGCTCCTAGCTTCCAGACCGAACGCTGCAATCCTTGCATGCTGACCTTGCCCAGCGGCAGAGGTTGTTCCCCTGCTGCTGGTGCTAGTGAATAGGAGGAATGAGCACTCGCTGCCACACACACACACACACACACACACACACACACACACACACACACACACACACACACCCCCACCCCACCCCCCCCCACGCACACACACACACACACACAGGCTCTGACTGCATTTTAAACGCTGGTTTTGTAACAGGAGACGGGGTTCTATGGTGACAGACCTGATGGTATGTACGAGTGGGCCATTCACATTCTCCACCAGAGCGGGTCAGTTAGCTCTCCTCCATACTCCCTCTCTATGTCCCCGACCAGGGCTTTGCTCTCCTGCTATACTTTCACATACCATAGAATGGATTTTCAATTCACCAGATGAGAGTATTATCTGAAGTGTGTGTGTGTGTGTGTGTGTCTGTGTGTGTGTGTGTGTGTGTGTGTGTGTGTGTGTGTGCACATGTGCCCACAATGATATTGTATTGGTTCCGTATGGCCGGCCACTCGTTTCATCTCAGTCCAGCGTGCCTGCCAATGGCCTGCTTTGTATTATACTGTGACACAACAGATTGCTATCATACTCCAACTCCAGCATTTCTTAGGCTTTGAGTGTCTGCTACCAATCGGGACAGTGTGTGTGTGTGTGTGTGTGTGTGTGTGTGTGTGTGTGTGTGTGTGTGTTCTTTATAGAGATCTAGAGGTCTGACTAATATAATATTCAGCTGGAGTTTCCAGGTAGAGGACTCCCACCCAAGTCTATTGACCCCAAGAATAACCTTGAACACATGGTGTGTGTGTGTGTCTGTGTGTGTGTGTGTGTGTGTGTGTGTGTGTGTGTGCCTGTGTCTTTCTGAACGTTGACAACAAGAATAATTCAACTACCAAACCTAATCAAATAAGGCATTAGCCAGGAGAAAGCATTGCCAATAGTGACACACACACACACGCCAAGAGTGACACACACACAGCTTCTCTTGCAGTGTATTAAAACGAAATGGTAGCTGACAGAGATCAGGTAACATCATTCAGTGAAGCTGCCAAAGCCATTGACATAAATGACAGGGTTGGCACCTGTCCTCACTACTTGACAGATTGCTCAGTCCTGTGTGATCCTGCACGAATGTGCCCGCCCGCCTGCCCGTCCACATCCGTCCGGGTTTTTCTATACATGCAGGAGATGTGTGCCTGTCTTACACTGTCCAACCCTCGAGTTCTGGTGCACTGCCTGTCGCTCTGATGTCTGTTCGTCTCCATCAGCCCAACGCCTGCCTGCCTCTCCCTATGTATGGCTCAGTCGTTATCACCAAACCCATCCATTCTTCCCGGGGTCCTACAGAATCAGCATCTGCACGGCAGGCCATCATTCTGCCTGCCTATAAATATACCACTCAGTGTCTCTGATGATATACATCTCTGGGCCTCTCCCTCTCCCCCCCTCCCTCCCTCCATCCATCGATTGCGTTTTCCTGTCAATGGCTCTGCACTCCTCCCGGTCTCGCTAGGCTGGCTGTAGCTGTACTGCGCTCAGCAGCAGGCCAACTCATCCGGAACCCTCCTCCGTGCTGCGTTGGCTTCTTAAAGAAGACACGGTGGGGAAAAGAGAGGGCAGCACAGCACTGTCGGGGCCCTGTCCGGCATTTCTGTGTGTCATGGCGCACACCGGTGTCCACACACAAACAGAGCGCGTGTGTCTTCATGAGACGGAGAGGGAGATAATGTGAGAGAGAGAGAGAGAGAGAGAGAGAGAGAGAGAGAGAGAGAGAGAGAGAGAGAGAGAGAGAGAGAGAGAGAGAGAGAGAGAGAGAGAGAGAGAGAGAGAGAGAGACCAGCACATTTTCGTGTGACATTTTTCTGGTATGCAATTCCTTAAGCTATACAAAAAAATATATATATATATTGACAATAAAGCTACTTTGACTTATTGATTGTGCGACAACAAAGCCTTACCGGTGGGCTTTGAAAGCTGCACATTTTTTCAAAGTACTCATGTACATGGACAAACATGCCCAAGGTCCCTCTATCCAGCCTGTCACTGCGACCCTCGACATTCCAGGTCCAGCCACTGCATTCCCCGGACCCCACAACACACCGGAGGGTAGACGCTGACGGCCCGCCGGGCGAGAGAGAGGCGAGCGAGGAAGAGCGAGAATACCGAGAGGCAGAAACAGGCAGAGAGACAGCTGCCCCTCTGCAGGAGGAGGAGGGCGGCCCATTCGGAGCCGCAGAGGGCTGGCACGACGGGAATGATCCGACAGGAATGGCACAGTGATCATATCTCGGCTCAACCGGAGGGCTGGGGCACCACGGTGACCTTTCTCTCGTCTAAAGAACCCTGGCAGGACACGGGCGCGCACAGCAGGGGGAGGAGCCAGAGAACGGAACGCAGACAGGGAATGGAGAGAGCACGCTGACAGCCGCATAGTGCGCATGTGAGCGTGGCCGTGTGTGCCTGCTGCAAACTACCTTTTGGGAAACTCCCACGCACACAGAGACTCACACAGACAGATGACGAGGAAGAGATTTTAAACAGGGAGTTTAGCTAATCAGGGAAAAGGAAGAGACGGGGTTTCAGTCGGCATCTGGGCTGATGATACAACAAAAAAACAAACGTCTCTACGTCTCCTTTTCGTCTCGTCGTCCTCCTCCTCCCCCTCTCTCCCCCTCTCTCCCTCTCTCAGCCACTTAACCTTCTCCGGACACGGATGTCTCAGTGTAAGGGCCGCTTATGAACGTGCCTAATTACGCAGAAAGGATGTGAAAACTCTGAGGAATATTCTACCACCCGGCACAGAGGCTTCTAATGAGTGGCACGGGCGATCTCTTTTAATTTGCTTGGAAATGCCGCATGCCGCTGGCATTCTTATCAAGTCTCAACAATGTGTCTGGCAACAGGACACGAGTCACGGTCACGTTCGTTACGGCGCTGTTCGCCGCGATGCAGCCGCAACACACGGACCAGCCTGGCCTTTCTAATGACTCAAAGGTCAGTTAGATCATGCAGAGCTGTAGTCTGTTAGCTGTGGACGGCTACAAGGATGACCTCCAACAGGGCTGAGTGGAAGGAAGGCCAGGGACGTCACTCTGAAGTCACACAGTAGCCACATTGTCTCTTTGATTTCACTCAGACAATGTCTCCCAATCCCACCGGAGGACATAGAGGTCCAGACTTAGTACAGTCTAGTCTTAGGACCCCAACGTGTGTTTGTCTATTTGATTACATGTGTATTCTGTTAAGTATCTAAAAATAGTTTCAGTCCCTCATCAAAAACAACATGAGAGTAGGGGGAGGGTGATTTATGTAGTTCTGCGGTCAGAGCTTGTTTTCAGAACCTACCCGCATTTAGTCCCTGCAGTCTGGTGACAGGCAATCTCAGACCAAAAAAACACATATATGCATAACACACACATACACACACACACACACACACACACACACACACACACACACACACACACACACACACACACACACACACACACACACACACACAGATTTCTAAGACAGAAAATGCTGGCTTATGATTTTACCTTTTATAATTATTATGCAACCCAATATGCTGTGTGTGTGTGCGTGCGTGTGTGTTCTTCCTTTCATGGAAAAAGGCACCTGCCAGTCGCCACAGGGTCACTCTGGATTCAGTAGATTATCTGGCACCTTGGGCTACATCTAGTAAACTACGACGCTGTTGCCCTCTTTTATGTAATGCATTATATTATCAAGGATGGCAACTATTTATGTAACACATTTGTCTCAACACACGCGGTGAATCATTACCCTCAGAATATTTCAAAGCTGTCAGACTTACCCGCTGATTGTTAGAGTTGCTCATATTGATAGTGAGGATAAGGACGCTCTCCAACTCTCCAAGCTGACCGCACGCTTACGCAATACCTTTGTCCATGCAACACACCAAACTCCGATATTTATACGCAGAAACATCAATTAAGTGTTCTCAGAGCAGCAACGAATAAAACATTACTGGTTTAATAAGTTTCACTGCCTAAAATTATTTAATTTAGTTTGGGAAGCCCCCAAAAATGTAAGCTTTCTGATCACGCGCTGTCACTGTCGGTAGCTTCTCCGCTCCCGACTCACTCAAGGGGTGGGTGAAGACTGACCGTAAAAAGGACCAACCGGATCGGCTACTCAAAAAGAGGGTGTGTGTGCGTATCTGATGTCCACGCATCGAACAAGGAGTGTGGCAGGAGTTTGGTGTAGTCGAAGTGTTTGTTAAATCAGTAATAAACTGAGTCTGGCTTCTAAGTCCCCGAGGCGAAAAAATAATTAAATACTCAATGTGTGACACTGCGCGATCTGCAGAATGTGTTTCCTACAAGGATTTGCCAATACAGTGATTCGTAGGCAGTGGATCCTCAATCCCTCAATATTTTCTGTTCTCTGCTCGCCGAAATGTCCTAAAATCAATAGATTACAAAACGTGTTGGCGTAGTTACAGTATGGAACCATCATTTCGATAAAATATATAAACCACTTTGTATTTGGAACAATAACATTACACCTTTTAGAAAATGATGTTATTTTAACCACAGACTAAATTATTAGATCAGCCTATCTATGAATAATTAAAGGTATCATTTGACAAATAGAAACTTTATTATACCCCCTTAAACAACATATTGTTCTTGTTTTGTCCCTGTCCCTCTATCCAAGTTTGCAAGTTGGGACATCAGTGTTCAGGGATGGGCGTCTGTTGAAGCGTGAAAGATGGGAACGATTTGAAGGCATGTGGAAATGGAAACTGAACCCGAGAGAGCTTTGATTTATTAATGTGGGAATTCAAAAGGTTCCATAACAACTACCTAAAAAGACAAGTCACCAACTTCAAAAAGGCATCCTTGTGCACGTCTCTGATAAAGCCACCGCAGCACCACCATAAACAGGCTTGCAGTGTTTCTGTGAAACACAGCATAGCCTACTGTTAAGCTAAATAATGAGAGGGAAAAGGTTTCATGCAAAATGTGATTTGATTGTTCACTGCCATGAGAGATGAAATAAGGCATGAGGTGTTGGGAAAAACAACAAAGATAAATGTAGGTGGAACATAGACAACAGAAGTTAGATTTGCATCAAGGCAACACTCCAGATAAACAATCTCTCTCTGTCAACGCAGCTCTTCACCACCTGCTACATACTATGGAAGAGGGCCATCCCATAATGAGTTGTCATAGTAACCATCCACTTGAGAACAGTTCCAGCTTGAGAGCAGCTCTGACTCCCACACTTAGCCAAGAGCCAGGGGCAGAATGGTCAAACAGAAATATCTGTCCCCAGACATTGAAGTCCAAACTGATAAGAGATGTTCACTGCTAGTGCTAGTAATGCGATGCTCTCCCGGTCTGTGTGCATCAGAAGGGATTGAGTTATAGCGTGTGCACATCTGCGGTGTTTGTGTTGGTTGGCACAAGGGGGGAGCTGGAACAAGATGAGCCTTTGATAACTTTGCAAGTCAGAGCTGTAAATACCCTGGTTAATAGGATTAGGATCATGGAGCTCAGGTGACTGATTGGACACAAACAATCTCCATGGCATTACAATCCTCTGTGGTGCGCTGTCAACATCCTCCAAAAACAACCCAATCAATAACTTAGGAGTGCACGATACTCTTACTAGTATTTCCACCGATGGACACACACACACACACACACACACAAACACACACACACACACACACACACAAACACACACACATACACACACGCACGCACGCACACACACACACACACACAGTCATGCCGGCAATCCCTACTGATTTCAGAACGCTGTTTTATTTTTGCACCACCAACACATACCAGCAACTGGGCTGTGTCTATAGTTAGATGCGGTTTGTCCAATCGGAGCCTTTCTGACGGTGCATTCCATTGGCTAGTCTGGCCACTCCTGCCCCTCCCTCTGGGAACCCTGCTCTTTCTACAGGTCCTCTATGAGAGAGGGCCGCCGTCCAAATAAACAGCATCTCTTTTCCTATCTGAAACGCCCACTTCCCCTTCCTCCATGTGTCCGTCCGTGTCCCTTGGTTCTGTTCCTCCTACCCCCTCTTTCTCCTTACCTGTCGGCATGCAATCCTCCAGCGTCCCTGTGCGGCTGTAACGGCGTCTCTGTCTCTGTCTCTGTCTCTGTCTCTGTCTCTGTCTCTGTCTCTGTCTCTGTCTCTGTCTCTGTCTCTGTCTCTGTCTCTGTCTCTGTCTCTGTCTCTGTCTCTGTCTCTGTCTCTGTCTCTGTCTCTGTCTCTGTCTCTGTCTCTGTCTCTGTCTCTGTCTCTGTCTCTGTCTCTGTCTCTGTCTCTGTCTCTGTCTCTGTCTCTGTCTCTGTCTCTGTCTCTGTCTCTGTCTCTGTCTCTCTGTCTCTCTGTCTCTCTGTCTCTCTGTCTCTGTCTCTCTCCTCTCTCCACGGTGGAGTCTTCAGTACGGCCATCGTTTGGGTTGTTCAGGCTGCTCTCTAAGGCGTCATTGTTTACCCTCGCACAAAGCCCCGAGAAGTGACGGAGCCCGCTTCCTTTTCAGGGGCTGGCACGGCACATAGGGTCGAGTTACCAACAGGAAGCAGCGCTAAGTGTTTCCTAACCGGCCTCCTGCTGGGAGGGTGCGGTCCACTGACATCGACCATCCATCACCGTGCAGGCTTCGGAAAGCGCTCCTGTCCACAGGTGTTGAGCCGCGCAGATCAGACGTGTGTTTATGGAGCGAGAGAGATGTGGATGAAAAATGTGTGAATGTGCATGGAAAACGGTCATGTATGTTGGGCGGATTGACACGTTACAGTGGGGAGGGAATCCAACATAATGTGCATGGCCTGCAAGGCCATGGCTAAATCATGCTAAGCTTTTCCCATCTTTTTTAGTCACAGCGAGACTGAAAACAGCTGTCTCGTTGCGGTCAGTGTGTCTTTAACACATGCGTGTGTTTACATAGGCCCTAAACAGTTCTAAGTATTTGAGGCACAGATATGGGTGTAGCGACAAAGTAACCAAGGACCACAGAGCCTTTCACATGTTGTCTAAAAGTGGCTTGGCAGACAGGGGGTTAACCTGGGGGTCTCTGGTGCAGCATGCTGCACTGCTAAGCCAATGGGAGCAGGCCATGTGCTTGGGAACCAATGAAAAGACAGGGCAGTTTTCTTGCTCTGCGGAGTTGGCTTAACTTGTCGAGTTCCTCCAGCTGTGGTGACGAGGGACCTACATTTAAAACACATTTCCATCTCCTGGAATATGTATCCTTTTCTCATTAGTTTATTATTTTCATTCCTTCATAACTTTATTTTCTTCAGACTAATAGTGAACACACACAAAATAAACCATAAATCATGCTAAAAAGCCAACAAAAGAAAAAAGAACATACTGGAGGGATGAAGAGTGTATGGGGACATCAGTTTTCTATAATTCAAAGTCCTGCCCAGCCTCCCTCCCATTCTCACACACGCACGCACACACGCACGCACGCACACAAACACACAAAAATCAAAACACTCACAGTGACCCCCAAATCTCAGGCATTACATCACCACCCTACCCTCCACCCCCTGCTTTAGAGCATTTGTTCCGTTGACCTCATCTTTGGGAGGCAGCAGAGCACACCAGACGATCACGCTGGCCATGCCTTTCAACACCTCGGCCAGCACAGCAACAGACAGAGGGGGCCTTTCAGTCCCCCCCCACCCCGGGGGCTCTCAGGCTCCGCACCACTTTGGGATTCCCCTCGGGCACCCAGACTTTGGCAGTTAGGCTGGCTCCATAGCATCATCCACTTATCCTCCAGCCCCTTTAGAGCCTATGGTGGAACGTATGGCTAGCCAGTGGAAACAGAGTACACCACTAGCCCAGGTCCCGCAGGACCTGCAGGGACCTTGAACTAGGGAGAGGCCCCCTGGTCCTGCTGTCAACAGACACCACCTGTCCAAGTGCCAAGCATGGCTGCAACGAGGGCACGCACATAAACATGTGCGTGTGCGCACACACGCACGCACGCACGCACACACACACACACACACACACACGCACACACGCACACACGCACACACGCACAGTAGATTCACACCTCAGTGGCTGGGGAGTGGCATGATTTACTTGCATATTCTGGCACACAAACACGCACACACATGAATAAACATCAGATTATCTGTCTCTACATCTCAGACCCACCAACGGCTTAACACTCCACGACATCCATCAAAATGTCACAAGCATGGCAGCACTATCTACCCGAGTTGTTTTGATGTTGAAAAGTGTCTGTTTACAGAGTCCCCCCCCTCTTCTCAATTCCAGTGGTCTGCAGAGAGAGAGGGAAGGCCCTCACTAGACCCCCCACACAAAGATACAGAAATGAATGCAGCGGAGAAGGGTTTGATAAGCAAAGAGAGGCCGCACCAAACACATTGACATGCGCATGCAAACAGTGTAATCTAAAAATCACACAAACACACAGAAACGCGTCTGGACAAATACGAAGGCAAAGGCTTGCGACAACCCCCCCCCAAAAAAAGCAAACACCCCGGGCCAAAGCGCTCCTTCACGCAAACAAACACTGAGTTTCCACACGCTCAAAGACACCCATCTGTAAAAACAGCGCCAGCAGCCAGCTGCATCTCCTGGGGGTGCTTAGATGTTTTTTACGACGTAGGTTTTACGATGGAATATGACGTTTGACATTTCTTCCCTAGCCCGGTCTGGCGGCTGGTGAGCCTGTTTACAGTGTATAACTCATCGTTTTCAATCTATCTTCGTGAATAGGGTGTGTTTACTTTGCTGGGTGAAGGCTGAATGTGCTACTCTTCCAGCGGGTGGCACTTCGACTGCGAGAGAGAGGCCAGTTCAAACGCGACTGCCTCAAGAAATCTAAGTCAGCAGCCCTTAAGCCTATAACTGTATGTAAATGAGGGCAGGCAGTGTAACTGTGCTGGTGTTAGCAGAAAGAGCCCAGATTAAAGACAGTCCCAGTAGAGGTCATGTTCACCGGCAACGGTGGCGAGTAAAGGAGCGAGAAAAAGAAAGACAGAAAGCGAGGGAGAAATAGAGAGAGAGAGATGGGATGAGAGAAGGACTACAAGTGAAGTCAAATGTAAAGAGTGCATGGCAAAACTGTGAGAAAGCATGGGTTGTTGAAAAATGAAACCAGGGAGGGAGACACACAGGTACACGAGGCCAGCCCAAGCTGCTTTCTGCAGGGCTACGCTCTCTTCCTCCACACCCTCCTCCTGGCTCTATGCTGCTGTTTTCCAAAGGAAGCTGGCTCAGGTCGAGGCATCTCAACGGCTCCTGCACACACAGAGTGGCTATTCAGAGCTGCTGGCCCTTCCAACCGCACCATGGGCAGGGCATAGGTAGGGTGGGGGCCAGGGGGATGTAGGAGGTGTGGTGGGCTGGAACTGAATGAGGGGAGGGCAGGGGCAGCTGGTAGCCTGGTGGGAAGGCAGCGGGGACCATATCACCCTTTGTCCACCATCAGGCCCTCCCTCACAGGGCACTGGGCTGGCATCGCTCTCCATCCAGGAGATGCAGCAATAGAGATAGAGAGACAGACTTGCTTTCCGTCCAGCAAAAGTCAGTGAGTTAAATAACTGACCAAATGTGACAGGACACAACACTTCTTGCTGTTTTTACAGTTTACAGGGGCATGATTACAGGAGTAGTAGGGCTAAAGATAACTCATGGTAAAATTCAAGAAAGAAACCACACAGCTTCTGCCCAAGTGAAAAAGTGGCTTCTATATTTAAAGGTTACACTTACTTCCTTAATGCTTAACCACTATTCATAAACACATACTAGCGCAAGTAAAGCCACATGAGGCAAAGCTCCAGACTCTACATAAACACTGCAGTGAGATATCGGTACACTAAAAGCCTCATTTATATCGTAAAAGCAACACTTACTTGTTTACATTACTCTACCAAAACACCCCCCCTATCTTACACCCCCCCCGCCCCTCCCCCGCCCCTCCCCCCCCCCCCCCCCCCAACACACACACACACAGTGGGGGGCGGTGTTATGGGTGTGTGAGATGAAGTGACCCGTTGTGGAGGAATGTGCTCAAGCAGGAGTGTATATCCAGCTCCACCAGGGACCAAGAGCTGTTAGCTTAGCACACCTTTCACTGTAGCGAGCAGGCCTGGTGGAACTTAGGCTAACAAAACAAGCACACATCTGCACCATCACGCACACACACACACACACACACACATTCATTTCAACTGCTGACTAGACACAAATTTATAAAGATGAATAAAAGGAATACGTGAATGACGATAATGGAAAGAAAAGAAAAAAATATTATGGAAACCAAAGAAAATCTGAATCTAAGGATAGCAAAGAGCATGGACTGAGCTGAAGGTGTGCAATGAAAGAAAGAAAGAAAGAAAGAAAGAAAGAAAGAAAGAAAGAAAGAAAGAAAGAAAGAAAGAAAGAAAGAAAGAAAGAAAGAAAGAAAGAAAGAAAGAAAGAAAGAAAGAAAGAAAGAAAGAAAGAAAGAAAGAAAGAAAGAAAGAAAGAAAGAAAGAAAGAAAGAAAGAAAGAAAGGGGTTGCTAATTGGGAGGCAGCATGTCCGACAGACGAGTACCAGAGGAGGATTATCCAGTCTCATCTGGACTTCACCTCCAAAGACCCCAATGCTGCAGAGGGTCAGGGGATCCACAACGTTCTTTAGCCACTGATATGTTTAGGGTTGGGGTCATGTGAGAGGTCAAACGGGAATCGAAGGCAAGACAACAACGCAACTCACAATAGTGAATGGGAAGAACAATAGTCAGTTGCTGTGACAATAGTGTGTCGGGGTGATTAAGACGCCACTTAAAGGGATAGTTGACTATTTTGGATGTGTAATCGTATTGACACGTCTCCCAGAGTTACAGCTTGGATGTAGAAACTATCTAAACGAGTTAATACAATTTCGCGACACATCGAAATAAGACAAACATCTAAAATAGTGAGCTATCCCTTTAAGGACGACAACGTGTTCATTATTATTGATTGCATATTGACTCACATCTTGATGTCCTATTATAAGGCATTTAGGACATGTGTGAGATACAGTACTATATGTTTTGGGGATGGATAAACAATGAAACCAACAGAAAATAAGAATAAGGTCAATATGTTGACAAGCGCCTATAATCTAGATATCCTTCAAATTGACAATCAGTGAAAGGGCAAGTTTGAGGTAAAAGTCTTTACTGGGTACTGAGGGAACGGCCTGTTAACAAATAGGTTTAATCCCCCTAAAAACGAATCTTCAATGTGCTTAATCTTGAACCATCAGTCAAAGAGGAAACACTGCTATTGTCAGGGGCAACAAGAGCTGGAGCAGCCCTGCTGTGCTCTGATCTAGACCCCTGCTGGGTAGAGCAAGACAATCACTCTCTCACACACACACACACACACACACACACACACACCCTCAGTTTCGCCGGCAGCCATCTGCTTTTTTTACAGAAAAATCTAAGTGAATAGTCCTTTAATTGTGTGGACTAGAGTTTTAATCCTTCTGATCACACATTTACACAGCAGCATAGTATAGTGTATAGAGTAACAACAGCAGAGAGAAATAGAGGGTTGGAAGAGGGGAGAAAGAGGGGAGGAAAGGGCTGTCTAGGAGCTGTACCCCGGGGGACAGGAAGGACACAGGGTGACTGACCAGAGGGCCTGGGAACTTGGGTTTGGGTAGAACTGATATAGAGGACAAAGCCCTGCCCAAAGCCCCAGAGACCAGACACTCAGCCAACCATGGACCCTCTACACTTTATTATTCAACCATCTACAGTATCTATTTAAATACTGGGCGAGTTTGTGTGTTTGTGTACACACTAATGCAAGCATGTCGGAAGGAAGGGGCGTATTAGTGTGTGTGTGTGTGTGTGTGTGTGTGTGTGTGTGTGTGTGTGTGTGTGTGTGTGTGTGTGTGTGTGTGTGTGTGTGTGTGCGCGCGCGTCCACGAGTGTCTACAGAGGTTGCATGACATCACGCTGGGAGTCTCTGTTGGGAACCACTGCACCATTTCCTGTTCCCATCAGCCACCTCTTCTGCTCACCAGTGGGAATTCCTGCATTCCACAGACAAAAGGCTCCGTGCCGCCTCCAACTAACAGTCACCGGGCACCGCTGAGGAGGTGTTTTAATGGCCGCCTTTTGAGGCTCCTAACAGGCGGGAGAAGGGAGCGAGGGGGAAGACGACAACGGTGCCAGGAATTTGGTCATTCTCATACTAAAAAGGAGTTGTTCAAAGCAAACTGGGAGGAGAAGAGGCGAGACTTCCTGAAAACAGAACAGTTGTTGGCAACTCTGCGCTCCCGTTACACAGCTCCTGTGACACAGCCATTATACATGCTTCTGGAATGTGTGTATCCTCCTCTCCCCGCGTGTTCCCTGGTTTTACACAACCGCAGAAGCTCATAACGCTCGCCCCTCCCTGACCACCTGACGTCCCACGAGAAGAGCTGACTGCAGAGAGAGAGCGGCCACCCCAACCGGCCGGCAACGCTGCCGTGGCTGGAGGGGCACACACGTTAAGTGGCGGGGGAAATGGGTTTCCAGCCACGAGAACAGGGTTACATCAGCAATATCGTTTGTGATAGTCAGTGCAGGGGTTGAATGCAACCCCCCCCCCCACCCCCACCCTCCCCCAATCCCTCCCTCTGAAAGAGTGCCAGGCTGGAGCTCTGTAGGCAGTTACAGTTCAGTTCTGGTGGTGGGCAGATCAGCTCTCTGCCACATACAAAGACTCTCTGTTTATGCAACCCCACACAGTCAGGAGGGAGAGGGAGGGAGGGGGGGGAGAGATTAAATTGTAAAAAAAAAAAAAAAGTAGGTATAAATAATGTCTTTCTGTCTTTTTGTGAATGCACGTTTCCAACTGCGTGCATGTGCGAGTGACTTGGTGCAGCTGTGTGTGCGCAGATGTGAGAGAAGTGAGAGATGAACGGATCCCTTCATCAAGCCATCGGGGCTAGGGACTCTCAACTCTTCACCAAAGACACACACTCAGTACTGTCCTGAACAGTGTCCTACATTAGCTGCACAGAGACCCCATTTAAACTCCTCTCAAAAACAAAATAGTGCGCCGTCAACCGGCCCAGCAGAAAGCTCGGCCTGAGCATTCAGGCCTGCCAAGCGGGCGCTGTGTGATCCAGACCGATGATCTAGTTAGATAATAATTGACTGTGATGAGAGAGGAGAACTCGTGAGACTCGTCAAGCAACCGTTCAACAGTGGCTGGAGGGCGCCGGGGAGGTTCAACCAGGAGTCAGGGAGCGGGAGGCGTGCGGGGGGACAACGCTGAGACCCATCTGGTGGGTGTCAGAGCGAGAGTGATGGAGGAACAGTCTCTAAAAGATGGGGAGGTCTGTGTGTGTATGGGGAGGGGGGGGCTGGGGGGGTGGTTGGTGAAGGAGGAGGAGGGGGTGGTGGCTTAGTTCCATCTCAAACAGATGTACCGCGTCTGCAAGAGGGGGCTGGCAGTTGCGCGTGGGTCACCGGGAGTTTACGACGCGCCACGGGGACCCTCGCCGACCCCTCGACGGAGCCCACCTGGCCCCCTTGGTAAGGGACACCAGTGCCACTGCGCAGCGGAGGAACAGAGACACCTCACAGCGGCGGTGGTGGCCGATGCCAGCCTGTTCTCTGGCACGAGGCGCCAGCGTGGTATCGCCTCAAGACACAGTCCTCCCTTTGTGGCCCCACAGTCCTATCCCCATTAGGCTGCAATCCACAATACCAGTGCGGCAGCCACTGTGCTCTGTTCCCCAGACGCCGCTAACACACAACAGCTGCGCCACGCAGAGCCAATATAGATTCATCATGGAGCCCAAAATAAAAAAAGGATATTAGACTTTTTCAGGCATTTCAGCAATTTGCGCTGAACCTCGAAGGAGCAGGGGCGAAACAAAGGCTTGTCTTTCTGAAGGCTAACGAACGCAACCCACGCACTCTGTGTTTTTCAACTGTTTGTGGTGAGCACGTTAGGGTTGATTCGTCAAGTTACGCAGTGCTAGAGCAAGTCTGAGCAAGAGAAGCAGTATTCGTCTTGTATTGCCTTTCTCAAACACAGAGAAACACAAGTCTCACACACACACACACACACACACACACACACACACACACACACACACACACAGAGAGAGAGAGAGACCCTGCAGGGAACTTATGAGTCCCATTTGTACAGCTGTGGACTGTAGGCGTGAAGCGGCTTACAAAGCAATAGATAGCATGTGTGTTGTTTTCTGTTTGTTGCCACGGAGAGCATGGCCATCTGGAGAGCGCTCTGTGTAGCGTGCCCCAATGTGGCCCGTTTGTCTCTGAGAGCGATGTCAACTCCACACGGTTGACTGTTGTCAACTTTAACACACCACAGCTAGTTCAGCACTGTGTGAGAGAGGGTCCATGAAATAATCCAACGTGTCTCACAGCTGCCCTGTATCTCTTCAGCCTGTTGGTCGAGACTGTCTGCACTGAATTAATCAAGACAAGCAAAGAGACAAAGCCTTATCTGCATGAAAGTGTTCATGATCCCACATTACGTTCGGAGTTCCACCTTGACTGTCACAGAGGACACTGAAATACTCTACAAATCAAAAAGAGTGCCCACTGTGTGTGTGTGTGTGTGTGGTGGTGGGGGTGGGTGGGGGGGAGGGGGGGTCGGCATGAGAGTGCCTTGAGGGTACACAAACTTGACAATCTTCAGACAAAAACAATATTTGGTCTGCTAGTAGATATCCGCATTACCATACCTGTAAACTCAGGGCAATCTGTCGGATGTACATCATGTTAAGGTCCTCCAGTATCCATAGTTTTTCCTCCATGTTTGCCAAACTGTCCATTGGCATCCCTCAGAAAAGTATCCACAAATTAGAGGATGGTTGTGTTTGAGTTTCAACTTGTTTTCTTACAAGTTAAAATAATGCGTAATGACACATGGGAAAGAATTTCCATTATGGCATAAAAAAGAGGCGAAAATCAAAAATAACAGCAAGTGCCCCACTTTAATCTCAATTTTATCCTCTTTGAGTGATTCAAGTAAATGTGCGCGCTGCCGCTGCTGAGCACACAGCCAAGAGAGTGAGTCAAAAGGCGCAAACAAGTTATCCTGTCCGTAACTTCTTGACAACCACTTCACAAATGTAGATCGGCAGTGCGACTATCCGTCTCCGACTGTATAACCTGCAGTAGGCTAAGGCTCTTCATGGAAATCCCCCAATTGATTCCACCGCGCGTATTCTTCACTTTTTCTAGAGGAAACAAAGCTCCCTCAAATACACACAGTCAACACGCCTCGTTGGCAGCAGCAGGGGAAAGAATGGTTCTTTTAAAATGCAATTTTTCCCTTTGTGTCCTTGAGTCCTGATTGAGAATGAGTGAGCGCCGTCTGTCCGCTGTGATAGGACCCTTCCACAAAAGGGTATCGCCTCCGCGTGAGCGCTCAGTACAAGAACTCCACTGTGCGTCCCTACACTAGTCGCCCCGGGACTTCAAGCCAAATTAACCCTCCAATAATGCGCTTCTGGCAATTTGTGCAAGGCAATGAACAAAAGGGAATATTAAACGTCGACGTGAAATATGGAGGAAGGCTTTGTTATGGAATATAGCTAATGATGCAACGTCCACGCCCTTTAAAATAAACAACTAAGAAATACCACAGATTTAAAAGGGCATTCAAGAGTGGAAGACAAAACCTTTTTTCCTTCAACTGACATGAAAATGCATGGTGAAATGATCAAATAGCAAATTATGAAGAATTGACCGATTGGTTGTCCAAGATAAGAAAATACTACCATGCCCACGAAAAATGTACTTATTATCTCAGTCAGGAAAAAATATTAAGGACCCATCTGATACATTTCTTTAGCCTACATGGCACACAATCGAATGAAAAATAAATCGTTATACATACTTTGAATCACTTAGTCTAAGAAGCCCAGGTTAAAAGGGCCTATGTAGTATGTGAAAGCCAATTTAAATGAATAATTTATGATACAAGCCCCCTTGTCATAAATCAAATTAATATTTCATTCCTTATCCATTATTTAAATGAGAACATTGAAGGTATTCAACTTCATTTATAAATCTGGTTCTCATAAATCTTATTGCATGAATTCAATAATACATTGTCATTGCATTTAGACTATTATACTTTTACTAAGGTGATTCGAAATATGAAGATGAAGTTCGATTTTGAATCTCCTTCCACTCCATGTTCACTCTCCAATGGTGAGCAAGTTATGAATAGTTCTCACTTTCTGCCATGTTTTAGACTGATTTGTGAGAAAATAATACAGTTTGCTAAACTTCTTTAGAAATTACTTGAAGGAGTCTTGCTTAAGTCAGGGACAACATCCACCTTCAGTGGCGGGTATTTTCAGCTTTTTGTGTGTATCAAATTGATGGAAATGCAGATGTGTGTGACACACGGTGTGTGCTCTTCTTCTGGGTGTGAGAGGGACCAATAGGCATACCATAAGCAGTAGCTCCCAATAAAAGAAAATTGTGTAATTTAACGCACACCTCACAGAGGTAGCTACACAGACATTCTTTTGGTATACACAAACATTAGCAAACACATGGGTGCATGAGACCACACAGACCAAGGAAAACATGTCCTAAACATTCCTTTACACTTGGGGGCATAAATTGACAGGGAGAAAGTCAACTGTGAACACAAAGGAACTCTGAGGGAGCTCTATATTCACAGCAGAGTACAGGTGCACTAGTAGCTTACCAAACACACTCCATCCTGCTTGCACACTTAATTTACCCCTATCCCTAATCTGCCTTCGACATTCAGTTCATCCATTTGGCAAAGAAGAGAGAGCTGCAATTTCAAGGGTGGTGAGGGGGGATGGAAAGACAAATAGTTAAAGAAGGCGCACCAGGACGGTGTTGGGTTTTAATGAAAACACGTTTGAGACTCGGTGAGGCTCCACATGCTGTTTCCCTCCATACAGACCCAGTTTCACCAAAACCCAAGAAGACCGGTGGAACTCTATCATAGGCGTCAGACAAATACCACAACAAACCAATGCTCAATCCTTGAAATCCTCTCAAACATGCTGAATTAAGTTGAGCTGAAGTGGTCAGGGGACAAAATGTAGATTCCTGATGTACCTGCAACTGAACGGATGGTCTACAGCCCTGCCTACAGTAGCAACAGTATTGTTCTTACCGCTTGTCTTGAAATCACATTAGGTCTTGATCTAATAGAAGTGATTGAACTAGAATGTTCTGCAGTCATCCTTTTTCTCCATCCTCTATCTATACACAACACCTAATATAATTCAGCAAGCAAAGTACACTAAAAGTTGAATAAACAAATACACTAAAACAAAGTGTGGAAAGTGAGAAAGGGCTGTTTCACAGAACTCAATCCTTGCGGTGCTGTCAAGCTAAAATGATTGAAAGTAGGTTTTGTCGGAATATTAGAAAAACCAAAACCCATTAGCATAAGCTGCCTTAACAAATTGCACAACGTCGATAGCTATACGCCTGGCTTTCAACGAGGCAAAGGGGGAGAGAAGCTAACAGGCTTATCACACTGCACCAAGACACAGTGAGTGACATGACATGGTAATACGACAGGAGCCTGGAGGCACGAGGGAAAGAAAACAGAAGGAAAATTGCTATTCTGAAAATGACAGGCCAAACACCAGGAGCCTGGAGGCTAGCCCAGGCACAAAGCGTCATTGTACCTGGTCTCACGTCACCGGGGAAGTACTTGGGCAGAATGAAAAGTGTCTAGCTTGCAAATGGCTCTGACTGGAGCTTGCTGTGCTAACGGGCCCAGTCGGGCTCAGTCCGTGTATTACCAGGTTTTGTACAAAGGAGAGCCTAGTAGAAAAAAAGACCGAAACGAGTTAATCAAGAGCTGGCCGATGCTGACAGAGAGAAAGAGCACATAGAAACAGGCACACCCCCTGACACACACGCTAAACACACAGGCCCACACCTTCCTGTGTGCGTCTAGCATGACCCCTGGGAACCGCCTCTGGTCAGGCTGTGCTCACGACAATGCCCGGCGCGTTTGTTTTTCCTGAACGGATGCAACGAGGAATACGGAACACTTCCTGTCCACTGGGTGAGGAAGAGAACGGCGAGTTGAGGTTAACCAGCTTAACAGTCATGGCCGGATCAGGGTCTGCCAGCAGCGTCCCTGTTGGGGAAGGAAGTGAGGAAACTAGTACAGGGAAGTTCTACTCATACACAGTCTATGGGAACGAATTATTAACTGAATGGATTTGAATTGACTTGGAAACTCCCTATCCTTAGGTTGACCGACTCCGGCCTCATGTCCCGTCCACAGAGGGCAAGTCACTGGTAAACAGTCTGTGGTAAGACCCTCCACGAACAAGATGTTCAAACTGGTGCAGAATCGCCATTTATGGCTACATCCTACATGTCTGGGAGGGCGGATCATCCTGGATCTTTGCCTCGGGGTGGCAGCTTCAACTCCAGATCCCTGTGCTCCGAACTGAGGAAGGCTGGCCCCAGTCTGCCTGTAAACTAGCAGCTTTTGCGGGGTGGAAGAGGGAGGGGAGCCTTAGCCTGGGCCCCTCAGACCACAACAAAGATTTCATCCCGATTTGTAAAGTGAGCCCCACCCACGCTGCAGCTCCCAAGCACCGACTACTGCTACACAAACACAATGAGGCACATACGCAAACTTTAACACGCAAACACAGACATACACACACACACACACACTAACGAACGCACGCAATTACGAGCTCACACACACTTTTAATAACAGACAAAGCTAACACACAAACACACACACACAAACACACTTTTCTAGGAAAGCAAACATGTCTACACACTATACAAATTCAGGGAGCTGTGCAAATAACATCTTTTCAGCCCACAGACAAATATCTAGCCGGTCAAGGACTGTTCGACTGAGCCCACCAGCCAAGTCATTCCCCAGAGGCCGTGCCTGGTTCTCCGAGGGAGGAGCGCCCTATTCACTGAACATTCTAGCGTGATTCATTGTGTGTCTGTCTGTGTGTCTGTGTCTGTGTCTGTGCATATGATGGTAGGTCAGGTCTTAGAAAGCACACCTGTTTGGCTTATGACATCATGTGATGAGCTGTGAGAGCAGACATTTGCCACAGAGGAAACCCCCAAAGGAAAAGAACACAGCTTTAACTCCAAGACAGATAGGCAGCAGAGCAAAGCGCTCAGAGCTCTTCAGATGGTTTATGTTTTGCTGTCACTCCCACCCTGGCTTATGGTGTTCCATGACATGTGCACTTCAAACTCATCAGTCGAGAGCATTCCAGTTGAAATGATTATACTACCCATAGAATCAAGGCCTTGAATATAATCAGTCAGAATTAACAACAACAAAACAAGATGTTAGGTATTAAAAAGGGGCAAAAGAACTAACCGTAATTATTCACTACTTTATAATAACTTCATCATAGAAGTGATTTCATGGCGAACTCTTTGGAAACTGTTATTTGGAAAGGAGTATTCTCCAGATATGATTTTCTCAAGGGAGGCATTTGTTACACCAGAATAAGGGAGTCTTTTAGCCTTTGGCCCATTTCATATTTCTTAAGCACCCCCACGGTGCTAGGTGGTGGGAAAGAAAGACACAGAGACGAATTACACACACACACACACACACACACACACACACACACACACAGAGAGAGAGAGAGAGAGAGAGAGAGAGAGAGAGAGAGAGAGGTAACAGGCTCCACATGTTCACAGGCAATAGTTGTCCTCTTCACTTACTCTCCTTCTCTCTTTTCATTACACACACACACACACACACACACACACACACACACACACACACACACACACACACACACACACACCTCCTTTTCCCATCAGCTGCAACCAGACCATTCTGGCTATTTCCCAGAATGATCCCTGGCTAGTAGGTTGTATCCTTTCAGTCAACAGTTGACTGGAGCACATAGCGCTCCAAATCACCACTCAAAGGACCTGGAGAGCTCAATGGAGGCTTCGGGAGCTCATCAGACAGTTCTCTGCATTGACTTCCATCCCCAACTGGCGCTGAGCGTGGACTGGGAGATGAGCCATTTTAGTTCCCACAGATTAGGCAGGATTTTTACGCAGCTGTTCATCATCTCGTAATAGGATTCTGGTTAGACCGGTTTTTAAAGACAGGTATTCTAGGGGGTGAAAATCAATCCTATGTAGATGGATAATAATCAACATTAGTAGTGTTGAGAGAAGCGATACAGGGGAGGGTGGGAGAATCCAACAGGCTCGCTCTCTGCACTGCCACTGGAGCCAACGTGAGACAATGGCGCCCTCTAGTGGGGAAAGGCGTCCTGGCCGTGCCAAAGGACTGGCTCCTGACACATTGCTCTGACGGGAAACTCGCACTGTTCACTGTTAGCAAATTCCACATTAGCAACGAGATGTAACCATGGATCCAGGAGGAACCATGAGACATAGAATGCATGTGTGCGCCTAAATAAAGCAACGAGCCATGACTACGGCCATTGAGTGCAGGGCAGGCATGACACAGCCGGAAGACATGAGTGTTCAGTTCACGCTGTCTGCTCTGTTTTGTTTCCACGGGAGAGGAACACACCGTGCAGACCAAGTGATTACCCAAAGCGTCAGGGAGTGAGAGAAAAGGAAAGAGAGAGTGAGAGAAGAAGTAGGAGAGAAGGACCCCCGGGTCTTCATTCAGGAGCCTTATCAGAGTTCCTAGCCAAGGGGAAATCAGTTGGAGAATCACAGACAGCAAAGCCTACCTGACCGTTAGATGTGCATGATGATATCGTATCTCATTTGCTGTAGCGAAAGGAGGAACGCACATTTAAAGGGTTGACAATCCAGAATTAAATGACATCATCTTATATCTTTCTCCTAGCTCATTAAGAGACACTCCGGTATGCTAAAGGTACCCCTTCCCCCTTAAAAGTAGCCCACCATGTAGGACCACCTGTCCAGCACTGAAACCCTGCCGAGGTATTACACAATAGACTGGTGTCATGGTTGGTTTAGCCCTCGCCCCCTAGAGAGGTTCAAACATCCAACTCTGTAGCCTTCAGGCTGAGCACTAATAACGCAACTTCAATTAGTCACACACGCGCACACACACACACACACACACACACACACACACACACACACACACACACACACACACACACACAAACGTTAAGGCCATCGTGCACTGGCAGAGTTGAAATCAGTGAGATTGCATAACATTTCGAACAGCTCATCGAATCAATGCGGGAACAAGCATGTAAAGAACAAACACACACCCACACACACACAGAGGGGTCATCTCAGCACAGCACAGACTGATACAAAGGTACCCAATCCCAAATGGACACAGACAGAAAAAGAAACAAAACACGCACATTCCTCCAGAGGGGGCCTGACTCATCCTGATTATAATAGCCAGGTGATGATGTGCTATGAGTAGGAGAGGGTAATGAACAGGCCTCTTTGTGTGGAGGCTAAAGGAGAAGGCGGGGGATGGGAGGGGGAGGGAAAGGGGAGAACAGGTGATGTAAGGTGACCTGGACCATGGTCTTGGGCCTGGGCCTGGGCCTGGGCCCCGGGCTTAGTGAGCGCGTGAACTTGAGAATGTTTACGACTCTGGTCGTGGTGAAGTAACAGGCTAAAACTGAGGCCCGACCTTTAAATAGAATCACGCCCGGAGAGAGCGTAACAATCCCTGACCGTCTCTCTGTCACCATCTGTTGTCTTAAGCCCAATACATGGCCTACGCAAGGCATTCTGCACCTTCCTGTCTTGGCACTCTGGCATGTTGCTCGTAACGTCCATCAGGTAGAGACCATAACAAAGGTATCGATCTCTTTTTACTTCTGTCTGAGCTTCTGGATCCGATTGTTTTGTTTGCCTTATAAGCAGCATTAGCTAGCTGGCTCCACATCAACATCGACCACAGTGTAACATTAGAAAGGAATTATGTCCTGGTTTTCAGAAGAAGAGTTTCTTATGTTGGCCATTTTAAGTTAAAAAAGAGAGTACATGCTATCTTCTCTTTTTGTGCTTTCTTCTTCATGATAAAATGGCCAATAAAGAGTGGCAATGCGGTTGTGGCCAAAACATGAAATCACAAACAATGTTATCAAATCAAATCGAAACATCAACTTTTTACAGTTCCAACTAATTGAAGCACAGCCCACAAAACAAGCAATTCAATTAATTTTATAAAGCACACTACAGGGGGGCAACAGTGACTTATTATTTCTTCTAACATTTATTATTTATTTCTTATTATCTCCAAAAAACATGTGTTAGATCAGGGTTCCTTTGGAACCCCGAAATTCTGTCGAAAAACGACAATCACATCTGTGGTCGCGTTGCGTACCTTGCCTTTGCGTATTGGCCTTTAGACAAGAGGACCTGCGGTCTACTTTATGGTGGACACACCGACTGATGCTGAATAGGGATCTGGCAGAGAGCGTCGGCCCGATCTCTAGCTAGAGGGACAGTTAAAAGAAGGCAGGCCGGAAGGGCTGGACCTGATCCTAGGTCTAGAATCTGTGCAGTATGTGGCTTTCTTATCAGTGTTGTATCAAGCTAAGGGGGGCTCCTGTGTAAACACTGCCCATCTGCCACAGGACCTATTTAAACATTAATGAATCACTGGCATTGGTTCTATCCACATCGCTCTGTTGGGCCTACTAGCAGTCACTGGATCATGTTCCATTGAGGTGCGAGCCTGTGCTCCCACATGGCGGTATCTGTGTGGATTTGTGGACTTTTTTTCCCCCTTCCTCCCATCCATCCCTGGGGATGATTATCTGGAGCAGTCAAGTAGGTTGACACCGCACAGGCTGGCAGAAAGACCCCTTTTCTCACACCAGAGTCTAAGTGGAACACAGTGACCCAGATCAGGACGGTCTCCTGGGGATTGGGACAGAAGAGGAGGGCTGGTCTGAGAGCTCTGTGCAGGGATCCTACAGCTTCACACTCTCTGAGTCAATTTCCCAATTTCCCACTGGGTGTATTGTAGCTAATGCCAACTCCTTCGGTGCCTAACCAACACAAATGCAACAGTGTCCCATTTTTCGGAGGGTGGGCATTGGAGCGAGAAGGAGAAAACGGTGTTTGTGTGTGTGTGTGTGTGTGTGTGTGTCTTCCTGGATCATTGCAGAACTGACGACCTGCTGTTGAATGACAAACACCTGTCAAGTGACGTTGACCCATCCTTTCATACACACTCAGCCCACTATGAGTGACAATGAGCCTGCTAAGAGTGACTCACATCCTGCTTGATGTGTGTCCGTGTGTGTGTGTGTGTGTGTGTGTGTGTGTGTGTGTGTGTGTGTGTGTGTCAGTGTGTCCGTGTGTGTGTCTATCTACGCTCTTGCTGTCAACCAAAATCCCTGAACTCCTACCCCCAGGAGAGCAGCCTGATCAGGGGGACTATTCTCTGTGCCCCTGATCCCACATCAGGACCACCGTGTGAAAAAGGAAGTTCTTTCGGTCCTTCTGTGTAGGATGTCAGCCCACCGGTCCGCTCTGGATATTGAATGCCAGCCAGCTGTACAACGACGTCCTCATATGAGAAATGTCCTCTATCTACCTCCTCCAGGGCTGACGTAATCAGATAAGACCCTGACAGAGAGCCCTGTCCTTGGGCCTGGAGATGGCAGCACACAGGGTCAGTGGAAGAGAACATCCTGTCTGGATGGTACCTTGAGAGAACGGAGGCTGTGTGAGCGCTATGTAAGATAAGAGGTTCAGCGTGGGAAAACAACCTTCAGAATTTTCACTTGACAACCCAACAACAACCACCGATCCCCAGGCAATCCTTCACAAAGGGGCCTTGTGAGAGGTATGACAGCTGGAACAAAACATCTTGACTTATGAAATGAGCCAAACTCATAAAATGATTATTAATATAAAAGTTGTCAAATATTAAGCGTGGCAAGGAACTCAATTGACAAGGAAGAGGAGGAGTCTTACGGCCATTATTAGGAAAAACAATAGAAGGAGAGTCTCAAAGAAAAGTCAAATGCAGACATAAACTAACAAAACCTACGAATGTGCTGGTGTCTTAGCATGCCGATAAAAGTCTAGAATGATATCTAAGCCTAGCCTTTGGGTGAACAGAAAGTAATGGCTATTCAAGAACCCAGGCTGAACCATATAATTGAAGTAGACCCACTGTTCCAATCTTCCAGGACAGCATTCATGCAAACACAACGAGCAGGCCCTTCTTTGTTTCAGAGAGAGGTCCTGTAAAGAGGGTAAGCCTTGCTTGGCATCTCCCCTGCACCCCTGAGCCTATTGACACAGCTCTATTCATTACCCGGGCCAAGAGGACCCTCAAGGACCCCCTGGACCCAGGCCCCTCTGTCTGGCATGTCATGCCTGAGGATAGGCCTTGGTTTGGGGCTTGCAGAATGACTGACTAATAGTCCATTGTCCTTTGGATAGAGAACTGCTTTCTCCAAAACGAGGAAGTAGTCACACGGCTGGAGAGCAGCCCTGCTGAATCATCCGCTTACACAGTGCTTCCTCAGAGACGCTGGCTCTGTCTGCCATGTATAATACCTCATCGAAAGCAGCAGAATCCACCAAAACAAAGGGGCCCGAACATTGGAAGTTAGGGACCGACTATGTGGGACATAAGCAGTTGTACAAACAGGGTTACATAAATAGCGTTTGGGAGGAGACAGGAAAAAACATTGGAGATTTATTATCACGTAATGTCTGCCAAGCAACGATAAATGCTTTTCCAGAGCACTCACGCTGAGAGAGGCGTCACATGGGATGCTGAACGGCAAGAGAGTGCCTGGATAAGATATCAGCATATCTCAACTTCAAGGGATCCTGCTACCTTTGAAAGCTGGTAATTCCCTTATAGGTGCCATTCTGTGGAGGTTTAGGATACATAGAAAACCGTAGATATTTCCTTGACATTTTGTGTGTGACAGCTATATCTTTTCAAGAAGTTTTGCCGAAAAGCTACATTTCACCTTTAGTGCACCCTCACTCACTCGGATTGTATTGGCATCGATATGAGTTTCCTTAACCCCTCCATTCATTTCACATTCCCAAAGAGGGTGAATGGGAGGTCGTGCGGTGGAGGAAAGAGAACCTTCGCACAGTTAGTCAAAAACTACTCCGCCCTACATTTATTTGGGATACTTGGGGTTGAATGAATGTTTGTCTCCAGGGCGGAGGAGAAGGTTAGAGCACCAAGCTAAAGCAGACCACAGCCCAAGGCTTTCTCTTCCCCCCTCCAGAACAGCAGCCTCCCAGGCCTGGCCACACACTCATGTACAGGGTGTATGGGTGTGGCTGAGACACACAGACACACACACACACACACACACACACACACACACACCTCCACACACACCTCCACACTCCTGCTCTTTCTCAAGTGCTTTTTCTCTGCCTATTCTCCCATAGACATATGTACCTTACACACACATACCCTCCCCCCCAAACCACTTCCTCGCTCAGTGGTGGCCATGCAAGGGTGAGAGGAGAACAAGCTGCAAACATCCAACGCCTCCCACAGAGAGCATTCCGCCTCTACCTCCCCTACCACCGGGCGCCCTGGCGACCCACCGACGTGCACGGGTGGCTGCAGCTGTCATCACAGCGCAACGAGGTGGACAGCAGAAGACGCGACAGGATAGCACGGCAGGCAGAGGAGACATCCATTTGGATCCGACAGCAGGGGAGGAAAGAGAAAGCAGATGTCCTCTTCTCCTCCCGCTGAGAACGTCGGAATGTTGTGCTCCAGACTGTACAAACAAACAACCCTCAGAGACACGCGGAGCACCTGGAAAGGCAGGAACATCTGCATCTTAATCACAGTGCAGCGCTTCAAAACACAGACAGAGAGGGTAAAGATAGGAGGGAGACAGACGATGAGGAAAAAGAGAGGAACTAGGGGGTGGGTTGGGGCTGATCTTAAAGTAAACAACACACACACACGCACGCACACACACGCACACACAAAAAGCACAGGTGGATAGATCATCAAGCAAAGAAGAATGAGCAATAGGCCTTTGCCCATTTCAACTAGAAAAGCAGTCAGCACGTGTCTACAGTGAGTATGTGGCATCATGAGTGGACATACATAGGCCTACATCTCAATGACTGTCTGAGAATGGTTAGTGCACATTTTCCTGGAATTCAAAACTGTGAGAGACTGAGCAGAGACTGAACAATGCCAGACAGCACAAAAAGAGAGATGTGATCTATTCAAAGAAGCAACATGCATTTAGTCTGACCATCAATATATTTGATAACCTTTTAGACTGTCTGCCGTTTCTGTAAAGAGGTCTAAAGGGGGTTGAATCACATGTCAATAGTTGGTTTAACGTGAGTTGAGGGCCGGGGTATTGCATGAATGGACATCGTCTCACGAGTCATTTCAATCACTATGGCAAACAGATACAGATCTAGCACATATCATTTGGAGTCAAACAATACACTCCAGCCTATTGTTAATAAGGCAACTATTTAACTTTCCTGAGTTGACCAGCTTGATAACTTGTCTTTGATAAAGGGGACCTACCATCAGTACATAGGGTTTTCAAACAATCGTCAACGGAAACAGGTCAAACTAACAACCCAAACACACATTTGCACACACAAAAGGCACCGGGTGAAGAGTCCTTTCAAAGCTATGAGGCAGGCCTCATTAATATGCCATGGCTGCAGCGAGCCATCGAGTTTTTTTAATGGCCGTTATCATTCTGCAGGCATACACAGGGGCACCCCCAGGGCTGTGAAAAAGTCCCAGGTCTCTGAAAGAGCAGCATTAACCAGGGGCCACAATGGCCCACCGACACACATTCATCTTACATGAGCACCAGGGAGCAGATTTATTGAATTCAAGGAAGTGGTATCTTTTGTCAGGGGGACCAATTTAACCCAGATTAATAAGTAATTGAAAGACTACCAAGAGGTGAAAGCATTGGAGTGTAGAACTCAAGCTCTACATACTCAATACAACTCACACAATTGTTAAGACATATGTGGCAAAGCATGTATAATTCGGCATTTAAAATGTTAGTACAATCTACTAACAGTTGGAATCGGTGACAATAAACCTCTCTCTGGCACTTCCCATGTATCCTATAGGCCCAATGACAGTCCTCTTCCACCGTAAATGTGACACAGACTCTCACACAGACACACACACACACACACACAGACACACACACACACACACATACAGACACACACACACACACACATCTTTACTCACACACTCACAGCCTTTAGACTTGACTCACAAACACACACACAGGTACCCATGGCCGATCATGAAATTAAACAGGTAATACACAAAATGTATGTTTTGGTATAAGTGTGTGAGACTGAAATAGAGGTTGGCAGAGGGAGGGAAAAGCCAAGACAAACAGAGACATTCCATCAAAACACTCATATTGATGTTGACTGCGTGTACAAAAGTAATTAGGGGTTAAGCTGAAAGCCCTCTAAGCCCGTCTGCTCCTTTAAACAGCACTGTGTAATATGAAGCAGATGTAATGGATACATTTCAGGAAAAGGAATGGCAGCACCATAACAGAGCATTCACAAAATCACATGAAAGCCAACGAAAAAGTCTGTAGTGGACACACTGCTGTTTAGATGCTTATCAGGGATGCAATGTGTCACTGTTTACAAAACATGTAACAAATATGTTACTTCCATGTGTCTTAGAAACAATTAAGTCTGAAGCAACTGTGATTTTATTTAAAATACATAAAGGTGCGATATGTAGCATTGAAGATTTACAGAATTACAGCATTACCTTTGTTTTAACTTTCTAAGAAAAGATCAATTGAGAAGGGTTTAGATAAACAATGTCACCACGGTGTAGTCATAGACACATGCTGGCATGCCCGTGGGTGAGACAAAAGGGTCAACATGGTGTCAGTTGTTAAATCACACACAACTGATGAACTTTACCTGTAACGTGTCCAAGAACACACTCCGTCTGAATTTCCCTCGTCGTATCTCCATTTCCAAAGCAGAGCCCCGCGCCACAGTGGCTCTCGCAGTTTGATTTCGGCAAAACATACTGATGTTGATGTAGCTTACTCAAAGATGCGCTTCTCAGGACCCAAAGAAAAATGCGCTCAGAATCAGTTCTGACAATTGGATCAGCCTTTCTATTTGGCAGCCTTTTTCGCGAACTTACTGTAATGGTGCGCTGAACTTCCCAAGGGGATCGTGTGAACCCTATTATCCTACACCTATTTGTGACGACTCTCTTTAAAATACGAGTTCAATAAGAAGGTTCAAGTGTACCACTAGATTTGCTGTAAGCCCTCCATTCCTCGTTCATTTACTTTTTTCCCGGAGTGCTCAGAATTCCCCTGTGTGATCTCGTTGTGACACCCCATGTGGTGCAGTGAAGAAACCTAACTTTTCGACTGCCCTCAAGAACGCAACCTATTTGATTTGAGACCTCTGCTGGCGGTGATTTGTTTAGCAGTGGATTGGGAACGTATATTTGGACACGACCTGCCTTGACTCGTGTAGCCTACTGCAGTAGTCTCTGAGCATTCAAGTTTGTCGCTAATTATACGTCCCCAAAGCAATAACTGTATATGAGTTGACGTGTAATTTCAATGAAGCCACCACCGTTCGCTATGCTGTCATGACACAAAGTTTAAATAATGAAGAAAATAAGTTTAATGTTATGGATGGTTAGGCCCGTAAAGGTCGGATGGCAACCAGGCTTTTCTCATCAACGTTCTGGAGAACTTTAGAACGGCAGGATAGTGGGAACCTGGACACCATTAACTTTACACGTGGAGTATTTTAGGATGGCAATACTCATGATCACAAACAGACTTCAGGCCCCATGATGTGGCCACGGGACTGCTGTGGGGTTGCCATAGAGGCCTGATGTTTTGCATTATTTACAAGCATCTATACAGCCTTAAAGATACCCCAGGAATGTTTATCAGAAGCTGTGGTTGCTCCCTGGGGTCAAGGGATGCTCTGGACCTGCTGTGACTGGAACTCTCCAAGATATGGATATGATTTCAAAACATTGTCTCCAACAATTGGGGTGTGTGTGTTTGTGGGGGGGGGGGGGGCTCTGTGTGAATGGGCATGACGCCTCTGAAACTTCTCAATTATTTAAGGTTTATATCACCTAGAGCTGACTTTCTCCTGTCCTATACAACCTACTCTTTCCCCAACATAATTTTATAAAGACCAGTATGTAAATTAATTTTGGCTAAGCTGTCAAGGGTGTTTTTAATAATTGTCTGAAAGTACACTCTTACATGTGCTACTTTACATTGCGCTAAATAGTTACTTAACACGTTAGCCAGTTGTTCTTTTGCCACAGGGATGGGATTCTCATTAACTGTTTGCATGATAGGCTGAATGAGGAAATGATCACAGGAATAGAAAAAGGCGTCCCCGTCAGCCATGCTGATGGCTGGAGGTTTCTAACGACAAGGATGGATGTGCTGATAAAAGACCAGTGCATTTTGTCCGACTCCCACCAACCCAACTTTACAATCTCCCCATGGCCGCACACTGGAAAGCAGGATGTTTGTTGTCGTTGAGATCCTGTGCAAACAGCCAGAGGCGCTGTTACTTATGCAGCAATGTGGCCTTGCACCCCCTTTAGTTTGGCCCATAGACGTGATCCTCTGTGTGAAACACAGTTTATGTTTACACACCACATGCTTTTGTGGTCAAGGGGGGTCGAAAATAATCGAGGAGAGCGATGCTTTCCCAAGCTGGACCTGACCTTTATTCTACTCTAGGCCGGGGCCAGGCCAAGCCCTCTGGGGACCCCTGTTTTCTGCTGTGTGTCTGTAGAGCCAGGGCTTACAAAGCAACTCTGCTACGCTTTGGTTGACCCCCCCCCCCCCCCATCTGGGATTGGTCTGGGCTAACCCTAGATTTACTGTACTGTAGATAGCCTTTCGGCAAGAATGCATCAAACAAAAACCGTGCCTCCCTGGGAGAGTCTAATGCCTTGTTTGGTTCCTTCTGTATTCGGAACAACCCTCCTAAACACACAAACACCACAAACAACTGAGGGACTACAGAGAGGCAAACACATTGGTCGACATTGGCACAACGAGGAGAGAATGCCAGCCACGGTCCGTGGCCAAACAATGGGGCCGCTCATAGCTAAGAGAGCAATTCATATGGAACAGCTGGAGGATGATGGCATAGACTAAAAACAGGAGACAATAAGGCCCTCAGAAAGCAGTCACACAGGCCCACTCTGTCTCCTCCTTTCTCTGCCTGTCTGTCTTTCTGACTCTAACACACACACACACAGACACACACACACACAGTCCCATGGCCTGAGCTGGAACCACGGAAGTGAGGGTGGTGAACCAGCAGTAGATGAGCAGACCAGTCTGGCCTCCATATACAGCTCAAGGATTACAGAGCCAGCGTGTCCGTGGCCACACTATATTTACACATGGTTTTCCCATGTTCTAAATGTGGGCCATTATACTTCACTTGCCCTGCTTCCACACTGGTTTCTCTGCTGTGTAACTTATAAATGTAACTTATCTGCCGGATCATGGAGCAGGCTTCATGGTAGACCAGGCAAATCGTCAAACGTAAATGTGAGCTTGGTGCGTGTAAAAGACAGCGTACAGGTTCAAAGGTATTAAGGTTTTTCATTTGTGGATAGATGGATTACATATGTTGGAACATAGAGCAATGTTCAAATAATCCGTTATTTTACAGCGTATAAAAAACAGTCCATGGTAGGATCTAAATTGTGTCTTTTTGGCCTATGTGAATGAACCGAAAGAACAGAACATTTGGATTATAATAATCACTTGGGTTGAATTGGGCATATAACTAGTCTGACATCTATTGGAAAAGTAGTGCTACTACAACTATGCAAGAGGCAGTCAAATTATTAATTGATGGCTAATTTTTGGCAATGCCGCAGAGCCTGGCAGGGTTTCAGGAAAGGAAAACGAGTCAGATAACAAACGTGTGTGTGTGTACCAAGATAGCCTTTATTTCATTTATTTACAAAGAATACAAAAAGTGTCCTCCTCAGCAACTCTGAAAAGAGGAGTTCATTCAACCATGTTTCCAGTCTCGCAGTGCCCCCATGAGCCACACACACCTAATGGAGGGGGAGAGAGCAAACCAGGGCCAATATTCAGTGAAGGTTGACACATTAAGGCATCACACTGAACGGTTGAAAAAGTCTGCTGAATCCGCGACACTCCTCAACTACGTGGGATTTCTTTTCTCAAACAATCACAACACATATCTAAGTTGACATGATGGACTCCTCACAAACAACATAAGTCGTTACCAACTAAGAAAATGCCGTGTCTTTATTTGCGGTGAGTCTTCTTCCCAGAGGCAGCCTCCTTGCGTGCTTGTTTTAAACCCTGAGCAAAAGCACAAGATTTATAGGTTGTAGAACTATAAACTCAAATCTAGACAAACATTTTGCCCACTGGTAAAAGGCCAACCTCTAAAGATAGTTCTATGAGCTCTTTAGTTAACGCTTGGACACAACGTCTTAATTAGTATGCTCACATTCAGTTTGCAGGGGTTAAAAACAACAGTATCTCCCCTCGAACCCCCATGCATGCTACTAGGAAGGTCCTACACACCAGATAGTATCCTGTGTGGTAGCCGCTCATGTACCAGGAGATCAGCATGCTGCCCAGAGCCTCGTCGTTCTCCATGTCTGGACTCATAGGGGGAGGAGGGATCATCTACCACAGGGGGGGGGGGGGGGGGGGGGGGGGGGGGGGGGGGGGGGGGGGGGGGGGGGGGGGGGGGGGGGGGGGGGGGGGGGGGGGGGGGGGGGGGGGGAGAAACACCGATATTCAGGATTGGAATTTGAAAGAGACATTCATTTCTATCTTTTGTTGGCCGTCATTTAGAGTGCAATTGAAGGAGATGTTGACGGGTACCTGAGTGTAGGCTGATGAGAACAGCATGTAGGATTTCTTATGATTAAACACATGTAGATTTAAATGTTATATCTCATGTCTCACCGGTGGACCAAAAGGCATCATGGGAGGCAAACCTGGAGGGGTGGGGCCTGGGATGCCATGTTTCCTAGAGTCGGCCTAAAAACACACCATTGCAAAGGTCAGCACTGCAAGGTATTGTTTTCTGTTACATTTTCTAATACCCAAGTGCAATCCTCGACCCAGACAAATTTTTTGTAAACGTTTGTCTGTGTTAACTTCTTATTTTATTTTTTCCTTTTGCTGATTGCAAAAGCTTTTTACAGGATCATGCACATTCTACAGCCTATTTGTAATCACTCACGGCAGACAATGAGGGGTACTAAGCTGTCATTTGGCACCCGTACCTTTCTGGAGTCAGGTATTTGAGGTGGGCCGGGAGGGAACCCTGGAAAGCCAGGAGCCCACATAGGGGGTGCTCTAGGAGATTTAGTCTTGGGCTTGGAGCGTGACTGATGGCCGTGTGGATGAGGTGTGGATGACCTATCACTCTCCTCTGTTGAAGATTCTGCTTTGCTTACCTGCATTGAGGTCAACATATTATAGCACCATTAATCAAATGTATTTTATTAAGACCTAGCTTGCACCACCCTCTCCAATATGCCACAAATAATGTTGGGACACATCATTTGGTTAATCTCAGACTACTCTGCTGCCGTCTTTTTTTTCATGACGTACCTTTTTTACCTCCTGTTCAAAAACACAGCTCTCGGGCAGCAGGTCCTGTAGATTCTGCTCCTCCTCATTGCCATAGTCGGTGAACACAACTATACCTGTGCTCCTCTCTTCATCTATGGAAGAGATGGTGGCTGCATATAAATTGCCGTCCTCGGTCCAGTAGGCACAGCATGAATCACCCACCTGCCACTGCAACACAATAACATGCATATGATTTTGAAGTTCATGAACATACTGGCAATAGCTGCAATAAATGACACATTCAACTGCATCCTAAGTTACGTGCCTACCTCTTTGTCTGGGGATGCGTTACTTTTTTTCCTGCTACGGTTCTTTTTGTTGTTCTTGCGTTTCTTCCCAAGGCTGTCTTTTTCAGAGGTCTGTGAATCATCCTCACCCTTCAGCGCAGTCTGGGTGTCAACAGTAGTGGTTAGAAAGAGTGGAGAATAGAATACTGCAGCACAGAGACCAACATAAAAACACTAAGGAACTCGATAAGAAGCCCGTATCAGGACTCTACATGGGCAGCATTAGTAACGTTGAGTCCTTTTCTACGATAAGCTCAGTGAGACGGGAGAAGCGAGTAATTTCAAATGAAGAAACAGAAGCTTGTTTTATTGATTTTTGGATTTCTAAAAGTATTCTCTAAGTCCCGATAAGGGCTACTCAAGTCAGGTGCTTAGTAACTCATGAGAGGAAATTGTTGGAGGTGAGCAACATCTCAAATACCACCTTGAAAGATGCCACTGCCTTGTCGTAAGCCTTTATCAGTGCTGTGTCGTCCCATATATCAGAATCGTCACTCTGGAGGTAGGGGTTAAGGGAGAGACATGATACATTTAACGTCAAGTAGAATGTATCATGTTTTACTATCACTGAGGACGTAAGAAAACGTTTGATCTATCTGGACGTTTACTTGAACAGGTTAGCTAAGACGTAATATTATTATAAACAATCAACCATCGACATTTTGTAAGATTCTTTGAAAGCCTTCTGTCGAATTGACAAGATAATATGCTAGTATCAGGATACTGCAACATAATGTTAGATAACCTTAGAACAGACGGAAGGCAGTCGATCTACATCATGCTGTTTAAACATGTTATATCATTGATAGCGCTAGCGTTGGGTAGCGTCGCGACATTACGCTAACTAGCAAGCTACTAGCAGGCAAGCAAGTATCTGTTGTGGAAAACATTATATTCAGAAGGTCACATATGTCGCATGGTGGTACCTCTAAGTTATACTTAAAGTTAGGTACAACATACTTGTCCAGCTCCTCGCGCAAAAAGCACGTCTTTGCATCCATTTGCCATAAAGACGGTGATCCTGTCCGATGCTGACAGTAGCAGCTTGCTAAACAACGTGCAATGCTGACGTTAAAAATAGATGACGAAGAAAGTCAGCGACGAAAAAGCTGGTTGGCTTGGCAACGAGAATTTGGTGTTAGTGATTTAAATAGGAGCTCTCTAGCTAGTAACGTTAACTAGTAATTCGTTAGCAAGCAAGTTGGCGTTACATAGTGAACGTTACATTTTACATTTCTTACATTTTAAAGCTAGTTCTTATTGCATTCAGAGGTATTTCTAAGAATGATAGAAACTGCTCTGAAGTCTTTAGGCGGACAGGTTGTCTTAGCTACTTCCAGTGATGAAAATCATCCGCCAGACAACATTATTGACGGGTGAGTGTCTCAACTTTACATTAGAAAGGAGGCTAACTTTAAGTAAGTTTGCATTTGCTTGCTAGCAAGCTAGCAAGCAAGCTTTTAGAATGCCGAATTTAGCTTCAGTTTTACCTAGCTATAACGTTATGTAAATGCTACAAACATTTCAGCTTAAATCATATGATATGATATGACCCTCAATTCAAGCCAAGGCACATTTTAATCTTTCCCTTTCCAGAAACACTGAAACATTTTGGGTATCTACTGGAATGTTTCCCCAAGAATTCATCATCCGCTTGACTGAGTGTCTGAAAGTTAATCTGTTGACGATGCACAGTCATAACGGTAAAGCTAAGAACGGTTTACATATGTGATGTTAGGGGAATTTTTAAATAAATTAACTTTGCTATGAACTATTAGATGTACATTGCGATAAACTATTGTAGACAATGTGCTTTAGTATCTTTATCTGCAGTATGTAACGTTAAGCATTGTGCAGATAACGTTATTCCTTAAAAATGACACAACCAAACAAAACCGGGACTAGTTATGTCATGTCTATGGTCTAGTTATATGTTTACAAAATATTATCATACAATTTTAGTTTGAAGTTTATTTCTGCTTTTTTTTCAGTCAAGACTCTTAAAATTGAAAAGACCAGCTCAACTGATGCTACTGACTTTGTGTCTGTTGCAGAAAAAGGTAAAAAAAAAAAAATATATATATATATATATATCATTATTACCACTGCTTTTGGAACAACTAGTTTGAACTCTGTGTTACTGTATTCTAGTTAATATGTAGGCCTATATGTATTAGGGGTTGGCGATATGGCCTATTAATAAAATCGCAATATTTTTAGGCAATATCGCAATACATGATATATATCTCAATATTAAAAATCTCCTCTATTTAATGCGTACAATCACACCAGTAAGATGATTCTATAGTAGTCCCTGCAATATATGTCTGCATTAAAACATGTTCGTTAGTGGTTTCTATTTGGAACAATTTTAAACTTGCATGCAAAAAGGGGAAAATCACAACCAAGTAAAATTGAACGCAACAGTATCTATTCAAACTGGTTGATTACACACATAGGCTTTTAACAGCTGTTAAGTGTATGAGTTTTTTTCTTTTTTTTGTTAGTGTGAGCTGGCGGCTTAAAAAATGATGGGCCAAATTTATACTTGAATGTTCGCGATATAGTAATTGACTGCATCCCACGTAGAACAAGCTCCGATACATAGAGTATATTTGATATATTGCCCACCCCATGTACAATTTGTCTCATCAGATGTACAGTACAACTCCAGCAAGCTGATATAGTTAGCTAACTTAGTTTAATGTAGCATGTGAAACTATAACAGACACATTTTTTGCCTTTCTCTTTTCTACATGGATTTTTGTGTCATTGTTTGTTTTCCTACAACATACCATACACTTTTTTGTCAGCAAATACTATTAAAATCCTTTCAGAATTTGAAAACACAGAGGGGAGTCTTCAAGCAAATGACATTCTTGTGAGTACCTATCTTTACTCTCCCAATTGTTTCATTAATAAATCTACAGTCCCACTTTCCCCACTTATATGTTGTTTCTTTTTTCATTCCAGCTAAATGGCATTAGTGCAACCCACTTGCGTTTTATCATCACAGCAGGATACGATCATTTTGTTTCAGTGAATAGGGTTAGTGTAGAGAGCTGACATATGCTACTCATTTTTGCGCTCATTATAAGCAATGTATAGCTTCACTATAAATTACGTTCCCTTATTAGTAACTAACAATAAGCCCAATGAGCCTATTTTTTTCTAGGCCTAATGCATTTTATGTGATTTTTTCCCCAACTGTAGGCATTTCAATTTAATAATGAAAAAGATTTGTGTACCTGACATCTGAAACATCAGCATCTGATCATTATGTATGTAATGGAAAAAAGAGATTACATTTTTGATTCAGCAGATATGGTATCTACTTAAATGTGATGTTGTCGTGTAATTGTAAAGCTTACCTCCAGAATTAAGTCAGATTTTTGTTACGTTGGTGAGGAATTGAAGTAAAGTGATTGTGAACAAAGGTTATCAATAAAGGTTTTAAAGCTGACCATCCTTTTAATATTTTTTTATTTTAGGGAATTTGACTCATTGTAAAGTGTCAAAAACAAGGTAAAATGGTTGAATAGGACATCTATATGTGGCAACATTTAACATACAGCTTAATTATGGTTTGAATTATTTGGGGGGAGATGAGACATCGCTCACAGTTTCATGCATTCATCCATTTCAATCCTAATTTTGTATGTTAATTTACACTAAAACTTAACAAGTCTGCCAGCCAAACACTACATGGCTAGAATAATAAGTGTCGCCCCAAAAACATGAAGGAAGAAATATAACTCCAGGCCCGTTGACTGAGAGATAAAGCTAATTAACTCATTAAAGACATAAGGGCTTAAATTGGCATTTGCACAGCCCTGCATGAGTTGCATTTGACACCCTCATTGAAATAGCCGTGGGGATATGCAGTGGTAGGTTCAGGAGCGGGGAGGTAAGGACCAGATGGTTTCCTAGCCAACCAGCAAGTCCCTCTAGACTGTAGTTCCTCAACAAAGGAACCAGGCTCCCTCCTTCCTCTAAACCCCACACCCCACCTCCATAACCATTGAAGCCAGTCGGCAGCACAGGCTGAGGCAGAGTGGGACCCTGTGGGACTCCCTCCCCAATTACTTTGTTTACTGTGGCCTGGAGCTGCCAAATATATTACTCAGACTGTCGATGCCAGCTATACTGGACTGAACTAACAAAACAAAAAATACAGGCTACATGACCTGATTATGAATTTGGTAATAAATAGGGTTTCTATGATTTATCGAGGGCGTTAGGATTCAGACAATTAGATTAGATGTTTTATGCAGTGGATACGATTTGTGTTATTTGAAGTTTTATGTTAGAATATTTTATTCATGACAATTTATGAATAGATTTAACCATTTATTGAGCCAAAAATTGTAGTAAATGTAATGTTGGCATCAAGGGTCTGCTGCTCCGAATGTTCCCCACCCCAGGCCGTATCTCAAATACTCAACAAACAACCATGGCAAGGGAACATATGATTCCACCTGAAAGATACCAAACAACAGTCCAAACGTAGGTGGAGGATGGGGTGGAGGTGTGTGAGCAGCAGCTACAGCTGTCCATATTTGTTGGTTTGAAGCCTATAAGACGAAATATCCTTCTGTAAAAGGATTTTTAATCATGCTCAATCTGTATGTGGCACGTGTGCCTCCCTTGGCTAATGAATTCAGACTCCTTTGTGCTTGAATACTGGCGGCTCATCAGAATCCCAGCAGGATATGGCTGTATTATCACCCAATCTCCTTTAGACGACTGCCTAACTGCTGTCCAATCACTAGCACACCTGCTGGATGGCAGGCTTGGTCAGCTGTTGTCCGGGTGAGCAAGGCTGTGTTGATTTTCTAAGCTTCATTTTTAATTTTGGATGTTTGTTTTTTTCTTAATGAATAAAAAAATATGGCTCAGGAAACTGCTTCTAAACCATGCCTGCGTTGTGTTGCTGAACCAGAGATATGCTGAAAGCAGAGATAGCAAAACCCATGTTTGTAAAGGACTGTGTGAGCCTGTCATGTCATAGAAAACCTCTTTAGGTTTTCTTGTCAGATTTCTAGGAATCACTATTATGCTAGCTTTATGAGGTGTTGGGATGTGCGGTGGCTGCTGTTATTCTGAATATGTGTCGCTTATTGCTCTCCAGTGATCCCAGTCTGTAATTTCCCTTGACTGGCAAACTTGCATGTCGAGCAGATCTGATAAAGCCTCTAATGACGCACCATTTAGACTTGTTATTCTCAGCTTGGTAGGAGTATTGTGCCATTCATGGCCCAACAATGGCCCTTAATTTGATTTCATTTCTTGATTTTGACAATCAAATCTAGTTTTGAGAGAGCAAATGGGCTGGAATGTGAGATGGGTAATATCAACACAAAGAGGCCCAAGCTTCTTTAACTAAAGAGAAAGTGAAATATGTTTTAGTCAGTTTATTAGTACGAGTTGGTTTTACTATGGAGAGGTAATGAAAAAAAAAACACGTCATTAGTATTTGGTTTTATATCTTATTTTAAAAACCTTTATTTTCTGTCAAGTGTACAACAGTGCCATACATATACTAAGTGACTTGCGACAGTCAGACTGTTTTATATTACCAAGTGACACATTGCGATAACAACCTGCTTCAAAACTACGTTTTTCTGTGACTGTAATCATGTGCCACATTTTATTACAGTGAGAGTGTTCACCTAACACCTTTGAAAATAGAAGCGCAATACATTTTGAATCTGTTCGTTTTGACTCAAAGTAGGGAAAAATGTACCTCGGTAGCTCCCAATTTTAAATAAATGCAGCATTTACTAAAACTACATAAAAACGAAGTATACTTTTGGTGCTCACGGAATGACTGATGGTGATTGTTAGTATTGCTTGGTGCGTGTGGTAATAATGAAGTTAACTGCAGAGAAATGTATGACAATAACAAACCATTGCTTATTTACATGGAGGTGAAAATGATAACAGTTGCAATAAAAGATCACAATAGATTCAGAATAAATGATCACTTTCTCATGCAGAGGTGTGTGATCCAACTTGTGACTGTAAAATACTTAATATGGATTGTCAGCTTGAAATATAACTTCTTAAGACAAAAATTTGTGATGAGTACCGTCAGTTTCAGTAGTTATTAAGTGATATGGTCTTCTACATGGCCCCTTGAAATGTAGTATTTACTGCAGTTTGAAACGAAACACTGACACACCAGTGGTTTCATGACATCATACATTGTAGATCCAAAGATCCTATGGCCAGTTGCAGTACCAAAAAGTATATTGAATTCTCCATTGCATATTGGTATATGACCATATTCCATCAAACCTAGTAATTTTTTTTATCTCTAAATAAATATAAAACCACTTTAACTGAAATTATTTTTGTACAATCAAATGAAGATTATACATCTTGTAGAGAATAGTTTTGCCACGTCAAATCTCAGTGGCTATAATGTCTTCATAGCTTGATCCTGAGCTACGGAGTTCCATTTCCTGCTCCGGCCGGCCCTCCATCTCAGCAGTCAGCTCTTGCAGGATCCTCTCCAGATCTTGGTTCTTCTTGTGCATTTGCAGGTAGTTCATCTGGAGTTGCTTCTGATACTTGATGACTCGGCTCTTCTCCTTGTTCCACGTCTGTCTCTCTTTCTCAAAGTTGTGGGCCAACCGTTCTTGGGCCTCCCGTTCCTCCCTGAGCTGACCTTTGAGCCTCTCCACCTCCTTCTGGAGTGGTTCTTCGGAGGTGGGGCTCCGGTTCCCCTCGGCCTGGCCGTGGACTGGGGCCAACGCCTGGCCTAGCCTCTCCTGAACCTGGGCCTGGGCCTGGGCCTGGGCCTGAGCTTGGGCCTGGGCCTGGAGCACCATGCCCTGCTGCTGCCTCTGTTCTTTAGTCCGGAGCAGATCCTGCTTCATGACTTGGATGTCTTCCTCCAGCTTCCCCACCTTCTCTCTCAGCAGGTGTGCTTCATTCTTCTTGCGCTGGAGTTCGTTTTGGCACACCTATGAATGGAGTAGAATATGTCAATGTCAAAAGTACAGACAATACCAGAGGGAACTCCATTAAATACTGCCAATCTAATATTTATCTGTCAATCTGTATTATTTTGGTCTCATTTATACAACTAATGTGGGCCATTAACTTAACATACCTCGACATCTACAGTGCGAGCGTGGATCTTGTCCTGGTGTTCTTTGTTCTGCTTCTCCAGTGCCTCCATCTGAGCCCTTGTCTCCTTCAGCGAGGCCTTGAGGCTGACAATCTCGTTAAGCTTGTGGCCGACGTCAGCCTGGCAGTCCCTCAGCTGCTGCTTCAGCAGGGAGATCTCCCCTGTCTTCTGGCACACCTGCAGCGTGGAAAGTGACAGAAGTCCAATATTCTGTGTGAGTGTCTACCGAATAAAGCCATAGCAAACAAAAGAGTACACGACTGTGTTGGAGGATTTCAGCGTTCGGATCTTACAATTTGTCGTTTGTTTTCTCTCAAGGACGGAAGGAAAGTAAGACGTCTTTGACACTCAAACATTTTACACACACGCACACACACACACAAATCGAGTCCTCTGGAACATACCTCCCACTGGGCCTCTTCCAGCGTGGGCGTCAGCTGAGTGTTCTCCATCTCATAAGACCGGAGGCGGACCTGGGCAGAGTCCCTCTCGTGGGCCAGCCTGGACAGGTCCTCCTCCAGCCTCTCCCTCTCCGCCTGGAGCTGGCCCACTTGCTGCTGGAGGGCCTGCTGGGTTTGCACCGCCCGCTGGGACACCTGCCGCAGCCTGGAGGAGCAGCGCTGCTTCAGGCCCTCCATCTCCTCGGTGCAGTACCTCTGTCTGCCCTCAAACAGATGGCAGGTGTGTGACTCCTTCTCTTCGAAGCTCACCTGAAATGAGTATGAAGCATAGCACCTAATTTGCGCCGTCTAAACATAGCACATGGCAAACAAATGAAAATACTGACTAAAGCGGTTGATATATGCAAAGATTAATATCAAAACATTAATAGGAGTACATTTATACGCACCCATCAGAAGTAATATGAATATATGTGGGAATGCCGCTATTCAATAGGAGATATTGTATGTATTGTATATGAGGGGATATTAAAGAGAGGCTTTGGCACCTGTAGCTCCTGAAGTTCTGTCTCTCTCTCCAGCAGACGTTGCTCTAGCTGTTCAATCAGGAACTCGTCAGTGGTGATGGGTGAGCGCACACCACCTCCCGTGTCTTCTGATAGAAAGCTATACTGGTCAGGGGAGGAGACAGAGCCTGCCTCTCTGTTAGTCTTGGGCATGACCAGAGCAGTCATCCTGGAGCTAGGGCTAATCCCGTTGGTCCATGGCGGAATGTTAGGCTGTGGGCCCTGGCTCTGGGCTGAGCTACCCGGGGGCCCAGCGGAAGCACTGAGGCTGCCGCTGGTGCTAAGGGTGGGCAGACTGGACATGGAGTTACGTCCCGAGTCGGACAGAGTCCCTGAGAAAGTGTCCTGCTTGTGCCTCTCTTGGAGGTCTCCCGCCCTGATCCTCTCCGCTGGGCTGAGGATGTGGTCCAGGCTCTCCTGGGTGTCTGAGGAGGACGTGCTCCTTCGGAGAACTGCCTTAAAGGCTGTGGGTCGGATCAGTGCCTTCTCCGTCGTACTCTGTATGTGTTGAAACATGATATGAACAGATAGATTATACGAATCAATAAAACACATGTGTACATTTTTCTTTGAGCCCTGCCTTTTGATGAGTGGTTGTGGCACAGATTAAGCAGACAGATGTTGATCCATAAATCATTACAGAATTCAAAATCAACGACAGGGACAGTGCACCGTCGGCATCCTTAACCAGACTCGTACACTGGTCTGAGTCGACAGTAAGAGCTTTGCAGCAGATGCAAGCACAATTTGTGGAAACTTTTCTTTTGGATTCAGGAAAGAAAAAAAAAAACTCAACCTGAGGTCACACTTTGGGTGTCCCATCTGTGCGGCTGTCTGCGGACGTCACCAGCTACCCAGCCTCCTCCACTCCTGCCTCCCTCCTGCCCTCCTTCATCCCTTGCATTTCCCCTGTGTGCTGTCTGAGGAAGATGAATAGCCCCTCTCTGTAATATTAATAATGTGGGCCGCTGCTGAAGTGTGAGGGGGAAGGCTTGTGGACTCAGCATTCCTATTCGGTGACTTCATTGGCCTGGGAAGTGGGCCTATCTCTCTCTCTCTCTCTCTCTCTCTCTCTCTCTCTCTCTCTCTCTCTCTCACTCTCTCACTCTCCCTCTCTGTCTCGCTTCCGCCCTCTTTCGCTTGGTCTCTTTTGTGCTCCCTTTTTCGAACTTTCTCTTTTTTCCTCTTAACCGCCCTCCTGTGGGACGTAGAGACTTGTTGATGTTAGCATAAGCCTTATCTTTGGCTTAAAGAGAACGGCCCTCTGATGACCAAAGCATTCTTAGGTCATTAATCCATAAGGCATGAAAAAGACTGGACAACACAAAGAAATAAGCATAGGAGGAGGAATTGTTGTAACCTGACATTTTACCTGCTGGTAATGTGTGCCGTCTGGAGTTTAGCATGTAGCCTTCTCAGCAGTTTAATGTTATCGCTACCCTTTGTGAACGTTCTTCATGTTCATTAAAACTGTGTTTTATATAAGGTAATGATTTGAAGTTGACAGAGAAAACGGATCATTCCTTATTTAATATTCTTAACGCTTTTTACGCTCACCCTCTCAGCTGGTTTCCCAGACGGTTGTTTTGGTGGCAATCCATTGTCAGGCTCCATATCCAGACTTCCACCTCCGACGTAGCCATCTGCCACCCCTCCCCTGAGAGGGCTTGGTTGGGGCTTGTGGCTCACCTTGATGTAGAAGAAGTCTTCACTCCGGCCTGACTTGGAGTGGACCAGGCCCTTCGGAGGGAGACCAGAGCTGCAGGACCCCTGGCTAAAGCCGAACTTCAGGAGGCCGTCCAAGCCCCGGCCTGCCTTCTTCTGGGGGAGGCCCTTCTTGAGTTTGTATTGAGAGGCTTGGCAGTGCTTGTTGCTAAGGCTGCGGTTGGAGATCAGGCTGCCAACGCTCCCCATGGTCCCTCAGGCATATGTGAAGGAAGAAGGAAGGTCCTGCTGGTAGGTGACTGGATAGAAATGAAGAGAGGACTCCACTCGCTGACAAGGAACTGCTGAGGGTTTCATCTGCAAGGAAGAGAACGGAGATGGACTTAGAAAGGATTATAAACGCTTTTTTGGGGTTGTGTTTGAAATGCTAAAGAATGGCAGTAGAGGGAGGCAGGATGGCGCCTTTGTGACCAGATAATGCTGCATCTTAGCGTTATGGTGTAACATCAGCACCTCAAACCTGCGACTCAGTGTTGTGACGGTAGGCTGTCTGCTGTATAATCGTGTCTGCTTCGTGCTTTTATCTTTTTGTCCCTTTGCTGTGGATTCATGTCCCAGTTTACCGATTCTAACTTGTGTTTTCTTTCAGTGGGTATTTAAAGCCACTGTATGTACCTTCACAATACCGACCAATGGAAACAAACTTAAGAACGCTTGGCGCTCATTGGTCAGCCGCTTTCCTTCCTCTTTTCAAATGGCTAATTAGGCTACGTCAGTTCCTTAGCACTTGGCAAGCAACTTCAGCACCCTCGCTTCACAATGACAGAGATTGGCTGCACTGTTTTGCTGCCATTGCTCGGTCTCGTATGATCTGATAGAGCGGCTACCAGCCTTTAGCAGTCGAAAGAAAACTCCCTCTGGTACAAAGTACAAACACCACTCGATATAGATCAAAGTAGAGCCAAAGCTTCCTCACATTGACATTTTCCTCTGAAGGCTTTTGTTTTAGACAAAGCCTTCAAACCAAACGTATACCCTCTGGCCATCATTGGCTTAAATGTAGACCCAGGGTCCCATATGCTGCTGGCAATGATCTCTGACCCGGCAGGGGAAAGAGTCCACAGTGGTAACTTAGTGGCCGACAGCACTTTGGAGTGACTGCCCTGCCCTCTGCTCCTCAGCCACCTGGTCCCCTGCCTTTAAGCATTGTGTAACGCAGGCTGGAACAAAAGCACGAGCCAAGCAGCCCGCCATAATAGCCATTGTAACCACATTGAGGGCAAGTCCGTGGCTAATCGCACTCTATGCCGGGGCTAGATGACATGCAGAGCTGTCGCCGTTATTGTTAGTGATTTGAGCGCAATGCAAATAAGGGGAGCTTCAAGGGTAAGAGGTAGTGTGAGAGGACCGTGGACACAGAGGATGACAGGGTAACAAAAATGGGGCGGGCAAAACAGAATGTCCGCATCAGCTTCTTTTTCACTCTCAACCCAACACATTGTTTTTCTCACTGGTGATCAAGATAAGGTAGGCCTATGTATTGTAGAATAATATCCTCACTCTGGCATGATGCCAAGCAGTCTTTCTGTTAGGAGACAACCAAACAAAGCTTTTTTTTCCTTTTCATTCAGGAAGTAAGGCAATCAGTAATATAAACTAATAGGAAAAGGACAGCCTCTTTGCAATGATTTGTTTCCTGGGCAGGAATATTCCATGCCTCCTGCTACTGATGTAAACAACCTCTGTCTCCCTCCCTGCATGTTTGTCTGCCAGGATGTCTGCTTCTCGATCCCACCCCCTCCACATCTCAGTCAATCTCAGCTACTACACGGCACCTCCAATTGACAAGCACAATAAAAAAATGTTTACTTACTGCCGGGTCAAACTAAACATCCATCTAGAAGGGCTTCTGCAGATCAAGCCTTCCCATCCTAGAAACACAGCGCAGACATCTCCCTCTCTCTCTCACTCTCTCTCTGACGGTGAATGTGTGCGTGTGTCGGTGTGTGTCCCTGAATGAACCAGCGGCATCGAGTGAACACCTCACACCATCACCACCGGCCAAGAAAGACGAAGGACTGCTCTGAAGGGGTGGGCTTGTAGGTTTATCCAGGCAGCAGCCAGCTTTGCATTACAACTGACATGCAAATTCTGCTCGGCGTGTGTGTGTGTTTGTGTGTGTGTCCGGAAAGAGGAAGAAGAGGAGGAGGAGGAGGAGGAGGAGGGCGGGGGCTACCATTGGCACCTCCCTCTCCACCCCAGGGGACCCAGTGTACAACATGTGCTCCCATAGAACCGGCGTGTGCCGCTCAAGTGATTAACTCCTAGCCCTCACAATGGATCCTTTACGCCCCCCCCCCCCCATCGTACGCCCCTATCTCTACCACCCCCTGTCCCTCCATCAACTAACTGTGTAATAGCCCTCCATTCCACCCCGCCCTGCACCCACTCTGAGCAAACACCTCTCAAACTGAAGAGAGAAAAAAAGGAGGCTTTCCCTCTCCCCCTCTCTCTTTTGTGTGGCTGAAGTGTGCCTCTCTTTGTGTGGACTCTTGTCTGCCGGTTGATTTATTCCTCCCGAGCAGCCCCACACCATATTGCAGTGTTAAATAAATGGCCACTCTTTACAAGAAGAGACTCCTGTGGGCTCCGGTGCGGCTGATTTGCCACCGTGCCTGGGCACGTCGAGAGACGGGCCAAGAGTTACTCTAACCACGGTTACACAAGGCCAGGCTGGGAGGAGAGCCCGGGGCAGGGAATGCAGGCTTTGCCCGGCGCTGTCGACAACCGGCTTTTAGATGACAAACCCGACCAGCAGACTGTAAAGGACACAAGGTGCTTTGTAACCAACACCACGATTCACAGCGGGCCTGGCGGGGAACCTTTGCGGGGCTGAGGTGTTTTCATTTCGGTTCAAAGTGGATTGTGAGCGAGCGAGTTTCTCAACGGGGAATGGCACCGATAGATATTCTCCTTGGTATTCACAGATGGTCGACTATTGATTTAAGGATCGCCATTGCAAGTGCTTAGTAAAGAAATCAATTTGTTGAAAGTCAACACACAGCGAACAAAGAGCCTCAGCAGCTCTTTGCAAAAAGTGCAATAATGTTCAAGGCTAATCTGTCTGATGATCAATAGAAGTACATTTAGCCGTACAATTCTCCTCCCATTGATGATGGCTAATGCATAGGTCAGAATGTTCTCATCTGACATTTAAGTAAAATCAGCTTGAGGAAATAAAGTTAAACTGTGTTTGATAGCTAAAAAGACTTTTTGCAAGAATTTGCAAGATTATTTAGGGATATTTATTACTCTCATAGCCATCTTATTCATATTAGGCACACTCAAAATAGATCATAATTTGTCTCATTTTGGCAATAATACCCTTTCGTAGCATATACAACTTATCCTATTATATCATCATACCGTATCTATCAGAGGCTGCCCTCCTCAATTACTGATCCACTCTCCAGCCAGCTGGTATGATTCATAATCTCTCATATCTATAACTTTATCTTTTTTCACGTTTTATTTATTGTATTCTAATAGGGCAGGTCTGTGGGATCTTAATATCTATTTTGTAATGAAATAAAAATGTTGATGTGCAATAAAGAGGAAGATCCCGCAACAGCCTTTGTGTGTGTGTGCCCTGTGCGTGCAGAGGGGTTGGGGGGTTGCTTTGGGGACGCCCCCCCCCCCCTGCCCCCCATGCGAGCACCAGCTGACCTGCCTGACACAAAGGCCCCGCTCCACACTGAGCCCCAGCGGCCATCTACACACACACACACACACACAGTGAGGCGCCCGCCAACGCTCCCACCGACACGCTGCATAGCCAATGCATTAACACGCAGGGACGGCAGCAGGGCCGGGGGGACGACGACAGGATTTATACCTGGGCCCCCCCCCCCCCCAATCACTGGGACATGGTCTGTCTGTCCTACTGTAGGGCACATCTCCAGCCCCCCACCCAGTTCTACAGGACCAGATGGCATCAAGTTCATCTGTCGTCACAGTCTTTTCCAAACAGATGTAACCCCTTCGCCCGGGCCGCAATGTCGCCTCACTTTCACTTTCTCACTCAAACTTGCTTGGATTGGAGATTTCGCTGTGCACGCTATCTATGTACCGTGGCTCAGACATCCCCCCACCCCCCTTCCCCAGAGAAAAATACAATATTTGAGATCAACACAGGCTTAGACTGCCGGAAGGGATAAGGTAGTCTCACTCTCTCTCTGTTTGATTCAGTCATGAAACAGCCAACTGAAGGCTGTGGAGGGAAACGTTGCTGTTCAGAAGGCAGGATCACACGTAATGACAGGACAAAAGCACTGCCAGAGGCTGATGGGGGTGAATAATTGAAAAGGAAAAGCCTCTCCCTTCCTGCAGTCCCTGACAGTGATCCTGCACACCTCCCACAGCCCCAGCGTCTCATTCATTTCTCGCTCGTGTTTTGAGTAGGAGTCACGCAGCCGAGTGAGAACACTCTCAGTCATGGAGCGGGGAGCGGGGAGCTGGTGGGCTCGTTCACTTTGCCTTCTAATGCCTCTCTTATCCGATGGCACCCGCTCACATGCACTCACCAACTCGCAAGAAAAACACACCGCCTCGCACACACAAACACACAATGGCCCACTGGTGCACAATAGCGGCTAATTGGATAATCCACTTTGGTCCATTAGAGAGGAAACAGTGAATGAAGCAGCCCCGTTTGCTAAAGAGTGAAATCACACACGATCCTAACGGCTGGGGAAAGACACTGTTTGTGTGTGTTTATTTTGAGAGGGAAACAATGTGTAGGTACGTGAGAGACACACCAAAGCAAGACAACATAGTTTGTAGTTTATCCCTCTACTTTGAATAACTAGGAGAAAAGCTTTTTTTTATGATTCTTGGACGCTATTCATTCCCGGCTGAATTTTTTCGTTTACACGGTAAAGGGCTCTCAAATAAGCTGTGCCAATCACCAAAGCCGCCCCGTCAATCAATATCCTCGCCATTGTTGTTGGAAAGCCACTTAGGTGAAGGGGCACGTGGTTAGAGTATTCATTCATTCATTCATTCATAGACGAGTGCCTGTGACTGAGTGGGGGAAGCCCAACTTAGCCGGCATCTTTAATGGGCACCAAACGGCATGAAGTACAGCCTTTCTGAATAGGACCCACAGGATGGATGTTGGCTTCATACACAACCGCCCTCTTGCTTTTACACTGGTGTCTGCCTGTTTTATAGTGGTCTATTTTATTACAATGAGTGGCCGGCTTCTTCCGCGGTTAGATGTCGTGTTTGCATAAGCCTGTCTGCCGGGGGTCTACGCAGCAACAGAGAATGGGCCTTTAATGCTGTCAGAATGGCCCTCTGGACCACTGTAATGAGACCGCCAAGTGATGATTGCGCCAAGTGCTTAGGTTAACTACCTTTAAGCTTCTTCCTAGGTCCCCCGTCCTGGTTCTGGACAGATGACTATGCTTTGACGTGTCAGTGGCACTACCCGTAGCATTTTAAACTTCCACAAAGTTTCTTGGCGCTCATCCAACAACAGTTTCAGCGAGCGGAGTGCTTCTATTAGGTGAAGTAGATCAGTAGCCGTCTCGCTCCCGATGAAATATTTACCTCCCCGGCTTTTATCTCTGAGCCAGGCGCGGAAGGGCAGAGTGGAAATGTATGGCCACAAGCAGCTGTATTTTTAGAGGCGTTGCAACACAGCCGTACCCATACCCTTGAACGTGTTGGGGCAACTCGGCAATCGAGCCAATACCCTTTCTCTTTTTACACTACAGCTTCATCGATAATGAGCAGGCTAAAACAAGACTCCCTATGCCATTATATTGATGTTTTCTATCTTGATTTACTTGGGCAGTTAGATACTCTTCATCCAGCTGTGCGCTGCATTGCATTATGTGCATGATAATATGTTAAGTCTTAGATACGTTTGCTAGCCAGGGAATTCTAATAGAGTTGTGTGGTCTCCTCCAATCACCTCGAAAGAATGGACTGGACAATCAAGAAGGAGATGCTCCTGTGTGAGTGTAGATATGATATCGATACAAATCATTCCAATGGTTGACTGCTGTGGCCAGGCTGGGTAACTGAGACAGATAGCCTACTTACCAGTGCTGGGTAGCAGTACAGCTAAGTGGTTATGAAGGGGGTTCCTCCCACCTGACCAATTCAAATGAATACTCAGGGATAAAACATGTCAGATTGGAGCACAACTCTCTTTCTTAATCCTCCCCCTGCCATAAGTCACACACACACGCACGCGCGCACACACACACACACACACACACACACACACACACACACACACACACACACACACACACACACACACTCGCACACACACTCGCACACACACACCTTCACCACAGGTCTCTGTGTGAATTTGGGTGTGTCTCTCTCTCTCTCTGTGTGTGTGTGTGTGTGTGTGTGTGTGTGTGTGTGTGTGCGTGTGCTAGGCTAGGAGGGGGAGCAGACACTATGAGCTCAGCACGGGGCCCTACATCATTCTGATAACCACTGACGGGGCAGTGCGAGGTGAAAGCAGTGCTCTGGTACCAAAGTACTTGCACCAAACACCCTAGATCACATTACCCATTTGCTAGTCATGATTACACACAAAAACATTACAATTACCCATGCAATTATCAAGCACGTTTCTGTCAATGTGCTTAACTGCAATGGTAAGTAGGCCAATAGATATACAAGGGAAAACAGTGTAGTTTGTACATGTGTAGCTTGCCTTTTTGAAGACTAATGGGATGTCAAACCATTGTCTAATCCTCACAGCACCATGAGCTATCAGACTGACAGAGACTGAAGCCTCCGTAGAGATATGCTGTCAGTATCTGGGACAGTTATTTCTGTCTTCTTCAGCAGGTCAAGACCATCTGAAGGCCTGGTTAAAGAGAATAGATGTGGATTCATATTTTAATATTTTTTGTGTGTGAAATCTGTTAGTGGAAAATCCAGATGTGCTGCTCGGTTGTGGGAAGACAAGGGATGGCATTCTTTAGTTTTTTTCTATCTTATCCCTCCCACACTGTGTGTATGGTTTGTGTGTGTGTGTGTGTGTGTGTGTGTGTGTGTGTGTGTGTGTGTGTGTGTGTGTGTGTGTGTGTGTGTCTGGTTTGTGTGTGGGTGTGTATGTGTGTCTGGTTTGTGTGTGTGTGTCTGTGTGTGTGTGTGTGTGTGTGTGTGTGTGTCTGTGTGTGTGTGTGTCTGTGTTGACATCTGTCTCCTGTGTGTCGCTGCACAAAGCCCTGCCCCTGAACAGTACAAGGCTCAGCATGCCCAAGCAGGTGTCCTGTACACACACACACGCACACACACGCACACAAACGCACACACACACACACACACACACACTACCCCGTCAACACTGTTAATCCTTGCACAGCCACAAGTTTCAACACAGGTGATTATCTGTTGCCAGGCTTAGGCAGGGTGGTGTATCACTATATCATTTCTGTCGAATGTCCACACAGAACACATATGAAAGGGATGTTCATATCTGTTATGCTTTGTGAGGGACAGATGGTCTTCTCGGTGTAAATTGTCCTCTTATTGTAAACAACTCATTGTAGACTGGTTGCTCCAAACTAGAAACATTCTCTGTAATCATGCGCCTCTCCCCATTATCACAGCATGTACACAGGTTTGGTTATTTCACGGTTAAAAACCGAGGCTCTGTAAACAGAGAACTAGACAGCCGGTGGTTGTTGTTTTTTTCAACAGCACAAGCTGTTATCTCGGAGTGAACTTTTAAGACTTCAGGAGTGAGAGTGTGGAGGGAATGTTTGGGGAAGTGTCAGCACTAGAAATTGCTGTACATTCTTGAAAAGCTTCAATCTCCTTCCAAGAGAGATGGGCCTACTGACAAAAGAGCTCGAATAAAATCCACACGATAATCTCTAATTGAATTAACAGTAATAAAATACCCCCCACCCACCCCTTCTTGCTCCAAGTCAGTTCCGCTCAAATCAAAAGCACAGTCTCTCTTTCAAGCAACTCCACGAGCACACTCTGTCGTTTCCATTACGCGGAGGTCTCTGAGCCTTGGGCCAGCCACTATATGAATCACTTGTTCCCTGTCACATCCACTCAAGCAGCCATGGCGTTACCACCCGGGATGACTTACCTCCATTACAGCCCAGCCGCCCCTGCCTCCGCCTCTGCCTGCCTGGCCAGGTCTGTGTGCCTGGCTGGCTGGATCCCCCCAGGGTGACGACAGCTAGCCGGGCTGCCGCTGCTGTTGCTGCTGCTGGTGACGTCCGGAGAAGAAGCGGGGAGAGACAAAGCCGTCTGGAGGTTTTAGTGTTTATGAGTCACTCTCTTCTTTCCTTCCTTGCCGCTCTCTTTGTCTCTCGTTCCACCGTGCTCAGTCCGTCTCCCAGGAACTCAACACACTGCCACATTCCTGGATAAACACACACTCTCTCTCTCTCTCTCTCTCTCTCTCTCTCTCTCTCTCTCTCTCTCTCTCTCTCTCTCTCTCTCTCTCTCTCTCTCTCTCTCTCTCTCTCTCTCTCTCTCTCTCTCTCAGTCTCTCTCTCTCCCTCTCTTTAGCACTCTCTCTAACTCTCTCCCACTCTTCTTATGTGTCTTCAACTCTCTCTCTCTCTTTTTTCTTTTACTTTTTTTCTCCTTCCACCCTTTCAATTTATCCTTGTTGCATGTTTTCTCAACTCCTCTTTCTCTCTATGTCTCTGTTGCTCTCTCACTCTCTACTTCAAAGCTGCTCACTCCTGTTCTATTTGGTTCCTTGTTCCTCTCCCCCTCCTCCTCCTCCTCCTCCTCCTCCTCCTCCTCCTCCTCCACTCTCTCCCTGGATCTTTCCGGCTGCTTATCCCGCTCGGCTTTCTCTTCCTCGCTCCCACCCCCCTGTACCTGGCCTCTCTTCCTGTCTCAAATCCTCTCTCGGTCTCTCTCCGTCTTGCTCTCCTTCTCCCTCTCTCGTCCTCTCTCTCCTTGGCACTAAGCCTGAAGGTTCTGCCATTCATCATATCTCCCTCCACTGCCCGTGTGTACCCACATACCATCGGCCCACTCTCACTGGGAACCTACTTCGCAAAGCTTTTTCATGACTAATATTTGCATGCACGATAATGTGTGAAGTGTGAGTGTGTGTGTGGTGTCTGTGTGTGTGTATGTGTGGCTCTGCGCCTATGCAAACTCTGCCGAAAGGTTTGGTCATTGAATCCACGGTATATCACCTCATAACCGGCCATCTATTATGCATCACCCGCCAATTACACCACGCCGGGAACCTAGAGAGAGACCATTTCCACCTCATCACGGTGCATAATGTTGCATTTGGACAACCCTCCGCCAGTTTGGTCAATAGGTTTAGAGACCGGCTCGTGTGTGCTTTCTGGGCAGATGTTTTGCGAAGTGAATAATCAACTGTGAGCATGGAGTGACTCCGATGGGGATGACTCACGGATGATGCTGCTAGCCCTCGTGGCTCTCTGCTCATGTCGATTTAGCTGGATGGCTGGATGGCTGGATGCCTGCCTGCCTGCCTGCCTGCCTGCCTGCCTGCCTGCCTGCCTGCCTGCCTGCCTGCCTGCCTGCCTGCCTGCCTGCCTGCCTGCCTGCCTACGTTTCCTCTGGCCCTCTTCAATAATTCACACACAGCAGCACCGTGATGTATTTTAGTTGCCGGTCATTATGAAACGAGAGCGGAGCGGCGTAGAGGACCAGGGGCAGGCAGCAGCAGGTTGCACCATGTCCCGTTGTGTTAATGGGAAAGCCATTAAGCCGTGTGCGTGTCTTGTTTCCTCTGTCCGTGTGGCTGCATCTCTGTGTAAATCTCCACTGCTTTCCATCACAGACCCGCTCGTGACTCTGTGGATTTAATTTCCGTCCTTTCTGTGTCTCTACTCCTATTTTCTTGTGTCTCTCGCTCTCTAAATTAGATTTGAATGGGCTTTATTGGCATGAGAGCAAAGGAAATATTGTCAAAGCAAACTATATTGAAATATGAATGCAATGATGTAATAATAGGAATGATCAAATTGAAAAATTGATTCGCTTCAACCAACAATCAATCAAATGCGGAATCCTTCAAAGAATAGTAACCTCTTGTTTTCCATTATGTTGAGATGTGACTTAAATGGCTGCAGTTAAAGCACACCAGCTTATTTTCTCCAGTGAGGTTTGTTTATTTTTCTATTGGTGGAACAGTATATAGTGGGCATGTGTTTAAGAATTTCGAAAATTTGAGTTTTTGCTAATCTATTTGCATATTTCACATCAATAAGAAGGTGCTGCTCTGTTTCCACCTCTCCTTGGTGATATTAATAATAATAATCTTTCTTTTGTAACACATTTATACAACCAGTGCGGCTCAAAGTGCTTTACATGCCAAAGAACCAAAACAGAAAAAACTATAATTAAAGGTAGAAAATAACACTACCTTTGTTAAACAATAAAACAAAATAAAAATAACAATATATTTGTAAAACAATCAAACAGATAAAAACTGTTTGCTAGTCTCCTGTGATTTTGTTGAATTAAAAGCCTGATTAAAAAGGTATGTTTTCTGATTCCTTTCAAGAGCGATTCAGCCTCCCAAATATGGCTAGCAGAGTGGGTGAGCACAGCACAGTCTCTCTCAGTTTCCAGGCTGGTATTTTCCTATGGCCAGACTGTGCCATTGTGTGCCATCTTCTTAGCCAATAGGTTCTCTGAGATATTGTTGTTTCTTGTTAATTTGTTAAAATCCTCTTCTCAACATAATTGTGGAACAGTTGTAGGGTTATATGAACAACACTCCCAAGGGCCAACTGGATGAATGCAAACTCATCTCTGATCATTTTAATGATAGGAGTTGGGGTTCTAGGTTTATTAATGATGACCAAATCTGATTCGCTTTTTTTTTTGTACTACATTCATAACAAGAATTTGGTTTAAATTCCCCTGCATGCATTAAAGGTATTTCTTGTCCACAAGGATAGATCTATTGAGCTCTGCATGCAGTCTCAATGTAGTGTTTACCCCAGCTTTTGAAGTCCCACAGTTTCAACTTAAGATAGTGCAACTGGTATAATTACGAGTTAGAAACTTCTGAAATCTTGAGCTATGAATAATTGCCTCATCAATTAACTGTTAGTGCTCGGGTTCTACAGAAATTGAGAATGGTTAAGCTGTTTTGAAAAACCTTTCAAGTCTACAAGAGGATAAAGTAGAGGCTACAGCCCCCATAAGCAGGTCTCAGCGCAGGTCCCTGTTGGAAATTGCCTGTTCTTTGTTGTACATTTTCAATTGAAAATGTATCGTAATAGTGGATGGATTTTATGGCGTGGCAGTTTTCACCACCTATACCACTCTCGACTAATATTTTACAGAGGAGTTCTTGTGACATGTAGAGAGGCAAGCTTTTTGAAAGTCAACAAAATAAAAATGTTAATGCGGGGTTATATTAATAATTAATAATAATAATTCATTTTATTTATATAGCGCTTTTCTTACACCCAAAGACGCTTCACAACAAGAGAACAGGCAAATAAAAGAGAAATACAAGACAAACGGATAACAGGAGAACAGGTCGAGACAAGACAGCAATACAAACTACAGTAAAATTTGACAGAAATGTTGTAGAGGTAAGGGGCGTTTGTATTGGTGTTGATTAGTTTGCTGAGGGTGCATAGGGTTTGCTGTAGGCAAACAGGAAATGTGGATTTGGATTAACACCTGGTGTTGATTAGGAGAAATAACTGCTCTCTCTCTGGCTCAGTTTATCTTTCTCTTTCTCTCCTTTTCTATCTATCTCCCTCTGTCCATATTTCTCTCTCTCTCGAAAAACAAGAACAAGAGTTTCTGCATCACATTACCATCGATTAAAACTTTTTTTAGAGCTATATCTCAGAAGTTACCGTGGAAGACAAAGAGTCAAATTGCTCTATCATCTCAAACAAAGAAACCAAAGATCATTTTTGCTTTCCAGACACATTTGAGGGGCATAATGATAGCTGCCAACTCACCTAACCAGTCCCCCTGGTGTGCAAATAGCCATGAAACGATATTCTCCTCTTTGTGTGGATAATGATCTGTAATCAGACTCCAGGAACAAAGCCAGGAGCAGGAGCAGTGCGTCTAGGGCCCCTAGAAGGCAAGAGGATGTGCCACCCCTTGTGAACCAAACAGGGGCCATCAACAAGTCCCACTTTCTCCTGGCACCGGCTCTGTCGAAGGATCTCATTAAGAGATACAGCACTCTCTCGCCACCAAGCCGTGCGTGTATGTTTGTGTGCGCGTGGTACACAAGCCCAGGTGATAGCTACAGTGTTGTTGGCTGAGTATGCGCAGTGTGCAGCCTCCCCGTGGAGAGATGGTGCTAATGAGAGGGGACTGGCGGCTGTTGCCTCATTTCCTTCACTGTCACGACAGATCGTACAGTAGTTAGGAGAGCTGGCATGGTGGCTGTTATTACAGTGTGCCACCTGGCCCCCTCTCGCTCTCAGCAGGCCGTAAACCAGAGCATATGCCCACCCCAGGCACTGTATGCGTGTGTGTGTGTGCGTGCGTGTGTGTGTGTGTGTGTGTGTGTGTGTGTGGAGTTGTGGTCAGCTGTGCCCTACCCGTAGACAAAGTCATATTTCTTTATTCAGGTTCACCTGCCGACCATCATATCAGGCAGGGCGCAGGAGTGTGTTTTAAGCAGAGTTTTTTTGTGCGCCTCAGCAGCAGAGATGTCTTCAGAGGAGTGGGGTTGTTAAAAGTTGCACAGGAGCTTGTTATTCACACCGTGTTCTGACAAGCCTCTGCTTAGGCATACAGGTGTTTGAGTAAGAGTTGCAAGCTGTTGATTTAGAACCAATGGATTAGGACTTAGAATTTGTTGACTTTCGTCACATGGAGATAAATTGAATAACTTAACCTGAAGCTTTAGGTTTATTGTTGTCGGTATTGGGATAAGTTAACTATTATTCCTTAATATTATCACTTAAACTTAAGTGGATAGTCTAGGTACACTGTTAACAGTGATTTGTGTTTCTTTTGAAACATTTTGCAGACTGGATGTCGGCCTTTCGTATAAGCCTATTGTGTGCGTTTGTCTCTGGTTAGCTGTCTCATATGTGAAAAGTACACGTGCACACAGACACGCACACAGACACACACACAGACACACGCACACTAATCGGATGAGTGGGTCAATACTTTGTGGATAAAAGAGCAACATAATGTTCCTTACCCTTAGGCCTCACCCCTATTGATGTGGCCCTGACCAGAGCATGAGCCTGCGTTTGGTCACAGCTGACCGACCAACCAGAGTGGACAAAGATCAACAACCTACACGCGCTCACACACACACACACACAACCACACACACACACACACACACATACACACGCAGTTCACAAAAATCCAATTTATATCAAGGACTGCTCGGTGTTTGCACATGTGCATGTCAGGAAAATCCAGGAAGCAGCATATCTCTAAAGGCAACGATGAGAGAATAACCTAACAAAGATGGAGCAAGAGGGAGACCTAGAAAGAGGCTTGGCTGGAGACCGTTCCAGATTGGATCAACACTTTCCCTTTTCACCAAACAAATTCCCATAATGGCGAGGGTAAAGATGACAGATCGTCGCTCCCGTTAATAAAACGTGGATACACGGGGGAGCCGATGTTGTCCCGAGTACAACATTGCAATTATATCCCAGTATAATTAATGCATAAATAGCTTCCCTGTTGGGCCATGAGCGGGTAACAGTGACACAGCAGCTCCGGTGTAATCACCCTCCACGACTCCCTGACGCTGCTTTGATCTCCATCAGAGGCCCTTCCATTGGACTCTGAAGTGCTCGGTGGAGATCATGCTCCGCTGTAGATCATCGAAATGGCGTCTTTGGAGCTTTCTGTGACAAAACCTCCTGTCTCGCATTTCTGAGGGAGTACGCAGAGGCGCTCCTCGGACGCGCCCTGTAGTGCAAACAAGCAGACCGGGCTCCTCTGATCCTGGAGGAGCAAGGCTCTCTCTCTGTCTGAAGACTTTCACCGTTGGCCCTGACCCACCCAGCAGGCCTGAGGGCCGGCAGCTGCAGTGTGTACCAATGGCCTCGCCAGAGGCCAGGGGGATCATCTTTGACACGAGTTGGGAGTCAGATGTGGATGTATGACCCGGACTCGGAAAGCGAGCTACGGAGGAAACAAGTAGAAGAGTAAGTAAAGGCAGAGAGCAAGAGAAAGTAGTGTGTGAGCAGAGGTCAGACGGGTGTGTGTGTGTGTGTGTGTGTGTGTGTGTGTGTGTGTGTGTGTGCCAGGGCTCTATTGATTCGGGGGGCTTTGTTTGTGGTGCCCCAGCGGACACAGCAGCAGGGTGGGGTGATGTATGGCTGTTCTATTTTCCACTGCTACAGGGAGAGTACTGGAGTCAGGCTCACCGGCTTCAGGGGACCTTGTGTTCTAACATCACAGCTACAGAGGGCATCCCATTACACCATGACCCCAAACACAGCAGGGGTGTGTGTGACTCTATGTGTGTGTGTGTGTGTGTGTGTGTGTGGGAGAGAGAGAGAGAGAGAGAGAGAGAGAGAGAGAGAGAGAGAGAGAGAGAGAGAGAGAGAGAGAGAGAGAAAGAGACAAAAAAAGAAAGAGTGCACAGTGTGTGCTTATGTGTGTACCTGCGAGAGAGAGAATGTGCCTCCCCATCCCCTGAGTTCCCTCTGAAACAGGGCACAGGTGTCACAGCCAGACAGCCAGGAGAAACACTCTGGTCCAGTTCCATCTGCTTGTTGACCCACAAGTGAACACCCTTTCACGCTGAGAGAGATGCATCTGCTGACTATCGCTCCCACACAACAACCACGGGCAAACATCCGGAGAGATTTCCTGGGCCGGGACTGGCACAACTTCAAGATGCCAAAGTGGGAAAGGAATGCGGTCCTTTTGCCACACTGACAGACATATTCCTCCTCTCCTTGCTAAGGCAATTTACTCTCCTCTAGACCACCTCCACCGCTAGCATATAAATAAGGCTGGCACCTGCATCAGGCGGGGGTGAAGGGAACTGCTGAATGGAGTAGCTGCCTGCTGGGTAAGATGAGGACGGTGAAGTTGTGTCCCCGTCACATATAGCTGGGATGGTCGGACACCGACTCACTATGCATACATAAATACACTGGGTCCGTGCACACACGCACACATACACTCTTTACCTTTCAAACACACACACACACACACACACACACACACACACACACACACACACACACACACACACACACACAAACACACACAGGTAAGCCGAACTCATTGATAGTTATTTCACAACTCATCAGACAACACTTAGCTGTTTCACATTCATGTTAAGTCTTTGGTAGAGTAAGAAGTCATAGAGAGCTTCTGAAGCTGTCCTTGAACGCTGCTGACGGGCAAACAGACAGGAGAGTCTAGTTACACGTTGCTATTGACATTACACATTCTATTGGCTCTTGAGATACACTCCGGTTAGATTAAATGTCCGTTTTTTTTAAAATGATTTGCTCGAAGCAGTTACTGTACTGAGAAGATTTGAGACTTTGAAAAGTAGAGAATCATTTTAAGATGTTGTAGAAACATTACAATTGGAAATACTTTTCCACCAAGTATTACGGTAGGACTTCAACTAGGAAGGAATTAATCCAGCCTTTATATATCTAGAAATCTGTATCCCATTTTTATCTTTCTCTCTTTTTTTCTTACATTTCCCTTGCATAATTATCTTGTTTGAAACCTCCTTATAGATAAATCATGACCGGTGTGTGTAAAACCACTTTATTGATTTGTAATGGGTAAAGAATATAGATTCTTTTGAAGGCAGAACACATAGCAAGTAGACCTTGAGAGAAGCATTCAGAGAGCTGAGAAGGCACCGGTCTTTCACTAACACAATGTGCACAGATAAAGGTGACCTTAAGAGAGATGCAATTGGGCGTCTGTCAAACTCGTGACAAATAAGCCCATTCATTGTGCCTCATTGTTGATACTTCACTAGCTAATGACAGTTAATTGAGTCGAAGGGCCGTAAGCATCTGTTGATGGGTATTATATGGAGTGTAACTGAGCCATAAATTGCAATGAGTGCATGCTCACCTAGCGTGAACAGAGTAGCTGCAGCAGGAAGGTATTACAATTGAACATACCGCGTGTCTGCTTCGCAGAACAACGTCAGGTTCAGCTGGCGGTACATGCTGATTTGCGGTGCTCAATGGTCTAGGCCGGGTTTGGATCCTCTTTAATTACTGGCGCCGCAGGCGGAGGTGAGGAAGGAGGCGATGAATAAGTGCGACTACAACTGTAGTTTATGTGCCTCATGAAAGCATGCAATGTTACTGGAATTTAGTAGGTGTTCACATTATCCCTTTTCTCCATGGCTAATGGTCCTTGAAGTCATATCCAGCATGTATTGGATATGATGGTTCAGGATTGGATTAATTTATTCTACATCTATCATCACCAGCTGATCCACTTTGAGTTTAATTTCTTTTTATACTTTATTGATCGGTAATAACCACAAAACTCTGGCTAAAGAGCTGTGCTTTGCTTAAGTGTGGTTTCATTCTGCAGTGAGAAACAGCTGTCCTGTTATCCATTGCCATGCCATTGCTTGACCGTAACCTACCCAGTTGTTAATCAGCTCCACAAGGGGGCACTGTTGTCATTTACTCATCCAACGCGGATCCCAATGCTTCACGTAACATGTCCACTCCTTTCTGGATGATATTGTTCATAAAATGAAATGATGTGATTTATTATAAGAAGGCGGGCATTAAACACAGCTTTCCCGTTCCTCTACGGTTAAATTTAGCTGAGAGGTGATACAGGGGGCAGCCCCACCATTGTGTTCTCAGCATAGAGGGCCTCTGTTAATTTCCTAGCTCAGTGGCGAGCTAGTCATTATCTGAGAATGGGCATCTACAATGGATAATTATCCAGGGAACAGCTTTCAAACCGAGGAGAAAATACGGCTTTCAGCAGGGGGGCCAAATGCACCAAACAACTGCCTGCCAGTTTGTCACTGCTAATTCGTCTGTGTCTCTCCTTCCCATAACACCCCATTTTATCCAGGACAACACCCCCCAAATAAAATGAATTCCAAGATCAACTCTTTTTTGTTTGTGTTATTGGTCTTCCTTCTGTGTTCTTTGTTTTCCAAATTAAAGCACATGCACGCTGGATACCCTATTTAAATATAGTGTCTAATTTAAGTGGGGAGTGAAAGCCAAAAAGCAGAAATTAGGCGCACTAAAAAAACACCTAGCCGATTAATCCTTCAGTGACGACACTCAATCGCCACTGAATTAATGGAGGTAATTACTTGCTTTTGGTTTCAAAGCAACTTAAGGCTGATTGCCACGGTAATCGTCTCCTTCTTCTGTGGAGATATAGACATTTCCTACATTAAAGGCTTTCAGCAAGCCCATATTTTAAGAGCACGCTGACATTCGACTGGCAGACAGGGACTAATAATGATGAGGTATAGGGATATTACTCAGCCCTGAGATGATTAGGATCACTACCAAACGTCACTCAACAGGCCCCTAGGACCATGTTTTCTCATGACATAGCAACCTGCATAGATTTGACAGTGACAGGGTTGGTTCCTATTATTGAGGATGAAAAAAACCCGAATCAATCTCTTGTCCCAACTTCAAATTGTAACGCGCATTACTAGAAAACATAGCATGTTGCAGTCATTGAAACTCCACAACCTTTGAAATGAGATTACCAGCGCTCCAAACCAGCGGGGCCCATTGTGAGCCTTTAGGGTGGGATGGCTCATCAGTGGCGCGCACCTCTCCGTTCGGAAAGCCCTGACAGAACGACGCAACGCCGGACTGTAAGGAATCAAACAGATCCCCAACTAAAGAAATTACCTGATAAAATTGCTGTGTTGTGCATTGCGTTTTCTGCCCTGCTGTTTGTCCTCAGTACAGTCTAATTGGGCCATGGCGGTCTACAGATGCAGGTGATTTAGCGATAAGTAGATCTGCATGGGTCCTGGTCCAGGCTAATGCTGAGGCACTAGAGTCAGCATCGGCCCTCCCCTCCGGTTGAACTCATTAGGCCTTAGGGGCCGTGTAGGCCGTGGTTTACCCTAGAAGCAGACTTTCTAGAATGAACACAGGGCCACTTCCGGCCTGAGAACTGAACGCTTTCTGATAACTGCATCAATAACTGACGCAAAGTGGGAAAAATAACAAACACACACACCAAGAAGTTCAAAAGGAATTAAGCAATCTTTGCTTTAACATCACGGCAATCAAAGCAAACAACTGCATCGGATTTGAGTCAAGTTTAATTTCAAGTGTCACTGAACTGCATCTGCAACATACTGCCACAGGTAGGTCTTGTCCCCACAGCATTCTTCCAGCAAGGCAGCATTCAGTCTGTATGAGGAAGCTGCTTGGTTTAATTCAGCTCATTTCAGTTAGTGGTAGTGTCATGTCAAAATGCCTCAAACGTCTTCATAGAAACAATCTTAGACTTCCACTGATGAAGCACAAAGAAAGTGTCCTCTAGATAGCAGGTTAAAACATCATAAACACTGAATAGTACTTTCTGTGAAATCCACAACACCGTCATACCACATTGGAGCCTTGGCCCTTAGCTGCAGTTCTATATCGAAGAATTGCAGCTATTTCAACATTTCCAAGACTAGGCTGTTTGCTTGTTTTAACGACTTATTTAGACTGGAAGAGTGGAATATAAATCTTCAAGCATTGTGACCTTGGGTAAGGCATTTGTATTTCTACGTACGCTGGAGCTGAAATGATGATTGGAAAGTTGTGGCTTGACAGACAATAAGAGACTTCCATATTTGCCACAGATGACAGATATTTTAAATGGGAGTAACATAAGACGAAGGAGAAAAATATACAGCGACAGCACAGCGACAGAAGACAACTCAATATTAACAAATGCTTGTCGTTAGCTATGCCTTGGCCTATTGTTGCCTTTGACAGTTACCATCAGCCACACACATCAACAGCCCTGCTATCGCTGCCCTTACTGTAGCACAATTCACCAATACATGTTCTCTCAGAGCCTCCACCAAAAAAACAACAACAACCACAAAAATCGTCGATTTGACCATCCAGCCGTCCATCCAGGCTATCTGGCAGGCTTTCTCGATTCATCACGGGTCATTGTGTCCAGTGAGGCCTTTGGAGTGTAAGAAGTTGTGATGGAGTGGGTGTTGGAGACAACGATGTGATGGGCATCAGTATTCATTTATTATGAGCCGATGGAGATTTTTTTGTGGTGCATGCTGTGTATTGATCCACGTCATAATGAGCTGCAGAGATTTTGCACCAAGCCATTTTCAGTTTACCCATGGAGATTCATAAAGGGACGTACATATACGTGGCAGAAATGTAAAGAATGGATCACAGTTTCCTTTAAATCAACATAAACTGTGGGAGACCGATACACCATGGAGTTGAGTAGAGCTGCTTTTCAACATGTCTGCTCAGAAATGGTGCCAAAACCAAACTGAGGCGGCAAAGAATGAATTATTGAGTTATCTCGTGAGGATCATATTGTTAAGCTCTGTCCAGACCCTCGCTACAGTAGGAGAGAGTGTGTGTTGCATTTGATCAGTATTCACTAAGAAACGGCTGAGCTAGGAGAGGGCGAATGGAGGAAACTGACTCGGTAAGACTGAAAATATATGAATAACCAAAGGGATCTTTCGGGGGTTAATTTTTCTTGTTCTTCTTTTGTCTTCCACAGTCTTTCTATTGTTTGCTCTTTCCTCTTTCGATATTTTCTTCTTTCCCCTTCCTCCCCAACACACTTACATACGCTCACCCGCACACCCTGAGTCCCCCCCCCCCCCCCCCCCCCCCCCCCCTCCTTCCCATTTGAATCTCTCTCTCTCTTTTTCTCCTTCTCTTCCATCTCTGTCTCCCACTCTCCTCACTGTCTCTCAAGCCTTGCCCTGACTGAGGCAATGTTTTACCAGGAGATGTTTTGACCTGGCATTTTGTTTGTCAGGCACGCATGTCCACACAGCTGCTGGAAGCCTGCCTGACATCCTCTGGGATTGGAGCTGGTTGGTAGTGGAGCGCAACTCTCCTGCCAATACACTCGTTTTGAATACAAACCTCAGGCCCAACTAATCCTCCTTTTCTATCGCTCTCTTACCCTACAAGCCAGAGTGCCTGTGTTCACTACGCGGACTGATGGTCGAACAAGGGCCCAGGACAAAGACCTAAAAATACGAGCTACCTACACACGGGCACGCACACATCCCTGGGAGACTCTTTTCAGCAGCCTCTTGTAAGTGCAGCAAGGGCTGTCCGATACTTACCTTTGTACCTGAACACTTTGCTCACGCTAAACCTCTCTCACTCCATTCTATTCTGTTGTAGATAACACCAACGTTTAATTCAGGCACTGGCGCCGTAATGCCAGTGCAGTAACCCACCATACAGAGAATAAAACATATCGCATGCTGATATCGACAAATGTAATTTTCATTTTGATAATGTGCCCTTATCAATATTTATCGATATCTCGATATGTCAACCTTGAGTTAGTTGGGCAGCCTCCTCCGTCTTTACTTTGATTGAATTCTTTCAGCGTTTCAGCCACATTCAGGGGGTTCCAAAACCCATAAGTTTTGACAGGATTTTTGGTTTTGCAGACCACTTCAATATTATATCTCATCACAATGAATTAATATTGTTTGCAGCATTGGTTCTGATTTGACTGCTAACAGCAGGGCATAAATAACCACCACCAACGGTAGCAACAGCACTGGGGCAGGTTTGCTGGAGCAGCGAAATACTCCGTTTTACAGTAATTGATGAAGCACCAGTGTACAGTATTTCATATCCTGGGTAATTTTCTAATTGGTCCAGAGGTAGCAAGCCAGGCTGTTGGCCTGGAGTTCGTTCAGCAGGGTGAAGCACTCACTCACTCACTGGTACACTTGCTCTCAATAAGCAAAAAAAAAAGGATGAAAAGAAGAGTTGCAATGAATCGGGGGGGGGGGGGGGGGGGGGGTCTCTCAGAAATGTACTCCATATTCATTTATAGTTAACAGAAAACAGTTTTTCTGATGACCTTTTGAAAACACAGGCTGGCCATTTGGGGCTTTGAATCAGTGATGCCGCCTTATTGAAGATCGGCCTTCAAAGCCTTCTCAGTCATTAGCCGCACGCAGACGCCCTGATGGAATATGTATAGGCCATGTAAATATGATGGCAGCATTGGGAGGCTCTGCTGACATGGAGGTATGCACTACACAGCGCGGTCTGCACAAGTCCACAGAGAGACTATGGGCCTGTAGAGATTTGAACCTTTAGAGAACTCTGAGAAGCAAAACTGGTAAAACAGCAACTTTTGTAATCTAGCAGCCCTGTGCCCAGGAGAAGGAAGGGTGTGCTGAAAATATAGGTGGGGAAAAAATGTGACATCTTTTTTGGAGTGGTGACTTGAGCACCCAGATCATTTCGATCAAAGCGATCCACGTAGCACACCCACGCGTACTTTCGAATCCACTCACAGTTTGTCTTGGCTTCACAAAGTTTACCTTCAGTACACCATAAGTAAATTAAATGGCTGCACTTCCCTGGCAGGTAGCAGTCTAAGAATCAAACTGACAGTTGATATCCCCGCTGGATGGAGGCATAAGGAATCTTTCACTTTGCTTATATCTCCAAGATTATGGGAGGTGGACAGAGTAATGGAAGTCGCTGCATACCGTCTGTCATCCTCCGTGTGCACTTGACATTAACTCCAGCTGGGGTCCACATGAATACTGGTCACATTACAGCGCAGCACTCTCTCATTTAACAATGGAGAAGCAACTGTCACAGTAGCATAAAGCTTGCAGTATTTGCATGCAAGATTAGCAGAGCTGTCATGTGGAATTTCCCCTGTCTTACCGGTGGAGTTCTGCGACCTCACTCTTACCTCTGCTTCTGTTTTCATTTTGCTCTTTTTACTCACTCCATCAGGAGCTTATGGCCTAAGGTAGGCTATATCCTGGACTTGAATCGAATTTTGTGCAGGCGTTTATTTACATTGAAACAGTTGCTTACTTCGAATCGATGCATTATTTCTTCAACTCTCTTTGTTCTTTGTGCTATAGGTGACAACGCCTCAATAGGAGAATGTTGTCAACCAGAACATTTTTCTGTCTCATGCTGATTTGGTCCCCACCCTGACACAATATACAGCCTTGACACAATATACGCCCTTGTCTGGCTGCAGCATCCACTGCCATGCTCTTCGGGGAATAGGGCCTTATATTCTTTCCTTCCGCTCCTTATGAGAATATTGCGTTTGTGTAAATAGCACTAGGCCTAAGATAATTTGGTTCTGTTTGATTCAATTGTCAGCATTTAACTTGAGTCTGAACAGAATCATACAGCAGAAACACTGGGTTTAGAAACTCCTCTAGTCTGTACCCTATTGTGAGCACAATAACTTCTCTGGCTGCGGCTCTATGCATGGTGGTAAAGGCCGTGCAATAAAAGCACATGCAACAGCTGTGAGGAATCCAGGGATCCCATCAGCAAATCCAATAAGACGAGGGGAATTTCATTACAGATGTTCATCTCTGGATATGACGGCTCCATCAATAACCGTCGCGCATGTGAGAGACCAAGGGTGGTGAGGATGACGCAGTCAAAGTCAGACGCCATAGCCGAATCTGGAGATGATTGTTTCATTGCTACGCAAGCGTCTACAGCCCCTTCCCCATAGAAATGTCCAGGCTTTCTTCAGTGGAGCAGGGAATTACATCTCAAGTGGTCTGGTTCAATAGCGCTGTCCACTCGATCCCCAGACAACACTGCTGCCTATCCTTAAGAATGAGAGACTGAAAACAACAGTCTTCTAGTTTAATTCTCTACAACTTTCTGTTTTTTTTTATTTTGTTTATTTCGACACCCGAAACTCTCTTTGTCACGGCTAAATCCTTTCACAGACGTTTCACCGTTGCTTACTATTTAAGCAGCCGGACTTAAAGGCAGAGATATCCAAAATGCAATTATGAAAATTCCATTTTAAATGAATATGAGTATGTCTTTCCGGTAATATGCTTGCAATATGCAGGAGAGAGCAAGTACCGTTGGTGCCAATGGGAAAACTGGCTTCATAAGTTTTATTTCTCCAATGACCCGTGCTGCCTTTCCTCTTTGTGCTCTGTAATTCACAAAGACGGCCCAGAACAACTGTCAGCCATTCATATAGACTAGGCAATATTTATTACTTAATTACTGTAAGTCACTGTGGTCATACAAACTATTGGGAAGTAAGTATCTTATTCCATTGGATTTAAATGAAGTATCCATTCCAAATGAATAGATAGTGTAACTCCTAGCATGTTGGCGTGGGTGTGGTCCAATGATACAGCTGAATGGAAATCAAATAAACTGTAAGTAATATTGTATTACACAATATGTTTTATTCTATTGTGTTTAATTATTCTGGCACATTGTGGTATGGGAGTACTGTGGGCTGCAGGTACAGTAGTCACTATCTCTCAGAAAGTCTGTAATGAGCAATTCCCCAGCACCAAAGAGAAAGTCCTCACACAGGTGACTCTCACAGGTCTGAGAGCAGTGGAATGATGGGAAGCCAGTGGGAGCTGGCTGTGATTGGAGGCTTCCTCGCCGAGTAAACCTTTTTCCTCCTTCCGCCATGTGTGCGGTGTTGATAAGAGCCATCATCCCACTGGCTCATTAATCAAGTGTGAAACGCACAGCAACCTGCCGCTTTCTTATTCCCGTGCCCTCCAACTCCACCCTCCACCACCACCCCCCCCCCCACACACACACACACCCTTTCCTGATATATATTAAAGAAAGGCAACAAACTGGACTCCAGCGGTACTCTTTAAAAGAAAAAAAAACCTACCTACAGCACATTTCTGCTTTGAGTTTCTTTGCACACAAACACTTCCCTACCCTTCGGTTCCCGTTTCAATAACTTGTATACTCGCACACAGAAATCTAGAGCACACCGTAACATCCCAGGCTTTGTGTACTCAGAGGCCCTTCCCTTAAAGCTAAAGTTCCCTTTTCCCTCAAGAACTACTTCTTTCCACCTCATCTTAAAGTTGCCTTGCTGTGCTCCAACACTGGCCATGTGGGCCATATCGTATTCCGGCTGCATTTCTAAATAGCAGTTTTTTCCCCCCCTGCATGAATTACCTTAACCCTACGAGAAATGCTGATCACCTCTTTTTCCTCTCCAGCTTTGAGGTACTCTCTGGACGAAGGGTGTGGTCCATTTTTTTGCGGTTTATTTCCATTCACAGCCCGTCAAAGCTCTTAATTTATCTGGCCCATTTGATGGCCTTTTGTGGAGCCCACAGCCAGCCCGTAATCCGTCACTCTGCGTCATGATGTCATCCGAAAGCTCAGCGACCAATGGACGGATCCAAAGTCAGATGGATTGGGTGAACGTCAGCGGGCCGGCAGATACAGAAGCTGCGGACGGAGTGTGTTTTGCAGTAAGCGTCGGTGGTGGAGCTCCCGTCACACAATGTAAACTGACGGGCCTGGAACACTGACGAGGATTTATTTGTGGCCGAGCACACTGCAGTTTCATACCTGACACTCTGTTGATGTGAACACGAGGGAAATACTGACGGGGTGTCGGTTAGTGGCATTCATACGTGCCCCGCAGGAGAACGCCCAAAGCTCGGCTACTTAAGCCAAACGGGATCATTTGTCTAGAGGTAATGGCACACTTTCTCAATTGATAAGCATGTGTGTATTTCACTGTGACATGTTTGAAGTAGCATGTTGGAAGCAGTCAGGACAACAAAAGGAAATACAGAGAAATGAGGACACCACACTTTGCTATGTACAAGGTTAACCCGTTGGTAAGGCCACATGTATTTGCACCGTATACAAAGCACACACTATGATTCACACAGGCGATTTCTTTCCAAGCAAATGGAGCTCTTTTAATTCCCCCCCCCTGTAATAGTACATTCTTTAAATATGATCAAACCTTTATAGACAAATATAAACACAGATAATGAAGGCTTTCCAATAGTACTCACTGACATAATTTGTGTTTCAGACATATTACCGACTCAAAACTTGCACTGATCACTAAGGTAGATAACTTTGGATCCATAAAAGAAATCAGTTGAAATATGTACAGCGAGAATTATTCACAGGGGTGGGACGAAGCCCACCCCCCGCCCCCCCCCCCCCCAAATCGCAACTCGCTTCCAATTTAGACCCAGCCAACATGTTTGAAAGACAGGAAAAATAAATTGCTGTAGCGCTTCGAATGAAAGTGCTGTACTGTACTGCAGATTATGGTCACGGTTACGGTATCAACACTTATTACATTGATTAGAGTTTAGAGTGTACACTGCTGAAGAGACGGACAGGAATCCTTCTTGATCTGACAAATCACAAATGTTTTTCAGTGGCCTGTCTCCAGGAGAGCAGCGAGTCCAGTACTATTTCAAGACGAAAAAGTAAACTGACAGAGGATATGCACCTCTACCCCGTGCTCTCCAATCCCTCTTTTTAGACAGACTCCTCGATCTGGTTTTGCGCCACCCCTCCCCCACCCCTCTCTCTCTCTCTTTCCTTCCTTCAACGTGGCAAAATTGCAGAAGTCTCTGACGGGATGCGTTGGGCTTTTCTCCCACGTCTGTCTCCGTCGCTGCTGTAAAGGAGGAGACAAAGTCACAGCGACCGGCCTCCGAAGGCTCCTCGCGAGCAGGAGTCCTTTATAAAGCCACACCCAACATCCCCACGGTCCTCCACACCCCGAAATGACACACCAAAAATAAACAAGAATTTCACTTTGAGATGTCCAAATGTATTACTTAACTCCCCTCCCTTCTTCCTAAATGTCTGACCAGGATTCAGGCCCGGCTCTGGTTGACCGGTCAGTGGGGTGAAGGTCCCCCTCTCTTCCCCCGGGCAGTATCTATAGGGCTTGGTGGACCAGGGCCAGGACCAGGGCCAGGCCGGGCACAACGGCCCACACACTGGCAGCCAGGCAGGCGGCCCCGTCGTCAGGGTTTTCCTCGGGTACCATGGGTCCTACACTCCCAGTCATGGGCTTCACCATGTTCTGTGGAGACAGATATGTAAAAGGTTAGCTGTGACTCACACACTCCTCCGCTGGCATTTAGCAGAATCAAAAAGACAGACACAAGAAAAACACGTCTCCACCGTGGCTTCAAAACCGCGTAAAATGTTTGAAGCGTAAAATGGTTTGATATGTGAAATATGTTTCATGTTGACGC
>CM030179.1:13568429-13695929 GCA_017639675.1 Aplochiton taeniatus | reverse complement strand
TCCCCACCGGCTCGCTCTCTAATTATAAACCTCCTGCTTGAGTAATCACACGTCTTATTGTTTCCTATTTACCATTTTTACAATAAATTAAGCATTGCGCTGCAGCGAGGCAGGCACCGAGCGGTGCATCAATACTGACATGCACACAGAACCTTTGGAGAAAGCAATTCCACCATGGCGTTCCCTCCCCACCACCTCATTCTCCCTCTCTCCCCTCCTACTGTTATTGTTATCACTGAGGCTTGTTCATTAATTCTCACTCGCGCACCATTTTTAAGGTATTAATTTGCTGTCTTCCACACAATCATGCCTCGCAGGGAGAACAATGCGAACGCCATTCGAGATGACCATTTAATGGGTCTGAAAGACCTGGGATTAGAGAGAGTATGACATGTTAATGTGAGTCACTTCCTAGAAGTGGCGCAAACAGCCATTTCCGTATACGTTTTGCACTCAAAAAAGCCTTGTTTGAATTCCTGTACATTTCATAAAACATGGTGACAACAGCTCTTCCAGAAACAAACCACTGACTCAGTCACACTTATTAACGGGGTCGCCTGGAAATGTCAAAAACCCCATTAGTCTAGTACAAAAAGGAAAACACATTAATGGCTTTTTCTTCAGCACATAGCAATAGCATATGAGCGTGGAAACAAATCAAACTCAACAGCTCGTAGATAAACTAACAGAACGATTGATCTATCTAACATGCACCAGAAACCAGTTGGCGGTTAGCGGGCTTGACTGAATCGAGGCCCAGGGCCAGTTTTATAGAGCTTCCAATACAGATTCAAATGTGTCTCATGTCCCGTGCCTTTCTCCCCCCCCCCCCCCCCCCCCCCCATCCTCCCGCTCTAATTCCATGGTTCCTATTGAATGAAGTAAAATAAAATATTTCCAGCCCATGTCATCATCTTGGCTGGGGCGTAGTGAGGCTTATCTTCCTCACCTCAAGAGCCGCCTCCAATTAGCTCCTAGACGCTTTTAAACAAGCGTGACGAGTGAGAATGTGATCGGAATCAAAATACCCATGGCAAATATTTGGAATAGTACTTTGCTAAAAGACACGGCCAATATGTTTGGGGGGGGGGGGGACTCTAGGTCCGAAGTCATCACGTGGACCGTATTCAGAGTTGCGCTGCACTTATTTGTTAACCTGATTCCATGTTACATTTCGTATCACCTAAACGTCCGATCCAAATGAACCACACAATGTTGTGTTTTGATGCCACATACATGTAAAAACCAAAGATGGCTTGTCATGCTTAATGTCTGCGCCGTGCTACAACGGGTCTCATGCCTCAGATGTCATTAGGGTGTCCGCCCAAGTGAACGCAGTCCCCCGTCAAAGCCGTTCGGCGGGCTCCTTACCATTGTGGGCTCCTCCTCCGTGTTCTGCGGTATGTCGTTGTGGCCGTGGGATGTCACGGGGCCCGGCTTCTCCGAGGGCGCCGCCGTCACAGGCTCATCTTTGTGGAGGCCGCTGTCCATCCCGTAGCCGAAGGCCTGAATGGCATTTCCTGCAGGGGAGAATATGCCGAGTCATTTAATGGTCTGACTGGTGGCGACGAGAGAGCCCAACAGACAGCTCTAAGTCAGCTTCTTGGGACGCTGGCCAATCTGTGGCCGCCGTGGCCAGGGAGAGGAAGTCGTTTCTCTCGCTTCACTCCTTACCAGGCAAGGGAACAACATATAACCTATAAGAACAACCTATGGGAAGCTGTCAGAATGTTCTCTTTGTTATGTTCAAAACGGTTGCTTAGATGTTACGTGTAATCCCACGGGCAAATTCTATATCTGTGTTTTGACAAATAAGCAATTCAAGGTAATGATGATCTTATATTTCTCCTCGGAAGGCTATACGAATCAAGAGAGTCTTTCGTACAAAGACAACTTGATTCAATGTCCTTGACTCTAAAGGCCCCCTTGCAAAAAACCTTTTAAGTCACAAGAACTATGTTTGGTCAATTGACAAAAACAAGGCAAACAAATTGAGGCCTAATGTCTGCACTCAAGTTGATGAGCCACTATTTGTTCGCCAGTAAGTATCCAGCAGACACACACTGGCAGATGGAATCTTTTAAAAGCAAATAAATGAGCGCACAGAGAGAGCAACAAAGCAGAATACTTCACAAGGGTGTGTGTATGTGTGTGTGTGTGTGTGTGTGTGTGTGTGTGTGTGTGTGTGTGTGTGTGTGTGTGTGTGTGTGTGTGTGTGTGTACTGGCCCGTAATTTAGTTTGTGCGTGTCTGCATGTGTGTGACAAATCCATCTTTGGTCAGCTTTGCTGATAGTTGGGAGCAAACAGGGTACCTCAGTACCTATTCACTCTGCTCGACCATTTTAAAAACAACGCTTATTTCTCTCTGTTCAGGCAGAAAGAAGGCAAGCCGTGTAATTGCTTGGCTACCGCCTCCATTATAAGGTCAGTGCGCAGGGACGACTTTGAATAGATTTATGTGACTGATCAGACTCAGAAGCTGCTCTAACAAAGGCGCACTGGCATTTTCGTCTTCCGACAAAGGACAAGATGCGAGGGATGCTGACCGCACACACGCTAACACACACACACACACACACACACACACACACACACACACACACATACTACCCCATCACACACCGTGATAACTGCCTGCTCTATATTAACAGACCGGTCACAGATGTTGCCTAACTAAGTCCACAGAGCCCAGTCCATAACATTCAACACTCAAAGTGTTCATGTCCGCCATAAAGAGCCCCACCGAGACATGCACCTGTTTGGTCTGGGTTGGTCTAGCTTATCCCAACCCCCCACCCCCCCCCCCCCCACCCCAAAAAAAGAGGTAGTCTAGCTGATAAATCAGCAGAGTTGGCTGGAGGGCCTCCTGAGCCAGCGGATGTTTTACCGCGGCAAAAGGTTCCGCTGAGTGATTAAACTCATTGCCAACCGCCATTTCATTCTTTAATGACTCTAGATGTTTTTCTTTTTTAAAGCCCTGGGGCAGCTCATATCGCTGTCACCTGCAGGGAGAATCACGGGGGGAAGGGGGGGAAGAAGTTAGCGGTGGCTTGGGATCTGATTTGCCTCTGTATAAGAACGTCTAAACGGTGGTGTAGAATCTTTTGTTGTACACCCTCCCCCGTTCTTGTAAAGCTCTGTGTTTGGCCGTTTATCTCCTTTCCCCCCCGAACTGCAAAGTGGAGATGCTGCATTTTGTGTTCTTCCTCTTCCAAGACGCCTCCTCAGCTCCCGGCCTCATCCCTCATCTCGCCGACTCAGCTAAAACAGCACCCGGCAATCTATTGAGACGGTCTGAAAGCATTACCCACACAATGGAACATGTTAAAGGCATCGGTGTCTTGCAGCGCCCATGACACCGCACGCTTCACGGCGATCGCGACGGAAACAGAAATGACTACTAAGTAAAAGGGCACGGAGGTTTGTGGTAACTATGCCATCACCTGGGACGGTGTTTGGAGCCGCTCTCCTTCCCAGGTGTGAAATTCCTCTCTGTGCATGCCATTTCCCTCCCGTTGAAGGATCGAGGCCAATATAATAAGCGGAACGGCGGAGGGACACGCAAATGACGGCTATTGAATTCAAATATTATGGCTTCCACCGAGAAGTGATGAGATTGATAGGACTGTATGAATGAAATGGCGTTGGATCCAATTTAAACGTAATCACGGGCCTTTGAAAGTCGTGGACGGACAAGATGGCAGAAATGGCAGGAATGGCAACAAATTGGCATGAATAGGTTTCTTTCAATTGAGCCCTTTATTCATGATTCTGTTTGTCCACTCCCTCTTTTATTTATTCCTTATTATTAACTCATTTTTTTCCTTCGGCATGCACTCGCAAATTCTCTGAGGGGGGAACGAGCGTCGACGCAGCACTACAACCAAAGTTCACCCCCACGACCTGACCCGCCATTCCAGCAGAACCACAACGTCACACAGTTATCTCATCGGGCTCCCACTAGGGCACAAAACACACCCTCGGACTCGGAGACGTTAAACATGCATTAGACTCCGGCTCCCTCGTTCCCAGCTACATCAATATTCAACGACCTCTGGACCCCGTGCCGGTAATACCGCGGCCATTCCAAACGCGTGTGCCGAGGCCCCGGGACTCACTCAGGCAGGTGTTGTCCGTGAATTCCGACAGGAAGTCGTGGCAATCGGTTTCCTGGTTGCCGCTTCCTTTGCAGGTGCACCAGGGGGCGATGGTCCAGTTGGCGTAGCTGCCGTCCACGTAATTCGGGGTCATGTCGGTCCCTGTGGGAGGGGAGGACACAAAACAAGTCAGGCCACCACGCAGAGATCCCTAATGCACAGTAATGGACTACATTTGCCTTAAACAGCACATCTCTAGCCAGTGTTCTGGCGGCGCTATTAGCCACGGACACAGAGCATGGGCGCAGAGTGCCATGCGGTGCCAGGGAAATGCCGGCGCGGCTCGGGTTGGACGACGTGATGCTTGACCTGGACGTGCACGATCCATCCTACGGAGGGGGGGGGGGCGCTCCAGAAGGGCAGCACTGACCAAGGGTTTCAAACCGAGCACTTCATAGGCCTGGTGACAGGCAAAATGGAATTTGGGTGCCGTGCTCCGGAATGTATGAGACAGCGTGGAGAAGAAGGGGCTGCGTGGCGCAGCCACTGCAGTGTCTGCTCGCCTCCGTGTGTGAGGTAAAAGAACACAGAGTAAAAGGGAGACGAGCCTTTCAGAACTCCTTTTGAGTATGCAGAGCGCTACCAACTGCTCTTATCAGTCGTCCACTAGCGTGGAGAGAGAGGGGGGGAAAGGATTTGGCGAGACAATTTTCCGTGCACTATTTGAAGAGCATTTACTATGAGCAAACAGATGGTCATTAAATGTTTTAATGAAGTAAAGCCGCTGTGCCCCACTCGTCACTTTCACCGGCACTGATGTCCAATGTGCTGAAGAGATACCAGACCAGAGTGTGCAAACAGTCGGTGTTCCCTCCCTCTCTCTCTCTCTCTAAAGGCACACACACACACACACGTACACACGCACACACACACACACACACACACACACACACACACACACACGCACGCACACACACACACACACACACACACACACACACACACACACACACTCTCAGCCTGCCCTGCTTGTCTTTACCTATCATCCAGAAGATGAAGCACAGGAAGAGATTCAAATTTAAGGAGACAAAATTATAGAGTTGGTATCGGTATAATCGGCTGCTATACCTTATGTGCCACACGCGCACACACACATGCAAACACACACACACATACACACACACACACGCGCGCAGATGCACGCACATGCACGCACCACCACCACCACCACCTGTACTCACCGATGAGTCCAACGTAGGAGGCCAGGCAGGCCTGGTAGTTGTCTTCGTTAGGACAGCTGCTCACAGTGTGCTGAGTCACCAGGCAGTTCGTCTGGAAATCCGCCAGTCTTGACCTGCACCCACCCAACACAAACACACCAGTGGCTGAGCTGCAGTGGACACCCTCCCACACACACACGAACATTTGAAGAAACACGCTCCTAAATGATGACACACACCGGCACACACGGAACACACACACACACACACGAACAAGCAGGCAGACACACCAACAGTGTATGCATCGCCGCACCAACAGGCAAACAAACAGCGACATGAATGGATATACACAGAGTACGTCTGAAGTGCACATTTTGGCTACGCCGAGTCAGTGGAAAATCTGCCAACCGCCAGAACCAAGGACAGACTAACATCTGTTTTAACGGTTTTCACGACAGATTTCCCGTCGAACATCCGACTCGGCCCCGTTGGAGAAGCGACGAGGTATTTTCCTCATTCTTTCACGTTGCTTTCAGCCTCACAATATCCTATTACTTCTTTTTCAGCCCCTCTTATCCTGGCCATCTCAACTGTCTCCCAACTCGGTTCCCCCACTGAGGCAAATGATAAAAATAGTGTTTTTGTTTATGTGTGTGTCTGAGATAAGAGCGCTAAGTCTGTGGATGCCCCGAGGGTGGCATCCCTAATCCAGTTAAGAAGCGTGTGTCGAGTTACTCTGCCTTTACACATCACCGCTGCCCACTAAGACTGAGTGATTCACCAGCCAACTCTCACAGTCTGTCGCATGTCCCCCCTCTCTCTCTCCGTCTTCCTCTGCAGCTTTACCTTCCCTTTGTCCTTTCTTCCTTTATATATTTGTCTCTCTCTCCGTCTTCCTCTGCAGCCTTACCTTTCCTTTGTCCTTTCTTCCTTTATATATTTGTCTCTCTCTCCGTCTTCCTCTGCAGCCTTACCTTCCCTTTGTCCTTTCTTCGTTTATATATTTGTCTCGCTCTCACGCCTTCCCCCTCGATTTTCCTTTCCCTACCCGCCCCGCTGCAATGACTTATTGATTGTGACCTTGGGTGACCTCTACGCACGGTGTGAAGGTCAGAGGTAGCCGGGCCCCAGGTTGTTCTAGCCATGGCGGACATGGGCCACCGTCCTGCCAACACGCCCTCCCCGTGACACCGCGCCCACGTTGCTCATTCGGGATCCTCAAACGTCGGCATTCTGCAGCCGTATTTTCAATCGCCGATGTTATCTCGCGCTTGGACGTGCCGGGAAACCCGATCAGATGCGACGTGACACGCTCGGCGTGGTGCGTCCTTTGTCCGCGGCCTTCACGTGCGGCTGCCTCCGCGGTCTTCCTCGACGGCCGACCACTGGCCACCATGGGGAACGGAGATAAACAGCGCGACTCAGAGCTTTTGTTCTATCGCCTCCACTGTGGCGCCAAATAATCCGACCACAAAGGAGGTGGACCGGTCATTGTGCTGGGTCCCTGGCCGGGGCTGTGCACAGCCAACGAGTTCAACACAGGCCAAGCCATTTGTCAAGAGTGGGAGGATGATGAGGTAACAGGCCCCTTAGTGCCGACAGGCAACTTTTGCTCGTCTGCTTTCGTTTCCTACTTTTCTGTCTTCTTCCACACCTCACATCATTACTCTGACGCCGTCTCCATCCGCCCCATCCCCCCCCTTCCTGTCCAATCGCCCTGTGAGGCTGATCACACAATGCACGGCTAGCGTTACCGCCAAAGCCCGGGCTCGCACGCACACACGCAAATTATCCGCCTTCAAATCCACGGGAGAGCAGGAGGCAAAACACAGACACGCATCCAATCACACAAACAGGGGTCTGCACATTAGCAAGCGCAGTCAAACAGAAGCAATTTTAGCTCCACGATGCCTGTCCTCCTCATTCAAGATCCTCTCTCATCCGCTTTTATCCATTCCTTCTTTAAAGTACAAGGTAGCTGGCCCCCTCTGTGCTTCCCTGAGATGATAAATGGATTGAGCACAGAGAGACCTTGGGGAGCAGTGCTGGCGAAGAGCACAGAAGTCTCATTCCTCTTCCACTCGGACCGAGCAGAGGCGCCTCAATCACAGGTTCCATTCGGTCGGTGTCTGGGGGTGCAGCGTGCCTGTTGCTCACACGCGGCCGCTTTCGAGAGGAGGCCCCCGGTAAGAAGGCAGAGAGAAAGCGCCAGATGGAGCCACGGGCTCCACCGCCACCGTGTTTTCTCCAGCCATCAGAGCCTCTCCGACAAGGACAGGTTTAAACACAGTCATTTCAGGTTCAGAGCGCTCGGACAATAGTGTTCTAACGGCGAGATGCAGGCATTGCGCGGCTTCCACTTCATTCCCATTATACCTTGGCTTGGTGGGAAATTACAGGCTGTCTGCTTTGACCGTGTTTTTTTATACTTATTTCAGACACTCAGGCCCCTGGGAGGTGGCGAGGGTAGCCCCACACGGAGGTAGACTTCTTTAAAAGCTCTGACGCTGAAACCACAGTGATTCCCACCGAGACCTGTCATGCTCAGCAGCAATATACTTACAGTGGGGCCAAAAAGTATTTAGTCAGCCACTGATTGAGCAAGTTCTCCTACTTAGAAAGATGAGAGAGGTCTGTAATTTTCATCATAGGTACACTTCAACTATGAGAGACAAAAATGAGAAAAAAAATCCAGGAAATCACATTGTAGGATTTTTAAAGAATTTATTTGTAAATGATGGTGGAAAATAAGTATTTGGTTAATAACAAAAGTTCAACTCAATACTTTGTAACATAACCTTTGTTGGCAATGACAGAGGTCAAACGTTTCCTGTAAGTCTTCACCAGGTTTGCACACACTGTAGCTGGTATTTTGGCCCATTCCTCCATGCAGATCTCCTCTAGAGCAGTCATGTTTTGGGGCTGTCGCTGGGCAACACGGACTTTCAACTCCCTCCACAAATTTTCTATGGGGTTGAGGTCTGGAGACTGGCTAGGCCACTCCAGGACCTTGAAATGCTTTTTACGGAGCCACTCCTTCGTTGCCCGAGCGGTGTGTTTGGGATCATTGTCATGCTGGAAGACCCAGCCATGTTCCATCTTCAATGCTCTCACTGATGGAAGGAGGTTTTGGCTTAAAATCTCACGATACATGGCCCCGTTCATTCTTCCCTTAACACGGATCAGTCGTCCTGTCCCCTTTGCAGTAAAACAGCCCCAAAGCATGTTGTTTGCACCCCCATGCTTCACAGTAGGTATGGTGTTCTTGGGATGCAACTCAGCATTCTTCCTCCAAACACGACGAGTTGAGTTTTTACCAAAAAGTTCTATTTTGGTTTCATCTGACCACATGATATTCTCCCAATCCTCTTCTGGATCATCCATATGCTCTCTGGCAAACTTCAGACGGGCCTGGACATGTACTGGCTTAAGCAGGGGGACACGCCTGGCACTGCAGGATTTGAGTGCCTCTCGGCGTAGTGTGTTACTGATGGTAGCCTTTGTTACTTTGGTCCCAGCTTTCTGCAGGTCATTCATCAGGTCCCTCCGTGTAGTTCTGGGATTTTTGCTCACCATTCTCATGATCATTTTAACCCCACGGGATGAGATCTTGCGTGGGGCCCCAGATCGAGGGAGATTATCAATGGTCTTGTATGTCTTCCATTTTCTTACAATTGCTCCCACAGTTGATCTATTCACACCAACCTGCTTGCCTATTGCAGATTCACTCTTCCCAGCCTGGTGCAGGTCTACAATTTTCTTCCTGGTGTCCTTCGACAGCTCTTTGGTCTTGGCCATGGTTGAGTTTGGAGTCTGACTGTTTGAGGCTGTGGACAGGTGTCTTTTATACAGATGACGAGGTCAAACAGGTTCCATTAACACAGGTAACGAGTGGAGGACAGAAGAGCTTCTTAAAGAAGAAGTTACAGGTCTGTGAGAGCCAGAAATCTTGCTTGTTTGTGGGTGACCAAATACGTATTTTCCACCATAATTTACAAATAAATTCTTTAAAAATCCTACAATGTGATTTCCTGGATTTTTTTTTATCATTTTTGTCTCTCATAGTTGAAGTGTACCTATGATGAAAATTACAGACCTCTCTCATCTTTCTAAGTAGGAGAACTTGCACAGTCAGTGGCTGACTAAATACTTTTTGGCCCCACTGTATATTATAAAATATAAATCAAAATGATATAGAATCTTAGCCTTCCATGAGCATGATCGACCGTCAAGACAGTAAGAAATAGAATCCATGTACAAATTGTGACCAAGTTCATGAGTAAACGTAGAGTAAATAGTAACTAGTGCTCATAGTAACACAGCCAGCGAGAGGCCAAGGAAAGTTTATTCCTTTGCAGAGGATCTGGTTCCTAGCAAAGTGTAAACAGTGGGTACTACGGGCTGCACTTGTCCGTGTTATTGAGAGATAAGGGTCTGTTTGAGGCGTACCAGGGCTGAAAGGAAATACCAAGTGGGTGAGATTATTTCGTCAGCAAAGGAAAAGAGAGTGACCGGATACTTTTTAGAAGCACAAGTAGGAGGGCCGAATGGGTATGAAGATAGGGAGGATGAGGCTATTCCTTGTCCGACTACGAGAGCTCACCTCTTCATGGTGTAACCTGTTTACTGCATGGAGATCATAAAGGGCTGCTCTACGTAATACTCAGATCCTAGACGTTTTGACTTTATTCTACGGACTAACTGAAACAACTCAAGAGGAAACATTTCTTTCTGCAACAAAAGCCATTTTACAGTAAGGGGTTGGATGAAAAGTACCTTAGAGTTCCCTCTTCTCTTTTCATGCTACAAAGGCCTTTAAAGGAAAAGCATATGCTGGTTAAGACTTCCTCGCCATGTTTTCTTTTTTTTACATGGTTAACAGATCATTTCTGTTAAATTTGATATGATTGCCAGCCCTTTAGATTTTTTTCTGCCCATCATCAGCATATTAGTCACAGAAGGATTTCACAAAGCGTCTGCCACACTTATTCATCTTCACAAAACCAGCATAATAAGCAGTAGACAAGAAAAGGGGGACGTGACAGCGGATATTTCAAAAGAATGGCGAGGAACAAAAGAGATTCCTTGAGGGTTGCCCTTCTCTGATCGTTCTCCGCTAGCTCGCCATAGAAACCAAATGTCATTCCTGCTCCAAGTGCCAACGTGTAAAACTCATGCCGATGAGATTGGACCTCTGTCCGATCAATTGGTTCAGAACCGACTCTCCTGTCCTTTTGTCTCTTGATTGGTGTAAAACGGCGAGGCGGACAATAGAGGTTGGCACTCGACAGTTGGCCTTTTGTTTTCCCTTCACCTGACGTGGCGCTCCGCAGGGCGTACCACCCAAGACAGATGGTAAACACTATTCAATTACTAATACACACAGACACGCACACATAACTACCACAGGTTAAATTATGGTAAATGCATTTGTACCGGGGATAGGGACAGATTAGCCCAAAAACAAAGAAGCCTTATCAAAAGCAGCTATTATCTTTTAATAAGGGAGCAGGTCAGAGTATGTCGCTGATGATAACTCAGCCTCCCCCTCCTGGCTGAGCCCCATGGCACACAGCCTCGGTGCCGCGGCGGCTTTTGGCTGCCTTCTAACGTCCCTGGACTCACAGCCTTTCTCTCTGAGTTGAATCAGAGCCTGTCGTTGACAGTCTCCGAGCAGATCCAGGCCTATTGTCCGTCCAAGAACCGAACGGCACAGGTTTGTTGTTCTGGAAAGACACGGCCATTTCATTACACTCTCATTGGGACTCCTACTCAAGACCAAACAGACATCCTGGCTAGAGGAGGTTGAGTCAGAACACAGGGCTCAGCTTAGCTGTTGCTGTTCTGGAAAAACACAGCTCAGCACCAGTTGAATCAAAGTATGGAGGACTACGCACATAGGCGTTGTTTACACTGAGGACATGCGCCCCTCCCTACCACTTTCTGAAACGGGGGATTTTGTCCCCATCCTTATTGAATAGGATTGTTTGTTATACATGTTTGGAACAAAAAGCTTGCGCAAAGAAATGTTTACTAGCAAATGACAAAGCTTTGAGAAGCTTTATTTGCACAGTAAGAAACCATGAAATGCCATGTAAATATAGAATGTGCATCGTCCAAAAAAAGTAAAAACGTAAGCTAGAACCAAAATGTTACAAACTTAATCAAATCCTTGACACAGTTTCTTCTTTTCCAAACAGCCTGTCTTTATTTCATATTCTCACATATCGACTTTTAAACCTTATACTAATAATGAATCATGATTGGTTGAACTTGACTGATGAACTCTTGTGAACTTTGTGTTTCTCTATAACGTTAAAAAGGTATGCAGCATTGAAACAATCCGGCTGTTTAACTTAATATATAAAGGTAAGGTGATTGATTATATTTAGCTGACGTTGTTCACATTCTTCATTCCGTTTTGTCATATTTTAGGGCAGTGCTATTGGATTTTGTTATCACTGGGCTGACTACATTGGTGCTCTCTACAGTAGATGGGTTATCGGCGTTGCTCGATAGACATGGTGTTGCAGGCAGCAGTGGAGTTAATGCATATGGATGACTGTCGTCGTCGTTGTGCGTTTTATGCTGAGTTTATTCATACTGTAGACTCTGTAGTCGGCTTAGCCTAGGATATGTCCTTCTGTCCGCATACTGCTCCCTCCCCTTACATTGCTTAAAATCCCATATATTAAAGATGTTTACATTTTCTTTTCATCTCAGCCCTCATGTTCCCACCACTTTTCCACACAAAGTGTCGCCCTTGGGGCAACAATCACTCCACTGCCCTATCGAATGAATCTTTAAAATGTTGGTGCCACTGTTACCATCCAACTAAACATTATTTTGCTTGGTGAGCCATCATTTGCAGGCAATTTACAGTTTGGCCCCACTCCCCTCATCTTGTGGTTGACACCCCATTGAATCGTCTATGTTGACGGAAAGAATGCTAAATCAACCGTGCCACCTACTTGAGGTAACGGCATCTCTTGGTGTGTTTATTAGAGGTACACATAGATTGTTCAAGGCTGCCCCAACTCTCTAAACACTCAAGGAAGGAAAACAACTCTCCCTAGCTACCGGGAACACATACTGTACAGCCTGTGAAGGAAGTGTTGAAACAAGCAACAGAGATACCTCCGAATGGCTATTATTGGTAATGGAAGGAACGTGTGCTTTGAAAAAGCGAATGATTCCCCAGTAATAGAATAGTAAAACAGAGGACGCTGTGCTGTCTTTCAATACAAGGGAGGAGAGAAAGTAGGAGAGAGACATAGAAAGAGATATAGAGAGAAAGGGGTAGGTCACCACATTTCTAACACATGCTTTATCCTGAAGATAAGTCTTATCAATTGTGTCGCCATTAATAATGCATCCCCTTGAGGGAGAGTGAATGCACAGAGCGCTGGGCAGTGCTCGCGTAAGGGCTCTAATAATTGCAGCATCCTCTCCTTAACCTCCGCCCACTTCAAGATAACTGTGAGGTGGAGGAGAGTAAACAGTAATCCACGCATCATGAGGATCCACACAGCTCCCTCAGCCCAGCCCGGCACTCTTCGATTTCTGCCGACAAGCTAAGCAGAGGCTCGCTGTGGCCACGGTTTGATTAAAGCCCGGCACTGCAGCACACTGTAGTATGTATGAGTGGTCGGTCGGCACGTTGACGTGGCCAGGCTGTTATTGCTGAGGAGTAGCTTCGGCTACCGTTGCTCGTCCTGTGGGTGATAAGATAGAATCAAGTGGAGTGAATCATAAAGGAAATGCTTACTTTGAGGCCATAACATGTGTGTAGCAAGGGGACAGAGTGTGGGCGTGGGGCAAAGTGTGTGTGTGTGTGTGTGTGTGTGTGTGAGTGTGTGTGTGCGTGAGTGTGTGTGTGTGTGTGGGGGGGGGGGGGGGCGTGTGTGTGAGGTGAAATATTCCTGATCCCCATGCAATACTAAGGCCATCTGGGAAAAGTGATTTCCCTCCACGTTTTCCCCTCAGAGGAGACGTGTGCTGTTGGATATAGCAGAGTAGGCTGCTTTAGTTTGACGTAGGGCAGTGTGTGTGAAAGAAGGGAGGAGACAGGAATTGCGATTGAGTGAGAGAGAGGAAGGCTGCGCTTCAATGTGTGCAAATAAATGTGCGTAGCTATTTGTGTACATCATGTATGTGTACACACAGTAAGCACACATTTATAATTGTGTGTGCTTAAAAGAGAGAGAGAGAGAGAGAGAGAGAGAGAGAGAGAGAGAGAGAGAGAGAAACAGCTAGAGAGAGAGAGAGACACACACACACACACAAGTGCAAGTTTGCTGTAAGCAAAGCCCAATACGTTTTCCCTAAACTGGGTCAGGTTACCTGTACAGTGATCGATCGCCTCTCCACTCCCTGCTTTGAAAGTCAGTGGCCAGAGAACTCAATCAAAGGGCTCACAGTGAACCCAGAGAACAGGGGAGATAAATCAAACATAGATGTGTTGCATTGATTCTTCGTAAGATCGATAGCGTACACACACACGAGACTCTCTGAGCGGCACGGGCGCCCGAGCCCAACTGACAAGCCACAGAATAGACTGACAGATTTGGAAACACACACACATGTACACACACACACGCACACACACACACACGCGTGCACACACACGCGCACACACACACACAAACACTCACACACACACATCCTTGTAACATAAATGTACACATATCATCACACGTTTTCTATCTCACACAGACACAAAGGTGCGCTACAGCCGCAGCAGGTCCAAATATAGCCCTTCCATCGTTACTCTGTAGACTCAGAGGTCCCCACTGAATAAACAGTGGATCCATCAGCAGGGGTGAGGAGACAACACTGGAGCTGGGGAAGAATACAGCTATGCATCGGCGAGCGCCGGAGCGGCACAGAATAACACCCAAAAACCACCTCGGAAGGGTTGATGAGAGGGGAATAAACTGGCCCATAATTCTGGGTGGGAATTGGATGCCTGGCATGTTAGCGGCATGGCTGACTCGGAGACGATTCCGTTGGCTAACTCTGCTCTGTGGTAAAAATGATATTCAGCCCAGGTCATGACGATCATTACCAATCTCTTCCGGGCGTTTTCTCGGCTTGATTGCGACCACAACAGCACCGAAGGAAGTGCCAGATCAGCCCGCAGGACAAATCCACGTGGCTATGAAAAGCGTTGGAAAGCAGAACGATACGTGAGGAAAGCATCTCAACTCCCCCCTGAACCCAGCCCCCCCCCCCCCCCCCCCCTCGGCCGGTTGTCCCAGAGGCCCCTGGGGACTGGGAAGCCAGCGGGTGTTTCCAACGACCAGCGGCGCTCGATATGGAGATCCATCGGCATGCGTCCAAACCACAGAGCTGTTCTGCATTGCACCTGCTATACGTCCCTATCGACCTTTTTCAATCCCCCACGCTCTCTGTTCTTGCGCCCCCCCCCCCCCCCCCCGCCCCCACCCCCGCCCCTCTCCTTCTCCACTTTTATCCTCCTCCCCATCCGCGGACTTTACCCTCCCTGCTTTTACTCTTTGACTGGACCCAGCCGACTCCGTGCGTCCTTCTTCCACTCCTACTTTACTGAAATAGTCTGAACAGGGGACCGGTTCTGACTCCCCCCCCCCCCCCCCAGGAGAGCATCTCCCCGTTCCATCACACCCTCCCGTAGTCAGGGGCCTGAGAAGCCCTGAGCACGGAGCAGGCGACGGTATGAGCAAGGACAGAGAAGACCCTTCAGTTCCACTTAGAAGAAATGGAGGGTTTAACATAGTGTGAAATTCAGAGGGAGCAAGGTGACATAGATGCCACTTCGAGATCCCGTCCCGTGTGTCCATTTACTGACGGCACCCAAGGCGATAGGAATACAGAGCGAGTGTGTGGTGTATTAATAGCCCGGCACTGACCAATTGGGTGTCTGTGTAATTGAATCTCAGTGACATGATCTGGCGTACCAGCACTTAGTCACTGCGGGGTGGAAGTGCGTGTGCGCTGGGAAGTTTGCGATTGTGTGATTTCTCGAGTGCCACTGTGTCCCTCCCCTCGCCCTCTTGACCCCTGCAGGCAGGCCGGTCGGCTGGAGAGACCATAAGCTCTAACCGTCTATTTCCTACGCTCTAATAAGGACGCGCCCAGCAGACACCTGCGGGCTCCAAAGGTCACGAGAAGCAACCGGGCCTGAAAACGGATTACCCAAAGCAGGGGCGAGGTAATTATCGAGACAATCATAAATCGGCGTGAAGCCGACGGAGTTTCCCCTCACCCCCGGCACACAGAGTGGATTTAGTGGAGGGAAAAGGGGATTGGGTTTTGGCCATTACTACTCAGCCTCGAAGGCCACTCACCTCCGCTCAGTAGGGATGAATGGGGACTGCCGTACTAAAATTGGACACAGAGAATTGCGAGTAACGGGGAGCGTTCTCCCGGCGAGGACAGAAACCTCCAAACATCAATATAGAGAAGAGAACGTGCTGGGCCTTTACAGCGTATGGGGAGAACGATCCAGAGGACCCAGCGCGGCTTCCTCTCCGGGACATCGACGGGAGTGGGGTCTTATGTGAGACTTAACGATCTGGAAAGGGTCACTGCACCATGCAGGACGAGGGTGCCTCACACAAAACGACGGCGCAAGGAGGAACTGTGTCACGTTTCAGGACGTCGTCCTACTAACCATTGTGACTGGAGTGGGGCCATGAAATGAGAGAGGCCTGCAATCTATTGGGAGGATCATCGAATGTGAATGTGGCCTGTCGGTTTGGCGGCGGAAACATCCGAAAAGATCAACAACAGAATGAGGCTGAGAGTGAGAGAAAGCGTGAGAGAGAGAAAGAGAGAGAGAGAGAGAGAGAGAGAGAGAGAGAGAGAGAGAGAGAGAGAGAGAGAGAGAGAGAGAATTGTTTTAAAAGCGGAGCAACAGGAGGGATCTGCATTCCGACCGACCAGACGAATCAGGGAATTCAAGCCGCAGACACGAGGCATCAGCACCGCTGCTCCCTGTCATCGGATTGTATCAACTGTTTAATCACCTGTGACACAGGGAAATGGAAAGTGTTCAAACGTTTTCCCATTTTGATAACTCTCCGGCCCATGTATTTTTAGGCTGCCACTAGCTTGTAGTCGGACCCCATTAACTTCATAAATGATGTTTTAAACGCCTCGAATTATTGAAATGGCCCTCATTTTCTGTGCTATCACATTGATGAATGGCGCGCCTGTCTCCTTTGGCCCGTTCGAGAGCCCCGTCGCGACGGCTACAGTCCATGGAGCGAGGGGTAAAGAGACGCTGACTGGAGATAACGCTCCCACTGGCTTTCATCAACATCCATGCGAAGGCAAACAAGTCACGGCTGAGCAGGTGTGAATTGAATCCGTGGCTTCTCGAATCCAATGGAAGCCCCGTGCAGTCAAAGTGATCCACTAATGTTTTGTTCGGCCTAATTGAGCGCTTTCCCTTCATTTTAGCCCCCTGTCTTCATCCTGCCCCTAATGGCCCGGCTTCCCTGAGTGTGTGTAATTACATTGCTGGCAAACTTACAGGGGCTGAAATGTAAAGCCTCTGGATGCTGAAGGAACCCCTCTGACTAGAGAATTACATTTTTCCCCTTTCAAGGTTTTTGCATTATTATAAATGTGCGGTTAACGAAGTTTGGCTTCAATGTCTGTGGTTGGAAAAAAGTGTCTCAGTCGCCCTCAGCCTTGAAAGCGCCCACGCTGAGAGAGGTCTTTACCAGTTCAAATGAACACTTTGACGGCGCTCCGGCACTGAGTTAGACCTTGAAGTTGACATGGACCTGCGCCCTGGCAAACCTGTTAACCACTGACAAAAGACATCTGTCAATAACAGGACCGGAGTCCAACAAGACCTGTGCCTCTGTAAACCTGATTTGGTTCCAGGCTGTTGATTCAGTGGCCCAGTGGAAGACTTGGCAGACACACGGCGAGGTGGCTTATACAGGACTCGAAAGGTAAGCATGCCGTCAGCATTACTGTTGTGAAGTCCACCTTTTAATCCTTGACAGTACTAGCTTTCACCCGACTTCAGTATGCATAGTTAATGACATAACACTTTTAAACGGTCTGATTTGTGACTGTTGCAGACTTTCTGTCACTGTTTTATAATGAGAGAAATCTAATGATAGACCAGAATGAGTCTATACATAGATGATTACTCACAGGGTTTTTGCTTTTGAAGAAAATAGTTTTTTTAACATCTCAATGAATTGTCTCCATATGTTTTCTAGACGCAATGTTTTAGTTTGAGTCACCTGGTTTGCCCGAACCAGGAAAAGTCCTCAGTAACACCTACTGCTTTTAAGCTGTATTTGAAACCTTTCCCAAAAAAAATACAACGTAACGCTTGGAACTAATATTTGACTCAAAACCACACATTCAGTGCACAACCGTTAATCACACAAACACAAATGTACACACACACACACACACACACACACACACACACACACACACACACACACACACACACACAAACAAACACTCACATACATGCACACACACACACACATAGTCAAACACACACACACACACACACACACAGACACACCCAGGCAACCACTGACCTGCAGAGGTGGTCGTTGCGACACGTCTTGCGGATCTCCAGGCAGTTAGGCTTAACCTTGTCCTCGAAGGAGCATTGGGGTACGATGGTCTGCCGGCGGCGCTCCGAGCACCCCTCGTGCTGGCAGGGGCAGAACAGCAGCTGGTGGCTGTACTCGCTGGGCACCCGGTCGAGGAACTGACGCAGGGTCTTGTGGCAGCGCTTGCGGTTGCAGCTCTCACCTTTGTTGGGGTCGCCCTTGGTGCACATGGCGATGTAGGCCGAGCGCTGCCTCTTGCAGGCGCTGTCCAGGTTGCAGGCTTTGGCTGCGTCCAGGCAGGGATTGCATGTCTTGTCGGTTTCAGGGCACTGGAAACCTTTAGGGGCCACTGTGTGCATCCCTGGGTAAGGAGAGACAGCAGGATTACCAGAGTTTGATTTACTAACGATGTTTGACCTTCGTCCACAGAGAGGAGAGGTGACAAGTTGGACGGAGCAAACAACAGGCATTCCGATTGTACGGTCACAGTGCCACAAAACTCTATCCAGATGCTACAGAGAGAATGTACGGTCACAGTGCCACAAAACTCTATCCAGATGCTACAGAGAGAATGTACGGTCACAGTGCCACAAAACTCTATCCAGATGCTACAGAGAGAATTTTGAGTCATGTATTTCTTTTTTTGGAGACACAGTGACGTGGCTCTCTGGGTCAAAGACACTTGTTGCCAAGTCCTGGGCATAGCGGAACACTCAGCTATGATTTAGACATCCTCCCACTCTGGAGAATGAGTCTTTGTGACAGGTGTCTCAGAGAATTAAGCAAATGAAAGTCCTAGTTTCATTTCGAAAATTAAAAACAGCATTCTCTCCAACTGTGTTTTGAATTAGTTCAGGCTTTAGTTTGAAAGTGAATACAGTGTTTTATAGTTAAGATGATGTGTTATGAATATGACTTAACGTTCCTAGCAAGAACTTAACAACCTTCAACAATGTCTAACAGCTTCATAGAATCATCTTTGCATAGATTTTTTCTCACAATAGTAAGAAGTTTGCTTTGAAGGCATGCATAATGTAAACTAGCATAATGGCCAGCCCTGCTCTTTCTCTCACCACTCTCATTTAGTTGGCACTCTTGATGAGGGCCTTGTGACCCAGTTTTAGATCTTGTGAGTGTTTGGGCCACTCAAGGGTTGTTCAATATCATCTGTCTTTGCAGTGAGCCTCGGGAGAGACTCCTGGAGCTAGCCCATATCCACTCGCACTGAATAATTAATTTTCCATGGCCTTCAGTGAAAAGTAAGTGAAAAATGTATGGATTTGGATCATAACTTTGTGCTGAATTCATCTTCAAGACACATTCTACTATTGTAGCTGGTTGATAAAAATAAACTTTTACATTGTGTGAAATGGATGACCTCCAGCAACATTGACGAGCATATTTGTCAAGTAAGGATGTTTAATAAATAGCACCAAGCCACAAGGTATAGCCGCTCAAGGACTTGGCAAAGACTCCGGACGGAGCTACGCTGTTATACAAGCTGCCTATTTGGACAGTTCACAGACGCGGTTAGCCACTCCTTTTTCCATTGCAAAGTGATCGCAAGCTACAACACTGCAATTACCCCTTACGTCCACACATCATATTTGTGGAGAACAAATGACGCCATTAGGTGGGTTTATACCCCAAAATATTGTGCTGTCGTGTTACGCCTTGCACCTATTCCGGAGATATACAGGTCATAAAACAGTATCACGTTTCCTCGGTGTGTGCCTCTTGTCTTCAGGCTATATTAGAAAAGTTAACCTCACCCCCTCAAGATAATGATATTTCAGAGGACGCCGTGGCCGAGTTGACACCTAGCGAGATTCATCTCTTATTCAACAGAACCAATCTCACTCTGTGTCTATCAGGCCGCTGCGGGAGGAAGCAGCCCATTCATTTGGAACGGGAGACTGGCCGGGCCACCGTATCTGAGGGGCGCACGGCTGATGATCAATTCGAGAAATGAAATACATATATGGGGAGAAGACATCGTCGCGTGGAGGCGAGCGAGGGGAAGAACAGACGGGGCCCGCGGTTGTAAGTGATCCCAGCGCGTGGGCCCACCCTGACAGTGCGAGGAACGGAAGAGGGCGGGTGATCATCAAAGGCCACGGCCGTGTAGGTTTGGGTTAGGGGACGAGTCGTTAGGTTGAGGCAAGGTTAAAACGAAGCGTGCCGGGGAGGTAAACAGAATGTGTTGCTAGACAGGGTCACACGCGGAGGGTGTGGGGGCGAACGGTGCGCGCCGCCCAAAGCACCGCGCTCGGCTTGGGAAGGGAGAAGAGAAAAACGCACGCCCTGGGTTGGGCCATCTGCCATTGACGATTGAGAGGAGCACCGGCGTTGGCCTCAGTCAGGAGGGAGGCCAATGTGGGCCAAGCCTGGCCGAAGCGGACCGGGTCGGTTGTAACCCTTTGGGCCAGCTGGAGGGGAGGTTAGCAGTCCTGTCCAGTAGGGGTACAGCAACATAACAGTGATGGATTGCAGCACCTAAATCTCCCCTGGCCATCTGCAGCCTCTAATGTGGGCCGCAGGGGGGGCCGCAATGAAAAGAAAATAGGAGAGAGATGAGCCACAGAGATTTATTTGACCATGCAGCACTGCTACAGCGCCAGCCTTTTTTACTGGTTCTGATTGGGGTGCCCGGATTGAATTCAGCGATCTCAGCCAAAGGATACCCTGAGGCCAACACCAAGACACAAAGCTCTTCTGACGCCTCGGACATCAGGACACCAACAGGATGGGAGGGGAAGAGGGAGTGTAAACGGATAAATGGATGGATGGATGAACGTATGGATGGATGGATAGATGGATCGGTCGATAGATCGAAGGAAGTACAGAAGGAAGGGGACGGAAGGGCAGATATGGAGTGTTGGGTTACAGCTGAATAATAGATTTTCTGAGTGCATCATGATAAAGGTTTTCCAAAGAACCCATTTTTCAGTCAGTCTAGATAAGGAGGGGTTGATAAACAAGCGATAGGGAACTTTGGAAATGGAAAGACCGTCGCCTATCTCAGGCAGAATTGAGTCCGCTTGATTACAACGGAGCGTCATTAGAGGGAGGGAGAGGGCGATGATCAGTCGATTTTTACCAACAGATTGGCCAGCCACTTATCCAAGGGCTGAAGAGATTTCAATTAACCCAGGCTATCAGCACTGCAATCAAGAGCTCTTTCCATCACACAGTCCACTCCAATCTGTCTAGCTATTACATTTCCCCGGGTTATCACTGTGAGCAAATGAATGGATGAATAAACAAATGAATAACTACTTGAAACTGTATTTCTGACAGTTTGTTGGATTAATCTCACCATATAGGTAAAACAGGTCAATCTGATCCAGTGCAATCAGCACTTTACTGCAGCAATCACAAAGGGCCGATCATACTTTAGTGTGTGGGATGAGACTGGCGAGACATCCAATGCAATTGAGGCACGCAGTCTTTTGTCGGGAACTCTGCGGCGAGTTTTCGGACAGTTTTCAGGAACATTGTAATGACAAGAGATGAAAAATGTGTGTGTGTGAGGAAACAATAAATAATTGTTAATTGTCTGAATCTTTCTCCAAATAAAAAGGAAGAGCAGACAAATGTGCACTCCTGTAATCCGGATGTATGACCGATACGGTGAACAGGTTTTGAAAAGGTTTCTCCTCTACATGGCGGCCTCAAGGTATGAACTCATGACGATGTCCATCGCATGAAGAGGACACATGCCAAATCAATGTACTCATTAGAGCATGAGAGAGATCAGAGAGAGAGAGATTGGAAACATATCGAAGAGGGAGAAAGAAAGCGAGGGAGAGACAGATAGAGAGAGAGAGAGATAGAGAGAGAGAGAGATAGAGATAGAGAGAGAGAAAGAGAGAGGTAGAGAGAGAGAAATAGAGAGATTAAAGGCGTAAAGAGAGAGCGAGAGCGAGCGGAGTAGGGACATGGTCAGAGATTTGAAGGCCTTTTTTCCCCCCGACAATAAAGGATCTTCCTTCCCCAGTAATTGCTCTCCCCTCTGCCTTATTTGAATCCTGCATTTCATATATCATGCTGTCCTCCAGGGACGTGCTGCCGCAGAGGGAAGTTCAGCCCAGGTTGAGCCCGGCTCTTGCCTTCCGCTATGCTCACAGTAATTAGGATGGGTGCCAAAGTTTGGATTGAACACGGCCCTCGGTGAGTGTGCATGAGCTTGTTAGAAAGTCTTTAGCCCGTACCCCTAGGAACGTGTCAAGCAGTGCCGTGTCAAAAGGCTCATCAGTCATTAGCTCAGTGGCGCTGTCACTTCGGGGCCTCCCGGGGGGCCAGGGGTGGAGGGCTTTATAAACCACCAGCCCGTCACTTCCCTAAGTCTAGCTCAGCACGCTGGAGTTCTTAGGGCTTTAATTCTATTCCATTCTAAGGCCTAATTTAAGTACACGTATAGGTTCATTTCCAGCGAGGGCAGGTCCACAAAGCTATGCAGCTTTAAACCTGGATCGCCCTTCCTTCTTATTAAGGTTTGCCAGGACGTCAACTTTAATTCCTTGCTGTAGCCCTTTAGGTTTTAGCATTCTGATTGTGATCGGAGCTGTCACGCTGGATAATTCCTTCAATGCTCCATCATGTTTGGCAATCATGCATAGCAGACCTGAAACAAATATCGCTGCAGAGCAGTGCAGTGCAGGCAAGCCCATTCTAATCTAACGTTGCATCAAGATGCTGGCTTTGCCACCACGCATATTCCCAAAACGTCCGAGCAGAATGCTTAATTGTGCCAACAAAACAAACTAATGAGAGTTGCCATGCCGATGTCGGGAGGATTATTCAGTATTCAATTTAATACCACCTTGTTAGAATAACGCTGACTTCAACAAAGAGCTTCCCCCATTATATTAGCCCATGCCAACTCTAATTATAAGTCCTGTGAGAAAACACACTTATTGTAAGAATAAACTGATTAAAATCTCACACGCACGCACACACACGCACACATACACACACACACACACACACACACACACACACACACACACACACAGACACACACACACACACACACACACACACACACACATACTGAAACACATTTACTCAGCTTCCTGCACACATACTAAACATATTTGCACTCGCATACAAACACAAAGAGACACACATACATGAGTGCTCAACAAGACCTGCGCGACAATCCATAAGTTATTGATATAAGGTGATTAATAAGACAAGGTGAATATGTCCTGCTTTTCCCAGCATGCTGAGCACGACTGCTTCACCGATCCTATGCTCCCTAGCCGTAGAAATAGGTTTCTAGATTTTAATTGGATGGTGGAACCTCTGAGCTGCGAGGGAGAGGTGAGAGGCTTAGTGGCAAGCGCTGGAAGGGCTAACTAAGGGGTGTCAAACTCAATTCCTTGAGAGACCCTGCACATTGCTTTTCAGACTGGCCTCTGCTCCTAATAAGTTAATTAGCTCACATTGGGTCAAAGGGATGGAATATATTTTGCACAGAATAAAATAGAGATTAGATATAAACTCAATATCATTGCACGCTAAAGGGGATTCTGTGTTCATCCAATATTTGAGGACAAAGTAAAGCACATAATGAGATTAAAAAAGAGCCCACATTTAATTGAGTATAGGGCTATTGACATGTACAATCAAAAAGGAAAATAGTGAATTTCCTAGGTTGGTCGTTTCTTGAGGCAATGCGGGCAGACTCTCACTTTTGGGGTCTTTGATGCCTCTGTGAGCTCGAGGACACAGCGGTAGAACACAGCGGTAGAACACAGCGGTAGAATACAGCGGTAGAATACAGCAGTAGAACACAGCGGTAGAATACAGTGGTAGAATACAGCGGTAGAACACAGCGGTAGAACACAGTGGTAGAATACAGCGGTAGAACACAGCGGTAGAATACAGTGGTAGAATACAGCGGTAGAATACAGCGGTAGAATACAGCGGTAGAACACAGCGGTAGAACACAGCGGTAGAACACAACGGTAGAACACAGCGGTAGAACACAGCGGTAGAATACAGCGGTAGAATACTGCGTGTGTTTGGCTTCTATTTCTTTCCCCACAAATGGTGCAGTCCCTTATCTCCCATGCACTAAAAACTCTTCAAGTTGTGGAGATTATTTTTCAATTTCCCAACTGTCCTCCTGGCGAGAGTATTCCTCTCTCCTTGTGGACGTCACCAGATATCCCATCCCTCGGCTTCATTCCAATTCAACATTTACAGAAGTCATTACGGATGTTTGTCAGAATCAAAGTGAAAAGGAGGTGCCAGATATCAACTGGTGTAATTACTTCCATGTTCGCCTGTGGGTTTCTAGCACCAGCAGGATCAATTATTCCAGCCTAAAAAAAGGAGACATATTAGGATTCGATCTTAACTGGGGGCTAGATAAAGTTTTAAGAGCCAATCAGATATTTCACCTGTGAGAGAGTGAAGGAAACAGTTGAAGTGAAAAGGGGTCGGTAATGAGTCCCTGCTGTATCTTCATATTACCATGAACATTATAGCTGGACCATTCTTGGTCGAACAGTAGCCTTTTTTAATCAAATAAGAGGAACGCAGCTCATCTTAACAAACCCAACCTCAAAGTAATCGCGTAGGGTGCTTCTATATTCACAGCTACATTCTCCAGTTGTCCTCCCATTTCCATTTCATCACGCCAGCGATGCTTTCATAAACAAACACAACGCGCCTGACTTCAAGCTATGGGGATTATACAAGAAGCGTGTCTTTCTTGTACCTCGGAGATAGGAAACAAAGTGAAACGCTTCGACCAAGGGGAGGACACGTCTGGGCTGAATCTACACTGCTGCTGGCAAACCTGGAGCTGGCTGATCCTTCTGGCCATTACTGTCGGAGCTGGATGAAAGGAAACGATTGAATTTTCAAGCGACTATAGCCTGTAGCAGTGGCCCCGCATGGCCCCTCCAATGGCACCTATTTTACGAGACACCTCTCTCAGTGGCGGATGCCATTGTAGCTGCGTCTTATACTAAGATCTGCATTGATTAGGCATGCCCTTGCGGTAATAACCAGTAAATGAAATGTGAGTAATAGTTCCTTTGCTGAGTGCTCGCTGTTTAATTAGCAAACCAAATCGGAAATCAAACTGATAGGAAAGTCAATGGACGGAAAATATGGAGCACTGCAGAATTGAATTGTTTTGGCTTACTAACAGTTGGCTTGGTATACTAGGGATAATGTGCCTACTAAGTAGTTCATATTGTTATAAGAGGAAAGGGGTTGTGTTGCATGTTTTACTTGATGATACTTTTCAATGGTGAGAATTTTAAGCAAAACAGAATCCGGCTTGCAAGACCAAATGGATGTGTAGGATTTTTTTCTCCCTTAGTTCAGCAAATATTTTATCAAAATAAAAAGGGCATTGGATATTGTGGGGGTGTGAAAAGAGTCTTGGTTGTTCTCAAAGTAAGGTGAACGATCTCGGTCTCGTTTCACATGATGAACTGTCAGAGAAAGCAGTTTTATCTCACCTGAGATGATGGATGCCAAGCGGAATGCGTCAGGATGGCGAACAGGCGCCACTGGTTCGTATGGGGAGGCCTCATGCAGTTCTCCACCTGGGGAACAGACATGATGATAAGTGGATGATAGTAGTGGACATGATGGGTGGTCTTGGTCATTCACAACAGCAGGACATAGCAGAGTTCACGCAGGAGAGGGAGGATCACAGCAATCTGGAAACACCTAGAAAGGCACACATTAAAACCTTACGGTCTCATTCAAACTCAGATTCTATGAAATGTCTTGGTCCAAATTATGAATTGTCATATTGATATTTGTATGCGTAAGTCACAGTGGTGCATTAAACACATTCATAATGTTTTTGAAGCAAAGCTGAAATGGAGAAATATCTCACCTTATCAAGGGATTTGATACCGAGAACAACTAAAGACAATATCCCGAATTTTCTTCCTTTACTGGAGTTGAAGGTTCATTAATCGGTCTGTGCAGAAGCTATCACACACCCACCCCAGCAACTGCAGCCCTGACAACAGCAGGCTCATTTTGTGTTATGCAAAAAAAAAGATGACTTGCCATGGTCAGATAATTTCCTTTTGGAGAGAACATTTGGTTGGGGTGTGCCACAATATGTGAGGGAGTGGGGTTGAACGAAGGCTGTTTCCCAGCTCTGAAATGCCAGGAATATGTTTGTAAAAAAAAAAAAAAAAAAAAAAATTCAAATTAGCACTTGACTGACTGAGGCGCTCCCCTGTGCCTGGCTCTCGGAAGCCCCTAATCCTGCATTTAAAATTCACAGCCATTCGGTGTGATGCAGACAAGCCCTCCAGTGTGTAATAGCTTTGCATTCTGATCCTAACGGAAACACAGCAAGGCTGTTTTGGGACGGCGGGAAGCCCCAGCACAGCAAATGAGAAAATTCAGAGGCTGTGGGGAGATGGTTGGACTCGCTGGATAACCATCCCATCAGTAGATATCTCCCCCATTTTGTTTATCATCACGCTCCTCCGTTGCTTTTTTAATAGAGGATTTTACCCCGATAAAAGTTTTCAACCAGCTGTTCAGAGCGCGATGGAGGCTTCAATGGGAAGAAGAGTTGTGTGTAGGCGAGTGTTTGTTTCTCTGTGTACTCCTGTCTGCACACTTGCATTTGACTCGCCGTAAACAAATAAAACGCAAACACGCTTTAATCATCCCACTGGAATTATCCCTTCTTTGACGCCGGGGTTCAGTTTGATGAATAAAAACAAAGGGAGCTTAACAACTGTTTTATTGCATTCTCTGTCCCCTGAGTCCAGGGAAAAGACAAACGGTTGAAGAGCTAATTGAAGAGTGTCCGTAATCATGGGCAATTATTTTGCAGGCATATGGAGCAGTTGCCCAATAAAGGGTACCAACATGAACGGTTATAGCACCGTTACTGTCAAGAGCAGTAAGTCACTCTGGGAACGTAGGACGCCCCATTTCTACTGTTGCTTGACTAGTTCATCATCACTACAGCCTGTTCGCACAGTGTTGCCCATTTTCACAACATGCGGCAGCTCAGCGGGATTCTTCTGAAAGCAGCTATTGACTGGGGTGGGGGAGTGTGTGTGTGTGTGTGTTTGTATATGTTTATGTGTGTGTGTGTGTGTGTGTGTGTGTGTGTGTGTGTGTGTGTGTGTGTGTGTGTGTGTGTGTATGTGTGTGCATGTGCGTGTGTGTGTGCGCGTGTATGTGTGTATTAAATAGCCTTTCACACGTGTGTATTTGGGTAGGATTGTTTGGCAGGATTAGTTTGTTTGTTTCTGTGTGTGTACGAAAGCGTGTAGGTATGTAATGGTGCCGTTAAGGTGTGTAGAGGGGGATCCTGGGCTGCTGAACAAAGCCCCAACATTTGAATGGGTACCAGGCTTGCTATCAATAATCGTTTAACACCAAACACAATTCCAGACCATGCCACTGCCAGCATGAGTGTGTGTGTCCGTTTCTTCTATAGTTTGCGGCTATGGTGTGGCTGTGTGCGTATTTGTGTGTGTGTGTGTGTGTGTGTGTGTGTGTGTGTGCAAATCTGTATGAGTCTGTGTCTAGCTGTGCTTGTGTAAAATTGTACAAAGGAGGTAAGAATGACTTCCTCTGATCCCCTTTATCTATCCATCTTTGTTCATGTCTGTCTTCACATCTCAACTGAGGAAAGTGGAAGGCAGGCCAAACACGTGAGCTCGCCCCTGCGTGGCTAAGTACAACAACAACAACAACAACCTCGGCTCAATTGTAACCCCTCACGCAGCCATGGTTACCGGAGGCAAAGCTCCCCGGCAAACTTCATTCATCCATCGAACCCAGCCATTGTCCGCAAGCAAAGTCTTCTTTTAATCCAGCAATCTTTTTGGTGGTTCAATTATCTAAGTGCTCAAGTAACAAGTCAATGTGAAACAGTGTACGTGCCATTTCTTTGCAAACGAGGACTGTTCACCCCCCGATGCTGTTGAGTTCCTTTCTTCAATTGCAACATATGATCGCTGCATATCATCCATTACTTAAAAAGCCTTGTGTACACAGAGTGGATGAAGAATGCATAATGACTTGTTAACAAAAAGCAGCAGCACTTAATGCATTATCGATGCAAATTGTTCGTGTTCATTATGGTATCACTGTTCAATTCCAACAAGTACTTACAACCCCATCTTGCTTGCAGCATTTGGTAGTATTAAAGTAGTAGACCACTAAAAGGAACTACTGCGGGTTTTGGAAAATTATTGAAAAAAAAGATATATTGCATTACATTAGACATTTCAAAAATATGAATGGCACACAAATTGACAGCAATAATGTACCAAACAATTAAAAAAGTTACTTCTTCACCCACGCAAAAAAAATATCAGCAGGACACAACGGGCCATAGTAATCTAAAATAATTGAAAAGTAATCATACTGGATTACACGTTCCAGAGGATCCATAGATTACATTACTAATTACTATCATGTAATTTGTAGTCAGGAGCTGATGACCTTTCAAGCCAATAATTCTCAGCGGGTGTTCCTCCAGCACTGTTTCCTCTATGAAGTTGTGTTAGTTGACAGTCAACCCACATCCAATTATGCATTCATCAAGTGATGGGAATTCTTCCCAGCTGTTTAGTGGTATGATAGTTTAGCCGTAGGGCAACAACTTATCGTGGTAATTAAGACTCAGTTTGACTTCATCTGCTCTGACAGTGCTGCTCGTGGCCAGAGACAAGCAAATACACAACAGCGCCCCCTAAAGCACTTCCCTTTGGGTGGATCCGGAGGCTGGTTGCCCTCGGGGCTTTGGATTAAACCACTAGACCATGTCATGTCTGTCACATTCACGATTCATTATCAAAAAGGACAAGTCCTCAGGTGACAGAATGGTCCTAAGGATCTTTTATTTATTTATTTATTTTATTTGTCGAGGAACTGGCAAACAGCTCATGGCCCGAAGCAAAGTACATTTTAATAGCTGTCATTCCCCTCACTCCCTTTTAAAGGTGGGTACTCGCTCTAACCGTGCGCCTTTTGAATATTGATTTCATATTCCAGCCAACCGTTGACAGCAAGCGGTTGAGATTGGCCAACTAGGCTTTGCCAGTGGGGCTCTTCCACACTGCGCATTCAGTCATGCTCTCAGAAAAGCCTCCTGACAGCAGTGAATCCTAATGGCCGCATCACGACAGCATTTATGAAGCCCAATGGGCTGTCACTCTCCTCATGCGGAGGCTGAGAGCTCCACCACGACAATAGACTCGTCCACCAAAACGCGCGCGCCCGCGCCCAAACGCACGGACACACGCGCTTGCCAAAGTGTGAGCGTTCTTTTCGGTCAAATTCAGTGCTGCGTTGCGGCCCTTCACATACACTACAGAAAATCATTAGAGGCATTTACAAGGACGAACAAAGGCCAAACGGTTTGGTCATCATATTTCACAAATACTTTTCCCATTTTTTGGGAGAGGTAGAGGGTGTCCACTAGCCCTATTGATCTGTCCCAGACTATTGACAGTATTTCTCCTTTGAAGATGAAGTAGACAGCTAGTGAGGTTCGCTGCTGGGACAAACTGAGAGGACATACTCAGCATGCAGGGCCCACCTCCCGTCCCCTTCACCACCTTGCTGGAGAAATGTTTTCCTTATGACAGTGGATGGCTAAGGTAATGGTCGGTGACTGCTACCATTGCTCATAGTAATGATGGTTTCACCCAGGAATACTGTGTACCTTGGTAACCCGACTATGTGCTCTCCCCTGACTCACTCTCTCTCTCTCTCTCTCTCTCTCTCTCTCTCTCTCTCTCTCTCTCTCTCTCTCTCTCTCTCTCTCACTGAAAAGTTTTGTTTTTGTTTTTTTCACTTCTGCTGTGCTTCCCATGTAATGTCCCTTAGCCTTAGCCACCAGCTGACCATATTATGCCAGAACAGGGAGATATTCAGATTCTGACCTTTAGCAAATCGGCTTTCATAAAGACAGGGCATAAATCACCTCACAAATCCGCTTCTTCTGGTAGTTCCATGTAAGCTCTCCTTACAATGGCCTGGGACTGTCTGCTGGACATTCCTGTACAGCGTATGGTTTGGTCTCTCTGCAGGGCAGGGTACAACTGCTTGGCTAATTCATTTTCTGTGGGAGACGTCAACGCAGAAGATTCTCTCATTGGAATCGGCTTCACAGCAGGAAAAGGTATACTGTATGTATCCAAGAAAACTCTTTGATAATCAGCGAGTTGGAGCTGACGTGAAGCCCAGCGTTAGATCCACATGAGGCCTCCGTCACAATGGAAAGAAAACTGTAGCCACCCTTATGTTACAGAGAGCCCATTAAAATCCAGGCAATTACTTCTTTTATAGATTCAGACTTCTAACCCTTTGTCATCTAAGAGTGAGACGCTCAGCAAGAGAGAGAGAGAGAGAGAGAGAGAGAGAGAGAGAGAGAGAGAGAGAGAGAGAGAGAGAGAGAGAGAGAGAGAGAGAGAGAGAGAGAGAGAGAGAGAGAGAGAGAGAGAGAATACAAGAAGTAGAGAAAGAGAGAGAGAGAGAGAGAGAGAGAGAGAGAGAGAGAGAGAGAGAGAGAGAGAGAGAGAGAGAGAGAGAGAGAGAATAAAAGAAGTAGAGAAGGAGATAGATAAAGAGAGCTAGAAGGAGGGGAGCAGGGCACGCAGATAAAGAGACCAATCGCAAGCTAGCCATCATCCATCAAGGACAGCTGAATTGATGCTTTGAATACCTGGCATTTCTGGCGGAATCACAATTAGCCGGTCACATGTGCAATATTACAGTAGAGTACAGTAACTAGCACTTTGCAGTTTTAAATACCAAAGCATTATGATTGACCAGCTTCCATGTGCATGCCATGTAGCAGCACTGTGTTTTATTATTCATTATTCAAACCACTAAGCCACAAAAAATATCCTATGTTACAATAGGACTCAGATTTCTAGGGTGCTACAAATTCAAAGGCTCAAAGGGGTGAAGTCTCACTGGACCATTTACAGCCGCATTTGGCCGCAAGGAAAAAGGCCATTCTATAAAGTGACAGCATGAAAAGGGAATGGTTTGGTTTGCACTACAATAGCCACACTATGCTGTTCCTTCTAGGATGCTATCAATACAGAATACAGTCCTTTAACAAAAGAAAATCCCAGAAGGGCTGCCTTAAAACCTGAATGCTCTTTAGAACAACTCAGGTCAAACTTTCCTGTTTGGTCCAAAAAAGGTTGTTGTTTTTCTAAGAGGCTTTGCTGCGTTTGGAGCGGGTCTGGGGGGAATTGGCCTTCATGTTTGTTTCCAGAGGAGGGTGTTGTACACGGATTGTTTCCAGTTAACAAAAGCTTGGTTGACTGCACAATGGATCGTGATTAGATTAAAGCGGCCCAGTAAGAGCTTTTGGCCTGCATTAAGGCCCGCTTTATCTCCCCGGACTGGGCCGAAGAAGGACAAGCGAATTCTTCGCAGCCCTGTACGAGACGAGCTCAGTTAAGGGCACATCATAGGCCTCCCTCCTCCGCAGATAGCTGGTGTTGAGCATCCTGCACACAGCCCTGTACGAGACGAGCTCAGTTAAGGGCACATCATAGGCCTCCCTCCTCCGCAGATAGCTGGTGTTGAGCAGCCTGCACACAAAGAACGCAGGTGAAAGCCGCGGCGAGGCGGAGCGGAGACTCCTCTGATGGCAGGAGCGTTTCACTTGAACTGCGTGTCAGAAAGCCTCTGCCGCTGTCAGGCTGATGGAGTGCAACTGGTGCCATGAGTAATCAGCACGGAGGAATCGCCTCACGGGTCACAAATGTCCCCGAGACAGCACAGCAACTTAGCCATGCTTCGCTAGGCCGTCAAAGCTTCCCGATAGGCCTGCTGTCCCGCACAGCCCCCATTCGACATCGATGGCGGAAACAACGTCAATATCTGAGACACTCTTCATATTCACACCTTTAAGAGAATATTGAACAGACCCTAGAAGGCTGGCGCGATGAAGTATTATCCCTGTCCTCGGTGTAAGTGGAGGGCTAAGGGCCATTGAACGGCGGGATGTTAACCTAATAATATGGTAATTTGGAACACTTTAGGTGAAAACCAATAGCCCTCCCATAACAGGTCGCACTGATGTAATTCCATTATTGCTCCATTACTTTGCAGAAGAGGAGAAAGCATACATTTTTCATGGGGAATTTCAGGGGGTCGCTCTATCACGCAGCAGGCGGTAGATTAGCTAGGGGTGGCCCACTGGGTGCGGTCCGTATCAGTCCTACACCTAACCCAATTCTCAGTACTTCTAACATGGGCTCTGATAGATTCAAAACAAATCATATTGGCCTATATGGCTTTGTTGTATTCACATATATATGCAACGCTTGGTCTTGATGAAAGATTGTGTGACCAAAAAGATAAGTCATTAACCCCTTTATCGGTACGACCCTTTAATGGAGGGGGGCATGTGTACAGGCTGGAACATGGTGACCCATTAGCAATGCTGGGGCTACAGCAAAGTAGAGGGAACCGTGTCAATCAGTGCAACCCGGTATTCAGCCATTTAAATGTCTGGCAAAAGCTTTTATTCCTCACATTATCATTATAAACCACTGTGAACTCTAAATTACAGGTTAGGAAGAGGTCACTGCAGTTACTGTGGAATAAATCCCAGGGTGAACAGCGGCCATCTGTGCCTCAGCATAGTGCCTGGAAAGGAGAAAAAAAAGGCTCTGGATGAGCTCACCTTCAGTGAGACCCATGTGGATGCTCCAGTAGCTCTGCAGACACTGCAGCTCCTTCTTCATGCCTCGCTTGCAGCGGCAGTCATAGAGCGGGGAGCCCTGCAGCACCTCCAGGGCCGCCTGGCACTCCCGGTTGGTATCCAGCATGGCGTCGCGCTCCTTGCCCACCAGGCACTGCCGCATCACCCGGTAGCGGGAGCTACAGTGCGGGTTCTGGTTGCACATGTCGCTAGCCTGCACGCAGTCCATCCAGTCCTGGGCGGAAGGCCCAGCCCCAGCCCCAGCTTCAGCTCCAGCTCTGTCCCCAGTCAGGGCAAGGGCCAGGGTGGAGCCTGAGGGAGTGCCCCAGGAACATGCAGCCTCATCTGAAGGGAGATATGAGGGAGGAGAAGAGGGTCTTTTAAAGTGCTGGCATGGTGTTGGCCGCTAAGTGGGCTATGGTTGTGCGTACAACTGTTGCGTCAGAGAGTGATTTTCTACGTTTGTTTGTGTGTGTGTGTGTGTGTGTGTGTGTGTGTGTGTGTGTGTGTGTGTGTTTGTCTGACTGACTCTTTTTATTAGCTTTTGACTATTCATTAGTAAAGCCCGAATTCATCAGGTCCTCAGATATTTTAATCTTTATGCAATCTCACATATACCCAAAGGACATAATTGGCATATTTAGGTAAAGATGAAATGCTTGCACAACAAAAACCTTTGATTAACAACACACATGATCTAGGTATCCACTGAAAGGGCGCACCAGATAGGCTCAGATGAATGCATTTCAGATGGAGGCAATAATGTGTCCAATCGAGCTGAGAACACACACCTTGCTGGTCAAAGAGACAAGAGAGACACCTTGAGGATGCAGCTAACCTCCAGATTGATGCAGAGGTATGTTCTGCCTGGCATTCAATCTAGACTGCAATCCTACCAACAAATGTAATATTGGAGTCCGAATTATATCGGGAACCGTTAATGGAAGGAGATGATTGTTATGATGAGGTTGATAATAATCACGATGTCAAATATTAGGATAAGTACTGGCGGTGATATATTCGTTTTCTTACCAGCCACTCAGACAAAGTGTAATAATTTTGTTATCACAAATTATGATTACGATAAATCACCATATAAACACATTTCTTCCATTTGAATTTGTTGTGTGTCAAGTTGACCTCAAACATTAGATTATAATTTAAGTGGAATTATACCGTTATTCACTAATAATGACAATGCAAGTAAACTAAAGCATTAAAACCTAGATTATACAATTTGTGTGGCCAATTTCTTTTAGTAAGTAAGTAAGCAAATCATTATTAAAAGATTCTTAGACCTGCATGCATGCTCACCTAGTAGAGATACAAATATGTAAAACATCCACATAATGCTGAATTTGTTTAAAGATCACCGATCAGGTAAAAGATTCCTGCTCCAATTAAACTGTTAGTTCCCTCGTGAATGTGTTAAAATGCTTCCTTCTCGTGATCGTTGACCTCCGGCGTAACTAAAGGAATTTAAATATCCTCATAAAACTCCAAATAGCATGTGGCGCACCAATATGAATTTCTCAATAATCCAGAAAATAACAAACTATAGTTTTTTTCTAATCAAAAAACGGATAATCCCAGTGGTAAACTAAAGACAGTAGATCAATCCATAAAAGCTGTTATTTTAAGAGCCGCCTGAACTGTTCATTCCGAATAAACTGTGTCTTCTCTCCGCATAATCTCAGGTTGTTTGACTGTGCTAGGCTACTCTCCAAAAGCCGCGCGCCTCCGACTGACTTTAGAGAGAGTGTGCGTCTCTGTTTGACTGTTCTTCCATCAAATGGAATGACTTTTTGCAAACCAGTAGAGGGCGACGCTGATCCGCTATTTTGCCAGAGAGCAATGCACTGTCTTGTAAGGACATTCACTTCCTTTAGAAAATTAACTGATCGTAAGTTTAGCCTTCATAGGCTACTCACGTTGCATACGATTTCAGCCCACACATTGTCTGTGAAAGCCTTTGACATGATGTGGGAATACGACATTTGGATCATTTCAAAGCTCAATTCACACAGTTTCATCCATGATTGGGCCATAGTGAATAGAGAGGGTGCTACATGGTCAAGTGAATCACTTTTCCGTCATAGACAACCACAAAGACTTCATTCAGTTATACCATTTGTGAACTTTACAATGACCAGTATCTCCTCTGATGGAGAAACAGGGCGAAGAAGATGACAAAGCAGCATATTGTATTTGTGCTGAGTATAACAGGATGCATACAGCAAAGGGACAAGACTCCCATTTTCAACGAAAAAAAAAGTGTCACGGGCTTTCTCAATAAACAAAATGACTTGGTTGTGCATCCTAGCTTCGAATGGTGTTGGCCATCATAAATCTTTACAAATCTAGAAAACAAAGTCTCCATTTATAGAGCCAGTGACAGTGACAAACAGCCGGTCCACTAGCTCATAATGACGGCTAAGTGTCAGCCGGGGCCTTTATCCAAGGAGAAATGAGCGTGGGGGCTCTAATCGCAGCATCAGCCTATATTGGCCTGGGCCAGTCCACATCTCCCCTCAGAGTTTGATGTCTCTTTCATATATGGAGGAGGCCTGCTGGAAGGGGAAGGGGCAGATTATAAGGTGTGGCGCAACTTCGGAGACTCTTCCCTGAATCCATCCATTCCAGGGGTAACGCGGTGTCCTTACATTTTTTTCCCCCAGCAGTTTTCCATCAGATTATCAGGGTCCATGATGGGAGTTGATTGTAGTTGACATGGTATGCACTGGCCAGCTCCAGGGGGATTTGATTGCTCCGCTGCCGCTTCCTAGAGCCTTAGCAGCAACAATTAGAAAGGCCCCAGCGACACACAAAGGGCCACATACTCAACTGTAATACAATAAATTACCCTCCAAGTATGAATGTGGCTCTACGCATGAGTTACTTTGAGGACAACCGTTTTACCCCCAATCCCAGAGTTAGTGTGACTAAGCTGGTGAATATACCTCTTTGAATCCCTTTAAGAATTCAAGGGTTTCAAATGTCACAACGAGGAGCAGTTTGCTACCATTCTCTGGCAGTTATGCGACGGAGTATGTTTTTTCCAAGGGGACGCGTAAAGAAACATTGCTGAATAAAGACGTTGTGAAGAGCTTGTCCTTCAACCACAATATCTCCTGGCTCTTATCAGGCATCCAAATGAAACGTTAGACGTGCTTACAGAAATTTGCTTTAATTTAGCTAATTTACTCACATTTGGATTGGTACTTCATACATTTACCTGGAATCAAAAATTCCCCTGGTTGGCAACAATCATGAACCTTTTATTAATAGCCTAGTTTTACTTACAAACGAATTAGCATCAAATCTATTGCTTTGGGGTTAGAGGTGTGTGTGTGCCTCCTGATGCTGATGCCCTTTGGACAGAACCCTAATTAATCTGAACACAGGAGGACAAATAGAGAGAAGTTAACCATGGCTGATTAGATTAGGAGTTATGGGGTAATGAATGTGTAACCCAGGGAGACCTAGCAGACTGGAAATGCGAATAATGCTTAGATAACTGTCAGTTAACCTCCACTGCCTTGCATACTCTTTCACAGTTAGATGCATCCAGTAATTTAGGTCTGGATGACATTCTCTTATAGTGACCACAATGGCTAAATAGCAACTAAGCTGTTTACAACAATAGAAAAGATTGAGCCTTTATAACTATATTTCTATTAAAAAGCAGAGAACTGCCTTTTGAAAAAAAAGACAAATACCTCAAAAGAAACATGGAAAGATAACATATTTGTTCCAAAGATGCTAATGCTGTTTTTTAGATCAACTCCAGTCCAGGCGATAGATTGAAATACAGTAAGTTTTGAGTTTGACCTCTCCTGGGCACTTGATGGAGGCTATTAAACACTTTGGGGCATTTGTTTTCCTGGCATTTCAGATAATGTCCATTTTCTATCACATTATGTTGACTGAAATTGAATTTCCTCTGATGTATTCATGTATCGTAAGTGCATACCCTACCGCCAAGGGAGGACAGATTTTCATAGCCCTTCATGGATGCACTAAAACAAGAGAAACCGATGTGACTTTAGTGTAGTGGTTGGGTTTTATTTCATTTGTGATAATGTAAGTTCCCACATAAACAGTGCAAAATGCAAACATTGACGATACACCAAACCAATAGTTCTATAGTTCACAAATGTTCTGTTTTGCCTGGTGCCAATCTGTAACTTGTAGTTATTTGTGTATGAGCTTCAAACTCTGTTCTACCATTTGAAATACAATAAAATAATATTCATGTATTATTATATTTATATTTTTACTTAGACTGAGTCTGATTAATAAAGGGCTAAGGACCCACTCAGTTCAACAAATTTGAAATGGTCCCACAGTTGTGCAGGACATCATCTTCACAGAATAGTAATGGAGAATCGTGAGCAGAAGAGGTGGACGTGCTGCTGGTTCTGGAGCAGCAGTCTTCTGCAGAAGTCAGGCATCTGAAATCTCTAGCCCATGTGGTTGAACACTCCGTGGGTTCCATATGGAATATTAACGGGTACCTCGGCCCGGCCCAGTTCGCTGAAAGTCTTGGCATCAAGGACCAGCAGAAAAGTGCTTTTCTCCTGAAAGAAAAAAAGGTTTGAGGGAGATAGCGTTCATAGTAAAACAAAGGCTATTAGCCTCCTCTGGTGGACTATATTTGGCATATTTCGCCTCTTCAGTCAAGTAGAATTCTGCCTCGGGTACATTTTTTGACCCATAGTTGATGGGACGGCAGATACTAGTCAGTGGTCAGCGGGTCTCTAACCTTTCTGGGGGTGATAATGACAGACATGATGACACCGTCATCCTCCTCCATGGCGTTGGGCGAGGGGACGAACACCGGCTCAGAGGGGAACAGGCCCGGGTGACGCCATGCCTAAACACAAATCACACAAAGACCCCACCAGTCCGAAAATGGCTTTTGTCAACACCGAGGCTGTGAGCAAGTCATCCAACCATTAACCAAACCATGCTGTTTGTCTCCCCCTCCAACTAAGTTCAGACCCACCAGGTCAGGTCGTTGCTTTGAAAATCCTATATTCTGTCATGATCCACTATCACAACATGATAACAGGAGGCATATGTGTTGGACCAGACCTTGAGCTCCTTGGTGTGGACATCCATCTTCAGCAGGGAGTCGCTGAACACGTGTCCGAAGCCACAGCCGTAGTAGTAGCGGTAGGGTCGCGTGTTGTACTCGGCGTAGTTGATCAGGGGGAACTCCAGACCACCGTACTGCAGCAGCTGCTCATCATACAGCTCCTCGTGGGTGCAAAGGATCTGCATCGGAGTGCAAACGCAGGTTACTTTCAACTGTTCCAATTCATTCTTTGTGAGATGTGTCAAGATTCTTTTTTCTCCTGAATAAATCGAATCATAGAATGCTGAAAAAGAAACATGAAGGTTCAGGCTTGAACAACCAGAGACTCTCAGTGTTATTGTTAAACCTGTAAGAAAAGGCTGAATGCCCTTCAGACTGTTGGGAAACAGACCCACGTGCTTGTTAGCCTCACGTTGCAACTATCAAGCAAGTCAGGTCGCTCCATAAAATCACGATTCTAATCAATGTGTGGACGGCGATACAGAGGGAACTGTGCTGGGGAAAGAAAATGATCTGTAATGAATAGGCAACAGCGAGCAGCTCTTTTGGGACATCACTTCATGGCAGCCTGCTGTAGCAGACTTTGCATTTCTGACCTGAAACTTATGGTTAGCTCCGAATGATGGTCACTGGATCGGCTGGCCCAAGACTTCAACAGCAAACAAATCACAATTCAGGCCAACAGTGTAAAGGATATGTTAACAGGGCCAACAGTACAAAGGATATGTTAACAGGGCCAATAGTACAAAGAGAAACCTACCTACTGTTTTCCTAGGTGTTTACTTCCAATTGTGCATAAATACGTAGGGAAGTAAAACATGTAAGGTTTTCGAGGCCAAACACCCCTGCACGTATTTACATTTCAAATGAATTCATTACAGAGTTTTAATCCACGCTGATTCGTTTTCCATGAATTATTGTTCATAGGCCAGTGCATAGTGTCTCCTCACTGGCTTTGGTGCTGCCACCATAAGACCAAATGTACTTTGGAAGGGAATTCTGTTTGCCGCCTCTTCTAGAATTCTCACTGCTGTCAAGCACACCTGAAGTTGTGAACGACTGGATGGGTGAAAGCTTCCATTTAACACGAATTGGAGGTACATTTCCCTCTGAGGTTTTGGCTTTCATATAATTCCTTGAAGGCCCTGGTGTGTCCCACCTGTAGCTAGTTTGGTGTCAAGCTGATTAACACGCACCAGGGTGGCCATGCCATCCCGTTGCCATGGCAGCCAAAGCATCATATTTTCTTTAATCATCTCACTTATGTCACCATAGCAGAGGTGAACAGTGTGTGTGTGTGTGTGTGTGTGTGTGTGTGTGTGTCCGTGTGTGTGTACACACCACTATAAAAGCCATTGTACCAAGGTAATAGTGGTGGTGCTTGTATTGTATGCCGAGTACAAGAGCCAAGAGCTAGGTGCAGAAGCTATTGTGCTGAAACAGTACACAGTGTGACTTCTGTGATGACTAGCTAACTGATCAATCATCTAATTACTAGTCGAAGTTGAATGACAATTGAAGTTTCGTGGTGTCCCAGCACGTTGTACAATAGAAAGGTTACACTCTGCATGACTTTATATTCAAAGAATAGAATTAGAAGAACGAACGAGTGATGGCTAGATCATTCACATGGCGTATATATCGGTGTGTAAGCGGTGACACAGTAGGCCCGCCCACACACACACACACACACACACACACACACACACACACACACACACACACACACACACACACACATACACAGAGTACACTTACCTCGCCAGGTTTGGTCTTCACAGCTGTAGCTTTACAGTTGCCCAGAGTGACAAGGTTCTGGTCACACGGCGAGTCATTGTCCACCGTCAGAGGGATGACATATCTTCGTGGCAGGTTTCTGCACAGTGCGTTGTAGAACTGACAAAAAATGAACACTGGAATGTTAGCCATGTGTTGCCTTACTCAGCGGCGCATCGAGGAACACAGGAAACAGATTCTATTTAACGTCACAGTGGCCACGCGATGATTTCACAGGGCAGCGGTCTGGAACTAATGAAAGGTATTTGTTGTGTGTTATTGTGTGGAGATTGTGTACGTTTGCACACGGGTGTGTGTGTGTGTGTGTGTGTGTGTGTGTGTGTGTGTGTGTGTGTGTGTGAGAGAGAGAGAGCGAGAGAGAGAAAGAGAGAGAGAAAGAGTTTATCCAAACACCTTATCCATCTCCTCCCCCTGAGCTCTGCGGAGGTTCTCCAGAGTGAAGTCTCCGATGACGTCCCCGTCGTCCCCACAGCACATATCCATGACCAGGAAGCCCTGGTCCTCATAGGCATTGATCTGGTGCAGCGTGAACATGGGAGCCGCCCGGTATTTCACCTTGCTTTCCTGTAAGGTAATGAAACCGATCAGTGTCCATGGGGAAAGGATTACAAATAGATTTGCCGCTAAATATCTTCATCTTCATGATTGTATTTGTTTAGTCTAGGTGCACACACACCTTGCCGGTGCGCTTGTCGACCACATGGAAGATGGTGTCATATTGGGGCTCCCAGGTCATGACCTTGTGGAAGCTCTTGCCCTGGATCCTGAATAGCATGAATTTCAACAAGTCCAGCTTGATGGGCTGCTCAATGAACACAATGTAGTTTTCCGACATGGCTGGAGAAAAGTAACACGCGTGCACACACACACGCACACACATGCACACACACATACAATATATATGAAACAATGATGCACATACCCACACACTAACACATAACACAGGCTGTAAAAACATATAACAGCTTTTGTTCCATTTACCCGTGGGAACTCAGAACTCCTAAAAGCTTGTCATCAGAAGTCTGAGTTAAGGATGGACTATGCTAGCTCAAATTGGAACCCATACATCGATGTACTGCAATAGTTCACACCAACGGGAAACACAACAACCTTTCCTCATATAGTCCAGTAACACAATGGAGATATTTTGGTCCACCCCATGTCTCTGCCAATTGATACATCTGCCTGAATGAACTCCCCTCACAACACGAGAGAGAACAGAGAGTGAGAGAAGGAGACAAACACGTTTAACCGCAGTGCTTTCCTCCTAGAGAAAAAAAACTAAAAACAACAACAAACAACTAAGGAACGATTGAGAGAAAATAGGCCCACGTCGTTTGTGGTACAGACCAAAGCTGTGGTAATAGGAGGGTTTCCTAGCGTCAGAGGCCGGGATTGAACAGAGGACCTCGGCTCCTGCGAAGTCTGGCCCGTCCTCCTTGGCGTCCCCCTCTGCTGGAGGAGGGGGCACACGGATTATGTTGTAGAAGAAACCTGCCAGGGACAACGGACAGACCTTTAGAGACCGAGAACGACTGACAGCCACTCAGGCCCAGAGACACCTCATGCACTTACAGATACACGTGGTCAAATGAACAAAGGAGCAGTATGAATTTCGATTCATTCAATTCCTATTCAAAAATGAATGGGAACAGATTGAACGGCATAGCAAGCGAGGAAGAGGACCAATACGTCAGAGAGGGTCATCTAAAGACCTACTGTATGTGCATCGACAGCTTACCCCCTTTGCCATAGGAGTTGCCCATGTTAAATGTAACTCCGTCACGGTCATAGTGGGGATGTGCTGTGGCCGCATTCACTGCTATGTACTGACTCCAATCCACCTAGGATGGAGAAGAATCTAATTACAAAGATGTATTCCCATCTTCAGCTGTGCAGCTTGCCGTTGTTATCGTTGCCTTAGTTATCAATATAACTATCACTTTCATAATTATTATCATATTTTTTGTTAGCAATGACAATATTACCACCACCATCATCATCCTCATTATAATAGACATCTGCCATGTTGACACTTGCAGTAGTGTGAACAGGTTTCTATCATGTCTTTAGTGGTCCGCACCTTTTCCTTGGTCTCCAGACTTTGTGGGTCTATGCGGCGCATGTAGTTTGTTTCTGTGCTGACGTAATAGTCTCCCTTGTACTTGACAAAGTTCACGCTGGCGTTGTCCGTTGCCTCTGTTCACACATTCAGAAACACTGTCAGCCAGAATAACCATTCAGCCAAGTTCTTTGCTATTGTTAAGTTATATCTTTAAAACTGCAAAGAGCCAACCAGTTTTCGGCACTTCTCTTCCTCTCTTTTCGCCTCGCTATCTCACTGTCTTTTTTCACTCTCTCTCTTTTTCCTTGCTGTACAGTTGACCAAGGACATTGGCCATCCATATAAATGCAAGCCATATCTGACAATAGCTGTCTTCTTATCCTTTCGACCATTTTTTTTTTTTTTTTTGCAGTTAATAATTTAAGAATATATCTCAACTTAAAAAACGAAGCATCAGTTCAGATTTCATCTCATATTTATGGTTTCTTAGATGTTTTGTACTGTCCAGCTTGTAATCCAGGCGGTTTTATTGGCTTCTTATTGGACTGAACAGCATCTCACCAAACTGGCTGATCTATTAAAACATCCTTGGAGCCAAAACTGAACCTTACGGACGCAGAGGGAAAACGACTGCCCCTGTGATTGTAGCACTCACTGGGGATCTTGAAGCGGGAGAAGAAGCGTGCGAAGAGGTTCTTGCAGGGGTCAGGCATGGCCATGGTGCCAAACTCGGACACCACGATGCGGTCCATCTTGGAGTTGCGTACGTACGAGTCGCTCTGCAGGAAGCGGCTGCTGTAGGTGACCTGGCCGTCACAGATCTTGAAGCGGTGCATCATGGCCATGCCGTCAAACCAGTGGTTGTAGCTGAGATCGTTTTAATGAAACCTTTAATGCATTGCTTGCTTCCGTTATGGCTTTAGCCCATGTGTATGGGCTGCTTAAATAACTCCACCACTCTCCAATCAGTGTTGGGCAGTAACTGACTACTGAGCAACGCGTTACGGTAATGTTATTACTTTCACCAGTAACGAGTAGTGTAAAGCAGTACAATATCCAAAACAGTAATTATATTACAGTTACTAACCCAAGTAACGCTGCGCTGCTGCGTTGCCAATACGCATTTTTTATTAATTTTTTTGGTCCAAGATGATAGCTCTTATGATTACGTTTTTACGCGCCAGGTGAGGGTATGCAAGCAAAGTAATTTAGTAATATAACGAATAACGTCACTAATTACTTTTGATACCAGGTAATAGGTAAAGTAATACTACTTAACTAGTAATAATACTTCTTAAAGTAGTAATAAGTAAAAAAGTTAAACGTAAAACGTATTACAAATCCTAAGTAACTTGCCCCACACTGTCTCCAATACAGGGCAGATACCCAGAGTCTCAAGACATTCAAGAAGCCTACGATGGTGGAATGCGTGGGAGAGTTGTAGAGAAATTCAATTTGGTTTACCTGTCTTTTCCGAACTCAAACTTGCCAGGCCCATTGCGCAGGAAGCTGCCGTTGATCCACTCAGGGATGGTGCCCTTGACCTCAGTGGGGATTGGCTCGGCGGTCTCCTCCACGGAGTGCACCAGGGGTCCGATAGCCTCCAGCCCCTGGCCCAGTGGACACCTCGTCCTGCTGTCCACTGCCAGGGAGACAATAGGACCAGAGGCGCTTCGACTTTGAAAAGAGGTTTTTGTCTCTAGGTGTCGTTTTTGGGTTTGTTTGGTTTTATATTGAATGGTATAGTGAGAAACAAAAGATAGTGAGAGATGATTTTGACAGTATGAGCTGGTGTTTCAGCCTTTCATCAGAATCATCCATGGTCCCCGTGGATCTTTGCTTTTTGCTTTTTGACTGTAGACTGAATACATGTAAGTGGAATGGATCAAGATAGGAAATTCCTGGTAGCGGGCGCACTGTTAACACGGCGTGCACCAATAGAATGTAAATGCAGAGCTCCAGTGATGAGCCGTGAGTCTGAATGCTAAAACAGCCCACACATACATTATCTCATGCATCTCACACACACACAGACGTTATCAACACCCAGATCATGCACTGTTTTTATAGCTTTGGGACTTTGGGCTAGTATGAATGTGAGGGGTTCAGAAGCAGGTCAGGGCAATGTGTTATATGTTGTCTCAAGTGGGGCCTGGTCATGGCTGTGAATGATCAGCTGCCTCTTAGATAGGAGGCCTCCACCTACAGTACAACAGTGTCTCTATGGGGATAGGTGCTGGAGCCCCGCAGGTTGTCAATCTTACTTTGATAACACCTAAGGCAGCCGCTGAACTGAGTAAAAAAAAAAATCCAATTCATTTTGGCGATACTGTAAGTGTTTTGCGATTGTACTGTGGTATCAGCAGCATATAAATCTCCAACTTGTGCCGTACTGCATTTACTACACAAAGTAGTGGCAGCTAGTATATGCCATTTTAAATTGGCTACAAGTGTGGGAGCTACGAGTGTGTGACAATAGTAGCAACAAATCCATCCCATCTCATAAAACACTAAACCAACTCAAAGCACTTGCACGCACAACAACTCCCGTCCGTCAAGACGTTCAAATGATGTTATAAACCCACAAATAACCGTTCCAACGGAGCCCATGTCTCTAACGTGAGAGATAATATTACATGCGGTCTGTAACAGAAGAAGTGGTGTTAGTCTCTCTGAGGATGTCATTGTTTGTCTTATCTAGAGAAACAGCTTGGTCATCAGTTACATCACAGCTAGCAAACCAACCAAGGGAGTATGTCCCTGTCCACCAATATAGAAGCAAACGTGTTACGTTACTTGTGAAAGGCTACAAGGTTATAATGATAAGAACAGTGACAATCATTCTGGCCTTTTGTTTAACTAAGCTAAATTACCATTTGTGTTACAACACTGTTTTGAATAGACTAGGTTACAGCAAGATCTAAAAGTAACTGCAATGCACTTCCAATCCAATATAACAGTACGTCTATTATATGTAAAAATGGTTTCCTGACCACAAGTGTTTGTATTAACTCCTCTGATAATCCTGTAACCCCAATGTTTGGAATGATACCGCTTGTGCAGCAGAACATATTGTTATGCCTGCTAGTGCAAAATATTTGTTGATGTTTTTTAAATTTGGTCTCAATGCGCCATAGCTGTGTTTTGGTGTGGTGAAAATCGATTGCCCAGATTCTTTCCACTTCCAGCATCCCATCCTTTCACAGCCACTGCTATTGAATGAATAGAGTGAGACTTGAAGAGGCTTCGAGGCAGCTATTCTGTAGATAAACCGGAAACTGTAGCGTACATTTCTTTACACAGCACACCTTGCCAGTTACAGCACAGCACTGAACTGTGTGAAGTTGAAAACATAAGACAGCATTGCATATTTTGAACAGAACTCAACGCGATTTGCAAAAGTTGATCTATTGTCATGGAACCATTGTCCAACAGAGATAAATGTTTAGTGTGGTTGTGCAAATGTGTGGAGAGGATACGCACTAACCTTCTGTCTGGGGTGCGGTCTTCGACATGGCCTGTGGTCTTGTGGTTGTGTTCACTCACACATTAGAGGATTTAAAGCAGAGGGAGTGGATGGACTTTGAGCCCTTGGCTCAGAACTAACATCAACCCCTGGGAACTGTGGGATTTCTCCATTTCTTGGACGTTTCATCATAAAAACAGCAAGGCACCGTGTTTAAAGACAGTCCAAAAAGCTTTTATTTGGTGCACAGAGAAAAAGGGATGGCATTCAAGTCTCACAGAGATGTTTCTGCCAACCAGTTGTCCATCCATACCTTTTATACATTCAGGGTTATTTCAGGTCTTACTCTCATTGGCTTAACAAATAAACTAATATCATACAGGCAATGATGTAGACGTAGACCCCCACCTTTCCTCTGGTCTAAGATCCGCAAACTCACAGACACCCACATCTGTTTTCCATCAGACCAGGCTTCCCTAAAAGGGCCTCTGAATATACACACAAACAGACAGTCCACAGTCTCCTATTAAGTGAAAACATTTCCCAACATCTGAGTTGTAATTTTCCCTTACAACTACTTCTATAACTCAAATCCGCCCTAACAACACACCAAAGATGCGTTCAAAACAATGAAACGCTCCTTAGATTTACATATAAAAGAAAGGGAGTTATCATAATAAGCGTGCTGTAATGGCCCATACTAAACCTTTTTTTTTTTTTACAACACATCCATGCCCATCAAACAAGAGCAAACAAGGAGAATAACCCTAACCCATGAAAACTATTTTGACCAAGCAGGCTTGCTAGTTTTATGGCTTATGAATCGCAGTCAGGACTGCATGTTTTGTTTTACACTGCGGAAAATATAAACCAAACTGAGCCATGTTAGGCTGGTACTGTTTCGTCTTATTCACGCTGTGTTTTTGATCGAGACTGTACTATGTCAATCCAGAGCAAGTCTGTTCCCACCGCAGGGCTCCAGTTTATTATTACGACCCAGCCAGTTCAGTTCAGTTCAGCTGGTTGGTGTATGTGTATCTGGTCACACAGCCATCGTACGAGACTCTCTGGTAGTTGTTACATGTCATTAGGGGCGTGGATCAAATGGTAAACAAGCAAATGCTGTCTAACTGGAGCAAAAGCAATGGTTATACAAGTAAAACACGGTTTGTTAGTACAGAGATCAGGGATATTTGGCTCATGTATGCACACTGTAATGAAAATTAAATTGTAATTTCTTTTTAAATATTTTCTGCATGTGTCCATGTGGCTTTATTGATGCAGGCCAACCCAAACGTAACTTGAAGTTAAGAACAGCTGAACATAAAGCAGCTGTAAGAAATGGAGACGTGGATTACGCCATTGCGAGACTCTACAAGGAAAGAAACCAGGTATTGAGAAAATCACTCCTCATCCTGGGGGTGGCGATATCTGAACCCAAATATTGAAGAGGGAAGCATGTTGGATATAAACTCTTAAATCTTTGGAGCCACATGAGACATTAGACTTTAGTTAGTTTTTGTAACCCACGTGAACATTTTCTTCTTTTTTTCGTTCCCTGCAGATGACTGCCAGCACCTGTTTTTTAATTTGTACTCTCCTATGTATAAATTAATTCATTTCTTCCTAATTATTTTTCTGACTGCATAAAAAGACATTGTGAACTTGTTGGTGGCAATGTTTTCAGCAGGGGCTTTTGAAAAAAATATTTGAAAAAAAAGGTGAAAAAACTAAAACTGTGCGCTGTTTTAAGTTGTAGCACACTAGATTGCAGATGTTCCATTAAAACTAAAGCTAAAATGTGAGTGTTACATCAGTACCTTGTTCGGTATAAAGTCTATTTTGATTACCTCTACTTGATGGGGATGAGTTTCTCTATAGCTAGAAGCTGTAGATCTTTCTAGAACAGTACAACGTATACAGTACATATCCCAAGGAGGCTGATCTTTACTGTTTTTGTGAGACTTGATACATCGCTCCAAAGATGAATTGTGAACAGGGGGAAACAATGTGTGTGTGCACCGGCGCAAGCCCATGATTGGGCTTACTCTTAACATCGGGCTTCTATTGCATGGTTTGAATAAAGCTTCATTGAACTAGTCTAGCACAATGACCTTCAGCCCCTTTTTCACAGGAGTGAAATACACCTCACATTGCATCTAAATATGAAACCATACGCCCCTGTGACATGTTATATTACAGTTGTCGATCAGGGTAATAAACTGTAAATACTCCAGAGAAAGTCCAAATACACTATCTAAAGCTTCAGTTACCAGTGCCATAGTGGTGACATGTCTCACAGGGCCAGTCACACCACATAATTTCCTCCCAGTGTAACCAACAGATTTTAATGGTTATTGCAATGTTTCCTTGTTTGCACAAATTTAAATAATAAGTAGCATTTCGTTTTGACATATCTGTTATGTTTGGTGTATCTGCTTCGGTTTGTATATTGTATTTATATTGGGAAAGGTTTGCGTGGCCCTGCATTTCATGTGTGCATTATACGGTAGCCAATCATGGATAAAAGCTACCATCTAGTGGACAGATTGCAAACTGCATGTTCGTTTTGATTTTTATCAGTTGGCCTACATAACGTTGCCATTTTCAAAGCTGAAAACTGTTCTCAATAAATATCCAATGTTTATGTTTATCACACTTTAAACATAGGAAATAGGGCCATAGCAATTACACTATCATGGTGTTGGTTACACATAAGATTGTGCTTTTGGTTAAAGGATCACTCTCACTCTGCCATTCTACACATATTTCTGAAAGTCTTTACCTTTACGTGAAAAATGTTACAATTTTATGAGATAGTATGGAGAAAGTCCAGCCTTTAATGGATAACTTGTTTGTGTGCCTCTAAAAGCAGGTGATTACTTCCCATGATTTGAGGTGAATGGAGGACGACCACTTGTACCAAGTCTACATAGGGATGGGCCATAACATAGTGGATCCCATAGGAACACTGAGGGACCTGGTGTAAGGCAAGCTCAGTTGAACTGTCATTCTCTTTTGGAAAATAACCACACATAAACAACACAGGTTTTCCTAGTCATACACATTGTTCACATATTGTATTGTACGCAGTGTATTGGTGCGGTGCGTTGGTCACAAGCCACCCGCCCGTTGAAGGCCATGTGAATTATCCTAGAGAACACAGCTGTCAAAAAAGCTTTGCCAAGGCTCCTTTTTTAATTGGCTTAAAGACACCAGCCAACCCATCATTGGTCCCCCCAATCTAAAGAGGACCAATGAGGGGTTGCGTGGGGAGGGGGCGAGCCCTGCCGTAGGGGGTTTTAAGAGACTGGCTCCTGGTGTCCCCCTAGCTGACCCATCCGTCACCATGATCTCCCTTGTGCTGGCCTCAGTACTCGTCGCTAGCGGTAAGGTGTTCTGTGTGTTCTGTTGTTGTGGAGGGCTCCGTGGGGTATCCTGCAGCCTGGCTAGGGCAGAATGGTCTCTTTGGCGTGTGGTCGATCAATGGGTTGTTTTCTGAATGCATGCCTCCCCTGGCTGACCCAACTGTTTCCCTCAGCCCTCGGGTGCGGCAAACAACCTATTGAGCCCCTGACCAGTCGCGTGGTCAATGGAGTGGATGCCAAGCCCCACAGCTGGCCCTGGCAGGTACATGGTACAATCTCTCTCTATCTGTCTCTCTCTCTCTCTCTTGCTCTCTCTCTCTCTCACACACACACACACACAAATACGCATTGCCTTTCTGGTTGTCTACTAGAGCAGTTCTGCCAAATCTAATTATGTGCACTCTGAAAAGCTGGCAGTGATGTGATGATAGAGTAGGAGTAAGAGGGGTTGTTCTGTTGATGTCCACGTCTCTGTCCAGATCTCTCTGCAGTATGACAAGGACGGTGAGTGGAGACACACCTGTGGAGGATCTCTGATTGCCGCCAACTGGGTCATGACCGCTGCTCACTGTATCAAGTACGGCACACACACACGCACACACACACACACACACACACACACACACACACACACACACACACATAATACGCGTATACCAAGACCAACAGCTGAAAAACAGTAAAACAAAGAAAAGCACACAGCATTGAGCACATTTCTTGATTCTTGCTGTATCCCATTGTCTGACCACCCTACTGCCTATTGTCTCCCTCCCTCCAACGCCCCAGCTCCAAGCTGTCCTACAGGGTATATGTGGGCAAGCATAACCTGGTGCTGGAGGAGGAGGGCTCCAAGGCCATCCTGCCTGAAAAGATCATCGTCCATGAGAAGTGGAACTCCATTTTTGTGGCCCTGGGGTAGGACTCCTCTTGACTAGAAACAGTGTCACGGAAAGTCAAGGACACTACCTCGCTTAGATCTTCTCAATGCCGGTCCATAGAAAGATCTTCTTTCTATAGACAGTCTTTGGATCCATTGTATGACTCTCTCGCCTGAATGCGATCCTTTTGTAGAAGTAGACGGTAACTTTTGCCATTGACAGAGACTGAAAAGAAGGACCTTCCCTTTCCCGCCTCTCTTTCCCTCCCTTTCTCTCTCTCTCTCTCTCTCTCTCTCTCTCTCTCTCTCTCTCTCTCTCTCTCTCTCTCTCTCTCTCTCTCTCTCGCTCTGACTCTCTAAAAGGAACGACATTGCTCTTATCAAGCTGTCAGAGGCCGTGACACTTAGCGACCAAGTCCAGCTGGCTTGTATCCCTGCTGCTGGCACCCTCCTGGACAACCTGTACCCCTGCTACATCACCGGCTGGGGCAGGCTCTACAGTATGTTGGTGTGCGTGTGCGCGTGTGTGTGTGTGTGTGTGGGGGGGTTGTATTGATAGAAAGACGATAAAGAGCAGTGCTCCCTCGGCTGGCCAGTGATTGGCCACTGATTCCCCACAGTCTTAAAGGAACAGACAGGCTTTGCAACGGACAGAAAGATAACGTTTTGCCTTCCTAATAGTATGTTAACCAGCAAAATTCAAAGCAGAAAGACACCAGAAGGAAATCTCACACCGTTCATTCGTTCAAAGCACCATGTGTTGGATCATTCTTTCACGTGATCCTAAGTATTCCTGTATGTGTGTGTGTGTGTGTGTGTGTGTGTTTTAGCCGGAGGGCCCATTGCTGATGAGCTTCAGCAGGCCTTGATGCCAGTAGCCGACCACGCTACTTGCTCCCAGCCCGATTGGTGGGGCATTGCCGTCAGGACCAGCATGTTGTGCGGCGGAGGGGACGGCATTGTCGGTGGCTGCAATGTGAGTGCTGTCTGTGTGGGCACGAAAAATAATCGTTTGTGTCTGCACCACAGTTTTTGGGATTACCTGTGATTCTTTGTGGAAGATCCAAGGCACTTATGCATTTAGCGGAGTCCATTTTGACAATGGTTAAAACCTTTTGTTGACTACCATTTTTTTGAAGCCATAAGATAGACTCAATTGATTGAATAGGAATTTAGGTTAAACGAGATATAAGAGAAATAAATCAAAAGTCTGAGAACAAAATGTTAAAATGTTAATAAAAACTAAAACTAAGTAAGAAGACAATTAGACTAAAGCCCAAACTGGAAAGTACAAAGATGAATAGAGAAATACTATAATATTTCTCAAGCTAAGCACTGATGCTCAGATGCCTGTGAGAGTAGGCTTTGAAGGCTTTCCTCCCTTTGGCCTGCAGGGGGACTCTGGAGGCCCTCTGAACTGTAAGAACCCCGAGGGAGTGTGGGAGGTCCACGGCATCGCCAGCTTTGTCTCTGGCCTGGGCTGCAACTTTATTAAGAAGCCCACCGTCTTCACCCGCGTGTCCGCCTTTAACGACTGGATTGACCAGGTGATGGGCATTGCACAGACAGAAGGCAATCACACCAGTATGACATGAATGGTCACGCAATATTGACCACGTCCTGACATTTTTGTTTTGTTTCTTCTTTCAGGCTATGATGAACAACTAAAGAGGGACAAAGTGATGTATATTCTTCAATTAAAATATTTTTTGTGAAAAGTATTTGGTCTATTGTTTGATATTAGAAACATGCGTGTTAATTTATATATCCAGTCGTAATACAGTAAAGAAAATCGAAGTAGAAGTACCATATAATAGCCACCAGGTGTCAGCATTCCCCAAAGATAGAAAATCCTCTACAAATCTACTATCCGTCAGTAAGGCTTTTCTTGTTTCCCAGTGACCAATTACTGGGACATTTGTTTGAAAAGACCAGCTCTGGCATTTTCCTTAGCTGTTTATAGTTACACATATGGTAAATTCAAATTTCACAATCATGAGTCTGATAGAGGAAATAATATCATGAAACATTTCATTCGTTGTTGTTCAAGGCTGGTGCAGTCAACTTTCAGAGACCATAATGTTAGTTTGGGGAGGCAAATCTTGTGGCAGTGCTCAAAGCTCTGAGATGGCTGTGGTAAATATGAGAGAGTTCTCGTTCTCTTCTTTTTGATGAGATTGGAGAGTATAAGCAGACAGACTCAGGAGAAAGAACACAGTTTGATGAAAACGGGAAATTAAGTTTAGATTAAAATGTTCCTCTCCATTCTATCAGTTTGATTCACTCACTTTCTCACCAGTCTGTGAACAACTCTCTATTTATGACTTGCACACAAACACACACACAAACACACACACACACACACACACACACACACACACACACACACACACACACACACACACACGCACACACTCACACACACACACACACACACACACACACACACACACACACACACACTGACAGGCAAATGTGTTTGCTAGTAATATATTAACTGACTTGATGGACAAGGTTCTTGTAAAAAAAAATCCACAATTTTGTGTCTGCAAGTGTGTATGTTTATGTGAATGTAGGTTTTTTGTGCACATGCTCTAGTGTGAGTTTGAATGAAAGTGGGTGTGGGTCTCTGTCTCTTCCTTCGGTGTATGTGAGTGAGTGCCTGTCCTCTAGTGAATCTTTGTGCCTCCAGCAGTTTTAATTTCCTGGAATAAATCAGTCCTCGATAAGTGATGACTTTCTCATTGGCCCCCAGAGACTCCCGTCGGCTCCTAGCCTTATGACAGCTCAGCTTGGGTACAAATCAAACCTTTTAGCATAGCAGAGTATTACTACTTTTGACATGCCAGAGTTTTTGTGGAGAGCGGGGGCAAGACATTTGCGCCTTTTCTGAGTGGGGGTTGGTGCTGATAGAGGAACCATTGTGCAGAACCCCTCCCTCAACCCCTTCCATGAAAGGAAAGCAGATGGGACAGCCTGCCGTTTTGCATACTAATGAGGAAATAAGCTATAGCTATTGTCAAACTGCAAGTGCAGTGAGTGAAATATATTCATATATATATATATTATTTACTTTTTTCCATTCTTTTTAACTCTACGTTTCAACCAAGTTTTTAGAATGAACTGCTGTATCACTATACTGACCTCGACGCATTATTGTAAGAGCCTGAAAGCGCCATTGGCGCATGACACAATGGTGTGAGAGGGAAAGCCGTTGATGGGATGTTCTTAGGGTAACTTAAAATAGCTCAGTTCAACTGAGACTTGGCGCGCAGCAGAGGGAGAGGGGGGAGGCAGAGGGGAGTGCGCGTTGCGCGATTATGATCCACATTGACACTGGCGTCACCACTCTGTCGCCTCTCCAGGATCACCCGTCAACTGAAAGTAGCAGGGATTTCACAAGCTGACTCACATTCTAGTTGGCGTAAGGGCGTAAACATCGACGAACTGTGTAGCAGACTCCGAACCACCAAGGTGTACACAGCATGCATATGGTTCACTTTACAACCGCGCCACCAATGAAGGAGGACGATTTACTGGAAACATTATTAATGAGAATTTGAACTCCAGGAGATGTTTGGGAGAACGTGCTGAGCGGTGCGCATGGACACCAGCAGGTTGGCATCCTCTGACTGAAGCGGCTAGGAATAATTGATTTGTTTACACCGTTTATGCGATTAGATGCATAGTTGTTTGCGCTAGTCCCGTTGAGCATTAAACAAAGACAATGGATAGAACAATTAGGACGTGTTCACTCGCTGTCTCCACAGACATGGTCTCCCACTATGCTTCACCAGACTGTGGTAAACGATTGATCGATTACACTTATCCATTCAGTTTATTATTGCTGTATCCAGCTTACAAATGCCACATGTCATTGTCATGCAAGTGCAATAGTCTGTTCCGAGAATAGCCTACTGTTGATATTTGATATAGGCAAAGGCATGGAGTCTCCTTTATTATGCATTAGTGCAGGTTTGTGTGTGTAGGAGTTTGGGTATGTTTTTTGTCAACTCATATGTGCCATGATTGTGTGTTTGTTGTTGTGTTAAATACTGTTGGTGTGTGGGTGTTTGTTTATGTTTACAAGTTGTATTTACACCAGCAAGTCAAAACAGTGGCTTGTCTATTTAGTACAATCACAGAGCTATCACCATTGTGTCAAGCAACATGTTCACTCTGTACAACCACAGCCTGACAAAGCAACCCTGTGTCAGGAACACAGTCAGTGTGCATTATGTATTGACCATGGCCTGGAGGCGAGCCTTAGACCAGTCATCTGCTCTTTGGACTCCCCGCCGAAATCAAACTGACATCCTTTCAGTTAGACTTTCACTCAGTTACACCGGGAGCCTGTTAAACTTCATGTAGCATGGCAAAATGGCCCAAATAAAACAGGACTACATATGTCAGCTGCTAAAAGCACGTATGTTTCTTCTATTATACAGCCAATGTTTCTTTGTAAATGGAGCAGCCAATGAAAGCACATTGATTTAGCGTTGTTATTATATAACAGCATAAACTGTTCTTATCAGCATCGGACTTAGTCAAAATGTATAGAGCAAGTATTGCTTTAGGAAGCCTAACCCCTATGCCAGCGTATCACACCTTGTGGTTCGTGAGCAATCAAGCATTTCCCCGGGAAGTGCTCCTGGCTGGCTGTTGTGAGCCAGAAAACGAATGAGTTGAAATGGAAGACTATACAGGAGGGTGCGGGTTTGCTGTATCTGCCACGGTATGTAGATTAGTAGGAGTCAATATCCTTCCCATCAATAAGCAGACCAGTTCATGTCTTTTGGCCAGTCAGGTTCCAAATCAGCAATTTTCTCCCTAGTGAAATGGATTCCATTTCCAAACGGCTGCTCACGTGTATTGCCTCGTTCCATCACGATAGAGTCTCTCATTCTGATAGTAGGTTAACAGCTCCATATTTCTCAGTTAACTGGGACAAAGAAGCTCTCGTGCATCATGCTGGAGGAACTTTTTTCACCAGCTCCAGTGATACAGGTCCTCAGAATTTTATGGAAAGTTACTTAAGAGCTGAAAATAGGCTTTTTATTAGGGCCCGTATTCACAAAGCATTTTATTTTACCACTAAGAAGACTCTAAGCTAAGACCTTCCTCTTCAAACCTATTCACAGCTAAGACCTTCCTCTTAAAAGCTATTCACAAAGCTGCTGAGACCAACTTCTACTAAGAAATTGGGAGAACTCTTAAGCTAAGAGAAAGGGCTGGGTTGACCTGATGATGCCGTGTGTCTTGAACACGCTTACTTACTAGGCCCACAGTTATTGGCTGACAGGAGGTGGGACTCTGTCTGTGATTTTAGCGTAGAAATATTCAGACATATCAAATAAAGATTTGAATATAAAAATGTAGCCAAAGTGTCACTGATTAAACATGAGACCAAGAATAATATATGCCTGCTGAGTAGACAATTACATTCAGCTAATCGCCAGCATCTTTCATGGCATCTCATAAACAATAAGCGTATATGCTTGGAAGCCGCGTTTGCAGGATCAGACCAGAATAACCATGGTTGATCGTAAGACGTGTAACGCTACATTGTACAAACTAAAACCCAAACCAAACTGGACGCGAGAACTAGCTTTTACTTCTTGGCCAACTTGTGCATGAAAGGAAGAACAATATTAAATGGAAATTTGGAGTTGGGATAACCTCAAAAAGCCTTTAAATGAAGCGTGGGAAAATATATGCCTGCAAATAAACAAATGCGGCTTTCCCACTTCTGTTTGTTGGTGAAGTGACTGCGTGCGTCCCTGATGAGCTCCTGACTATGATCATAATACCCTCTCAATTTAAAATGCTCAGCTTGATTCAATGTTGATAGGATTATGAGGCAAATTGCTGGCAGCAGCCATGTTAGGATCGTTTGTGATTTGGTCATAGTGATGTAGGAGTCCTTTTGTCTACCCCTAACTTTTCAAGACTCAAGAGCTGGTTTTATTTCTAAATCACTTTGTGAAATACTATTAGACCAAAAATATAGGAGTTCTAAAATTAGGAGTGACACACCCATTATTTTTAAGTTTCTCCTAATTCAACAAGTTAGGAGCTACTTTTAGCCTCAAGATGTTTCGTAAATATGGACCCAGAAAAGAAACCTGACTGACAAACAGGTTTGCCATTTGTTTTGATGCTGCAGCTGGCAAGGATTCACCCAAATCTGTTGTTGACACATGCTTTACATGAAAGAGAACCAATTAACTGCAGCATTAGCGCATACTACACTTCGATTGATTTAGCTGCACTTAGATAGGCTAACAGGGGCCTGTGGCATGGACAGGGAAACAATTGGCATCAGATCTATCAGACCCTTTTGGGTACGGTGAATTAGTACAGAGATGGCAGTGTGATTTAGCTGAAATGCATTCAAGATGTGGAAGTGTGGGGCAGGGAGTGGAAGAAGAGCGGAGGCATGAATTGAACAACCTTTTTCTACGGAGACTCTGCCTCACCTACGGACCAGTGCACAGACAAATGCATACAGATCTGACCTACCTAAAGCTACACCTTTCACCAAATACGACATTTCCCCTGCCGGTCTAATCTCAAAGCAGATGGATGTATTTTTGTGTGTCTGTATATACAGTGTACTTTTATAAGACTTTTGCCAATACATACTTCATGTTTTGAATTTGGTAAATATTAAGTGATTCACTATGTTCCCTTTGTCTTCACCTAGGCACTGTTTCCAGGTTGGATCATTGCAAGACCTTCCCTTTGGACACTAAAAACTTTAACATTCAAGCTCTAACATACCTACCATGAATCTGGACACTGACATCCAGTTGACCATGGAGTCCGGGCTGAGGACGAGCCTGTCTGCCTGGGCCATTGTAGCCATTGTGTGCAACTCGGTGGTGGGCATCCTCATCCTCATCCTCTTCGTGGTGCTCTACAAGGCCTGCAAGGTGCCCTCCAAGGCGCCCGCCCTGACCACCGCCCAAGACCTGCAGAGAGGAGAGCAGAAATACCTACTGACCACGGCCTAACCAACCCAGAGAGGATGGACCTGACATGTGCCTGGACACACTCCATAAAGGGCCCAACGCATGTTTTATGGATATCTCCTGCCCCTCTAAACAAGCTCCCCCGGGCCTCCCATCCTCTCTTCGTACCACCATCTCCTGTGTCTCCCATTGAGCCCGCCCTGTGACTCTTAAGAGTTTCAAGCAAAAGAACACAGAAGTGCAGTGTGGTGTGTGTTATGACGTATTTCGAATAACAGCTCCGATCCTCTTAAGTCCCTGGTGCTGTCCAGGGACGGTCCATCTGTGCGTCTGTTTCCGTGGGCTGCGGCTCGGCTTTACACAGTCGGATGATTAGAAGGGGAGAGCGAAGGGGTTATCAAAACGAGGGGATAAATAAGACAGAGGAAGCGACTCTCCTCTCAGCTGAGACAGGGTGATTGACCGCTTACCATTAAGTGAGAACACGCAAGCAAAACAGAGAGAATAGGCTAGGTGAGAAGGCAGACTTATTAAAAAGGGCTGGGGAGGGGGGAGAGGAAGACGGATGGGGGCATGACGTGTACGGGCGGGAGCCATAAGCGAGGGTATCATTCAGCCGAGGTGTGGCTTGCAGACAGACAAAGCTGGAGGCCCCGTCTGACTTTGAAACCCGTGGCCTGCAACAATGGAGCTCGTCCCCAAAGCTAGACCCAAGCTGAGATTTGACCGACGAAAGATTAGACAACGGCAAACTGGGTCCTCAACCTTCATGCACTAGTGAGTCTCGTCCGCTACTCGAGGGCGTCCTTTGAAGACACAACGACTGTTATTTATAGACAACCCTCAGCCAGGCAATGACACTCGACAACGGAACGAGGCCCGATTGTCTCTCAAAGAGAAGGCGCTGTTGCTAATCATGGGCTGATGCTACCGTAGGTTGCCACAACAGACACTTGAGATTGTTAGATCACAACATGCCGGCCATTCATAAGTGGAACTCCTGTATGCTAATGACTTTGCAATGTTTTCTCGGCCCACGATCATTTCTTTTGTAATGAGGAACACAATAAAATATTTTCAGATTGTGTATAGTATGTATACGTTTGGTCTGGTTTATTGTTGTTTATGTCGCATCACAACTGGCCTCCACGGAAACAAACAAGCACACCATAACCCTTTGAAGGCAACCAGGAAATGGTAATAAAACGGGAGTGCAGGCGAAATTCATTATTGTTGACGCCATTATTGTAATTAATGTAAAGGGCTGAAGCTGATTTAACCAGTGCTGATAATGTCCAATATCTTTACTCCCTGGCACTGGCCGTGCAGTAAACAATCGACAGTACGTCATTTATGTGTTGGCAGTCCAGCTAAATGTTACTTTAGGATACAGTCAGTCACACCATAGAGGTTAGATGACAGGTCCTGCACAGGTTTTTGCTGATTCTCTTAAAGGACAATTAGAGAGAGAGAGAGAGGGAGGGGGGGGTAATAGGCTTCCTGTGATCGTCTTAGTCAAACACTCACATCTCTCCGACACAGAAACATGTTACAGGATTTCACTGACTGTAATAGCTTTGAGGTGTTGAAAAGTGCTAAACTGTGCTTGACTCTGATTTAAGAAGATTAGGCCTCTTCCAAAGGGATCTTTATCAGCTCTCCTTTGAACTGCGCAGCGAAGCCTCTCAAGAATAATTGAGAATTCTGGTCAAGCTAATGTGTTGGTGTGTTTTTCCGGGAAGAAAATGGGTCCATGCACTTCCTCAGGCCGATGTTAGGGCCTGGGTTGGTTTTCGAGTCTTGTAGCAGAAAGGTTTCCCACAGCTGGGCCATTTGAGCCCCATTAAGCGGCAGACTGCAGCTCTCTCCCCTCTGTCATTGCTCTCTTGCTCTCTATGCTCTCCCTTTTTACAGACAGACGCACCCTGACTGACACACCAATGATTACAGCTGAACCGTTTAGTTTCAAACATGACCCATCTGATTCAAACAAGGCTTTCCTCCGAAATGGTAGGCTCACGTAACCCTGGTTACCTGGACGCATTGTTTTTTGGTTGGGCAACCACACTGGCGACCAGGTTGCCTGGTTGGAAACAGGGAATAGAAGAGGAGGAGGAACCTCGTTTTTGCATTCGTCCACCTCTCACTACAGTCAGGGGTGGGTCTATTTGCATGTGCAGTGAGAATACAGACTAATGATGAAATTCTGATGACGTATTGGTTTTTGAACAGTCATCTTTAAGTAACACAGCCAATGAATCACCCAGCTAACCTTACCTGAGGTCCAGATCCGATCTGCCTTCAGATGGTCTATGCATCTGCTATCTATCTGTCCATCCATTTGTTGGCCCATCAATTCATCCATCCATCTATCCATCCGTCCGTCCGTCCATCCATCCTAGGACTATCATTGGGCCATACACTCATTCAATCCCTCCTAGTAGGATTGACCCCGGCTTGGCGTTATATAACAAGATGAGCAAATATTGCACACACAGAGATTACTAATAAGCAGAAGGGTAGAATAATCTGCTGCTCCATCTGCACCACTGGAGGGGTTGCATAACCCACATCCAAGAAGACTCATTCAACGAGCATACAGATCAGGGTGTGTGTGTGTGTGTGTGTGTGTGTGTGTGTGTGTGTGTGTTTGTGTGTGTCTGAATCAACATGTTTTCAGTTAGTGCCGGAATGTCTTTGCCGGGGTATGCTGGGGTGTGTTAGCGAAAGGGTGCTAGTTTGTGCGTGAGTTTGAGTGTGTTCTTATCTGTGTGTGTCTGTATTTGTATGCGTGTGTGTGTGTGTGTGTGTGTGTGTGTGTGTGTTTGCATGTAGGTGCACTCTTTCCAGTGACTCTCTGTGTAATAATGGAAGCCAGTACAAAGCCACAGGGAAAGTGAATAATGAATGAGTCATCAGGCTGCATCGGACTTCTAATCACATCATAAATGCACAGTGGGTGGTGCTGCTGGGATCCCCAATGTCGCGCAGAATCCCTGATTGGGTTCCATCAACACTATTCATACATCAAATTCAATATGAACAAGCTTGGATTCCATACTGAGTGTAATTATAGCATGCCCGAATAGGGAGAGTTCAAAATACCTTCAATGAGTGTGTTTTCTGATTTGTTTATCTCTGCCTTTTTAATGAAAGATGAAATAAGGCACTGAGCTTGGTAGCGACAAGACGTAAACTGACATAGCATGAGCAGAATGTCAAGTACACTTTCATTCAAAAGTCCCTTTCAGGCTTAACCATTTTGTCATTCCCGCAGAAAAATTTGTACTAATAATCGTACAGCTTGAGTAGCATTGCTACCTCTCCATCTACCCACATTATAACCTTGTCCTAATGAAAAAATAAACACTGCTCAAAAAAATTAAAGGAACACTTTTTAATCAGAGTATTGCATGAAGTCAATTAATCTTCTGGGCTATTGATCTGGTCAGTTAAGTACCAGAGGGGGTTGTTAATCAGTTTCAGCTGCTTTGGTGTTAATGAAATTGACAACAGGTGCACTAGAGGGGCAACAATGAGATGACCCCCCAAAACAGGAATGGTTTTCCAGGTAGAGGCCACTGAAATTGTTTCCCTCCTCATCTTTTCTGACTGTTTTTCACTAGTATTGCATTTGGCTAGGGTCAGTGTCACTACTGGTAGCATGAGGCGATACCTGGACCCCACAGAGGCTGCACAGGCAGTCCAACTCCTCCAGGATGGCACATCAATACGTGCCATTGCCAGAAGGTTTGCTGTGTCTCCCAGCACAGTCTCAAGAGTATGGAGGAGATTCCAGGAGACCGGCAGTTACTCTAGGAGAGCTGGACAGGGCCGTAGAAGGTCCTTAACCCATCAGAAGGACCGGTATCTGCTCCTTTGTGCATGGAGGAACACGATGAGCCCTACAAAATGACTGCCTGCAGGCCACTGGTGTGAATGTCTCTGACCAAACAATCAGAAACAGACTTCATGAGGGTGGCCTGAGGGCCCGACGTCCTCTAGTGGGCCCTGTGCTCACTGCCCGGCACCGTGGAGCTCGATTGGCATTTGCCATAGAACACTAGATCTGGCAGGTCCGCCACTGGCACCCTGTGCTTTTCACAGATGAGGGCAGGTTCACTCTGAGCATGTGACAGACGTGAAAGAGTCTGGAGAAGCTGTGGAGAACGTTACGCTGCCTGTAACATCGTTCAGCATGACCGGTTTGGTGGTGGGTCCGTGATGGTCTGGGGAGGCATATCCATGGAGGGACGCACAGACCTCTACAGGCTAGACAACGGCACCCTGACTGCCATTAGGTATCGGGATAAAATCCTTGGACCCATTGTCAGCCCCTACGCTGGTGCAGTGGGCCCTGGGTTCCTCCTGGTGCACGACAATGCCCGGCCTCATGTGGCGAAAGTATGCAGGCAGTTCCTGGAGGATGAAGGAATTGATACCATTGACTGGCCCCCACGCTCGCCTGACCTAAATCCAATAGAACACCTCTGGGACATGTTTCGGTCCATCCGACGCCGCCAGGTTGCATCTCAGACTGTCTAGGAGCTCAGTGATGCCCTGTTCCAGATCTGGGAGGAGATACCCCAGGACACCATCCGTCGTCTCATTAGGAACATGCCCCGTCATTGTCAGGCATGCATACAAGCACGTGGGGGCAATACACAGTACTGAGTACCATTTTGAGTTGCTGCAATGGAATTTCAGCAAAATGGACTAGCCTGCCGCATCATTTTTTCACTTTGATTTTCCGGGTGTCTTTGAATTCAGCCCTCTGTAGGTTGATCATTTTCATTTCCATCAAACGATGTGGCATCCTTTCGTTCCTCACTCATTACCCAGTCCATATCAGTATAGATATCCAGCATTATTTTTTTCCCCCATTGATATCTGATGTGGTTTCAAAGTGTTCCTTCAATTTTTTTGAGCAGTTTATATACTTTTCCTTTAGCCTTCACTCACTTTTTCTTCGCATATTTATAGAAAGATTAGACTGCCATCTGGTGGCACATTTTATTGCTCTAATAAATCCGCTTTTCCGACACGGAATTTACGTAAAAATTATTGTGCTGCTCTCTGCTGGCATACGGTGTGCTGTGCATGGTGGTTGGTAGGACTTGGTGCATGTATGCTATTTAGCCTATACATTTCCACAATCCCTCATGAGTAATAGAGACTATACATGGAACAGTTTTACGCATCGTCACAAACCACACCATAGACGCTGAGAACGGTCTACCGATTCATAACCGGAAGTAGGTGGTTAGTCACCGTCACCGACTGGTCACCACCACCAACTCACTCCCTGTTTTGATGCTGGGATGAGGTTGACAACTGCAGAACCATCGAGATCGTTACAAAACTAAGAAACCGAGTCTATCAACTTTTAATCATAATAATATACGGTGAGGCCGTATATTTACTGAATCATAAAGACTGACTGAGAAGGCTTGTTGTCAAAATGATGGAAGAGATAGATAGATTCCAGGTGCCGAGCGCGGTGCAGGAGGCGGAGATGCAGGCGGAGATGCAGCCGCTTGTAAGTGTGATTTGTTGTTTCCTCAATTTTGGATAAATCACTGCCTAAATTGTTTTTTGGGACACTCCACCCATCTCAGAAAGACTATTATTGTTACAGAGGCGCTTTGATGAGGCCGTGCTTGATGTTATTATGGTCCATTTGTTCAAACATATCGAATGATATGCTCATCGTATTATGGGATCTAAAATAATGTAGTACGGTTTTTGTTTTTTAGTGTATAATATGGTACAAATAAAATATAGTAGGCCTTGCGGACTGGTTATAGTCATGAAACAGACACGACCTTGATCAATATCAGTTTTCCTGAAGATGGGTAATGGAGATGCAGCGGCCGAGCTCTTGCGTAGAGAGCATCAGTCATGTCCGGAAAACATCCCATTGCCTTGGCCACATCAGCATCACATAGCATGATGTTCCACGTCGTCGGACGAGAAATAATTATACGTGTTATTGTATTCTGTGATATTTTTTTTCATTTGAGACGTCTCGTCTTTAGCCTAATGATGATAGGCCTACTAAATTTAGTATGACGAACTGTCGCCGGAAGCCAGGCAAGCTTTGAGGCCTGTAGAAGCCGAGAATTAGTTATTGCTACAGAGTCTGCTTGGCCAGACACTCGCTCTCCAGAGCCGTATGGTGCCACTCACTTCTTGTCGAGCCCCTTGGCCTACGGCAGTAGACGCTGCGTCTATTGGTGGTCTAGAATCCCAAATTCGCCTCTTGGCCCCCAGGGTGTTGACATCTTGTGTGCAGGCTTAGGCTAAGATTCAGTCAGGCAGCTGAGCTTAGGTGCCATTGATGTTTGGGTATTGGGATGTCGAACCTGTGTGGATTTCTTTGTGCTATTGTGAACAGTGGTGTTTATGAAGATTCAAAAGAGGGAGCACATAGAGGAGAGAGAGACGAGGAGGCAAAGCGACAGCTTGTTTGTTCCAAATAATAAGGCTATGAATGTAACAGGCTGCAGTTTGAAAAACCTTCAATTATTGATACACGAATGACGCTAATGGCATTGCTCCCTTTTGATCGTCTCCACCCGGATCGATCTTCAAACCTCCAGGATCCCGAATCTTCTACAGCCTTAGAGGCAGACTCCGACCCCAGGGAGGGAGAGCCCGTCACACTCAACTACAAGCCCTCTCCCCTACAAATGAAGATAGGTGAGTAGGGATGGCTTTCTAACGATGGACCCCAACTCTCTAATTACCTATGTCCAATGGCTCATTTCAGCACCATGGACAGAGCCCAAATGATTGTACATAAAAGAAATGACTCGGAAACAATACTGATTAACAATTACATAATTACATAATATTTGCTTGTTGTTGTTGTGGAACAATAATACAATTGAAAGATAACAAATTAACCCCAAGACTATTGTACTGTTTCAGTGTAATATTACCTCTGCTCTGGACTGCACACCCTTTAAGCTTTATTGGCAAGTGGTCAGCTGATAGCTGGCCGTAAGATATCTTAGTCTGAGGCCTTTCCTGTTATGTGACAGAGAAACAGAGGGAACTGGCCAGGAAAGGCTCGCTAAAGAACGGCAATGCTGTAGGAAGCCCCGTCAACCAGCAGCCCAAGAAGAACAACGTGATGGCGCGCACACGGTAAGAGATCTCTGACCTCTGATTTCATCCCCTCATCACAGACATCTACTGCTTTCCCACTGAAAACCCTGTCTGTCACTCTCCTCATTTTCTTGAAACTCTACCCAACTATTTCTTCTTTATTTTAGATTTTTTTTTATTATGATATGAGTTATGATATGAGTTATAATATGAGTTATGTATCCTTTTTTTTTGCCTTTTCCTCATTTCCTATCCTTGGCCTTGTTTTCTCGCTCACTGTTTCCCTACTGTTTTCTTTCCTTTCTGCAGGCTGGTCGTCCCCAACAAGGGCTACTCCTCATTAGATCAGAGCCCTGATGAAAAGCCACTGGTGGCCCTAGACACAGACAGGTAAGCTTCGATCGCACACGGATACACAGACACACAGACACACACACACTGACATGTCCACAGCAACGCACTCACTCGCGAATTCTCTGTTTGCCTCGCAGCGATGACGACTTTGACATGTCCAGATACTCGTCATCAGGATACTCCTCAGCCGAGGTGAGATGTGTGAGGGATCAGGTACCTATGCACTCTGGGTAACAACTACTCACACCACAACCGCGGCGGGCCATTGTCGTGCTTTCTGTCAGTCACCCCCATCACTCTCACTCACTCACTCACTCACTCGCTCGCTCGATTCTCCATCTCTAGTTCAATCACTCATCCTGTCCATCTGAGCACTCCGCTGGATTGTTCTCTCACACAACCCAACACAAGCCTGCCCGTTGGTCTAACACACTTCCCAGTGATGGGTGGATTAACCTCACAAACTAGCGCCCCTTCCAAGCCAGTTAGATGGATGTTACTGTAAAGTTCAAAAGGCATCATCTTCATCACAACCTGTCTTGTAAGGTAACTGACGCTTGATTTACTTACCAGTGGCATGCTGTGGTCGATTGTACAGTATTTTGCACACCCTACTGAGTGGCTCCTTTTCCATGTCACCCTGCAGCAAATCAACCAAGACTTGAACATTCAGCTGCTGAAGGATGGTTACCGCCTCGACGAGATCCCAGACGACGAAGACCTTGATCTGATCCCACCCAAATCCGTCAACCCCACCTGCATGTGCTGCCAGGCGACTTCTTCTACTGCCTGTCAAATCCAGTAGCCCCGCCCCAATTACCCCATGTCTGCCCACCACACGACATGAGCCTAACCTTCATACGCAGTGAGTTTACTTCACTACCAGAGTGGCGACAGGCCGCGCAGCATTTGTAGAACCTTATGATAACCATGTACTATTGTCATGACGACAACTATTCACTCACCTGGCATATTAAGTTCAATTTAAAATAGAATAGAAAGCATAAGCAACATAAAGTGGTAAAAATGGTGTTGAGATTGATACTAACAGGGATCGTTTCCTCCTATGGTAGGACCTGCACTTCTGTTTGTGTTTGAGAGCCAGGAGGGGGCAGAATCACTCTAGGCCTCTCTGTCGCCACCTCCTGGCCAACATCTCTTACTCAGTAGAAATATCAAAACTTAACGGACACAGTCGTTTTCACCTTCCTAAAGATTACGAAATAATATCATAACTGCTCCTTCAGCTGCTCTGCTTATCTGACATTTGAGGTTGTATTTATCGTGGGTTTACTTGGTTTCATTGTTGAGCTGTTATCTTTTTAACTCAAGGGATCTGTATGATTGTATGTGCTCCGATTTGTTGATAAAGATAGGTGCTGACCCTGGGGACATGTGGTCTTGCCCTTAAACTCTGTGGTTGTGTTGCACGGGCCAGCTGCACTCATTCCCCCACACCCGGAAGCTCCCGACTCTTTGTTACTTTGTACTGGCTGGACGTTTGACTACTTAGGGCTGAATGTATAATAATGAATGGCAAAAGGGACACAAAGCATGAAGAGCACCTGAATGAATTGGCAGATATGTTGTAACAGGCTAATTCTCACCCAGTTTTGTTTCCTGAATGTTCATCCTTGGTTAGGAATGCTTCCTAATGTAAATGTAGAGCGTAATCTGAAGGAGTAGAGCTGCACATCACTGCACTGGCGGACACACACACACACACACACACACACACACACACACACACACACACACACACACACACACACACACACACACAGCTTGCTGGGATATCCCTTCATACCCTAAACCCAATGTCAATTCACCGCAGCGTCTCAATTCCTTGGAGGCACCTGCCAACACCCCCCCCCCCCCCCACACACACACACACACACCCACACCCACACACACACCCCGCCCCCTAGGTGTCAGACAACCAAAACAGTCTGGGGGTTCTTCTTAGTCTCCCAGGGGGTATTTGGGAGGATTTTGAGGTGCACTTAGGGAGAGATGGAGGCACTGTTTACAAGATATCCTTTTGCAGCTTTTTGGTAAATTGCACCCATAAGGCCGGAACAGTTGTACCTTAGACATGGCTGGTTTGTGAGAAGAGTCATTCCATCTGAAGGGGCACACAGACAAACAGTAAATTGACAAGTGGGGTGCCATATTTGTTTGACTGTGATCGGCGCCAAATCCTTGATGAGTGATCATGTGTACACCAAAAGAGAAGTACTCATCCCCATCTCGCTATCACATTTCTGAACCTTTTTGCGTGGATCATTTGCAATTAGAGTATGCCTTAAGTACAGAGATCTTTTAAACAAGTGTGTGTATTTATCGCCAGCGACTCATTACAATTAATTTATTTATAAAGAATTTGCTATCTACTAAGGTATGCTGTTTTTTAACCTTTAGACACAGGTGATGTGTTTTCGCTTTTGTTTTTCTTAAAATTTTGTTGTCATGTAGACACTTCCATTCCAGTATTTACCAATGTTAGTGTTCTGTGTAGTGTATGATATCAATAAACACAAAGCCAATGGAACACACAGATGGTCTCTCCAATGTCTACAACCAAGTGCACCTCTTGAATCTGATGAATGTGAATTCATAGCGATAGTTACCAAAGTTCAGTGTGTTCAGTTAGTCAAGTGCAGTGTACAGTAGGTGTGGCCAGTAGGTGGTACCACTGATTAGGGGCCCTGGGCAAAATGATGGTTGTTGTTATTATCCACAATCTTTGTGTCTTCTATTAGTTAAGTACAAATAGAAATAATACAGTAGGTAAATATAATACAAATAATAATGTACCAATTATAACAATAACAAACTTCTCAAACAGTGATACAAATATGAATCATTTCTTGTGTCTGGCATTGCTATAAAAGCTTTCTTTTCAGATCTTTAAAAGTTGTGCCGGCTTGACTTCATGGAAGCAATCAAAGTCCTTAATGTACATGGAAGTGGAGGAGAAACACGTGCATATGGAGTTGGTACTCACTTGGTAAAGATGAGCATGTCTGCGATGCCGTTGTGGTCCCCTCTACAGCGTCATCAATGGATGGACCTTAAACTTGCAGCAGTGTCAATTAGAGAACGATTCAAAAACATATAACTCGTCATTTGAACCAATCATTAAATGATGTTTTATCCTTTCTTGAGTCTTGACTAAACACATTCGATTCAAATACAATACCAGTACCAATGATAGGGTTAATAAATGCACTCACTGCAAAAAATTTTAAGAATTTTCCATTTATTCTCCTTCTTTCATTTTGATCAGTTCGCTATGTCTAAGCTACTAGAATGGTTCAGTGTTTCTTGCTATGTCTATTGTTTTCTTATTTACATTGGGTCAGCTGCTGTAACACAGAAAGACATTTCCCTCAAGACCAATATTGTCTGTCTAGCTGTTTGTTTGTCTGCCTGTCTGTCTTATCTAGCGAAATGAATGACTGTTTGTTTCTTTATCTAACCTTATCGGTAATCTTAGCAGCTGGTTTAACTTGCTAACTTTGACAGTTGCATAGGTTGGTTAGTAAGCTAGCTAAAAAAGAAAAAAAGACTAATGTATTCAGTCTGTCAGCCTACCTGTGTCATCCTTTCTCCCCTCTCTCTTCTCAGCACCTGACATATAGGATATTTTCATTGCCAGGCCTCACAACACGTCAACTGCTTCTTTTCATTCAATTAGGGCATGCAGGCGAGGGTGAGTGTAGCTTGCAGGCTTGGGTAATATTGCGAATGAATGATGACCTGTATTTTTTTGTGGGATTGTAGGAGATGGCCAATATTTTAGAAATTATATTTTATTTGTATAGGAATATAGAATAGATGCAGCTGCATAAATAATTTTTTGACTTTTAAAGGACTTGTGACATTATGATGAAGCCACAGTTGATTGTGTCAGAAGTGGTTTCATCAGAATGTCTAGAAATAGTAGTCCTCATAATTTATATGTTTCTATTTGAAATTGAATGAATAAATGAATGTTGATTCATTTATTCATGATTCATGTAGGTACAATATATTTTAATAAGTTGAACTGTATCTATTGCGTCTGGGCTCTCTAAACTACAGGCCTATAGGTGACCGCCCTGCTTGCCCATAGCTGTGGTCGGCCCTGGGTGGGACTGTCTTCATGCTGGGTTTTACATTGTGATTTAACAGTCACATAAAGTACATGTTATATTGAAAGAAAACATTTTAATTGTATAAGCCTCCTACATTATGCACATTGCAATATTTATCCACAGGCTTGCGTCAAGAAACTGTCCGGTTAGCCCATTAACATCAAAGTAATGTTGAATGCCAAGGATCATTTCCATCTAAAAGCAGTTAATTCAAGGCCTGCGTCCACACACTAATGGATAAATATGTACAAACATTTAGTATTCCACATCATAGCATATGCAGCTAATCTATAACTATACACTGGGCATTCTTATTTTATCCCACAGTATAGGTCGTTTTATATATCTACCACACTCCATACCCATTCCAATCATATATATTAGTAACTCAAAAAAAAGCATTAATCGTAAAAAACTAAATAATACAAAATTAATTACAAACACTAAACAAACACAGGGTTAAGAATAAACATACTTAAAAGATTCCTTACAACTAAGCTGAATTCCCACACAGGGCAATAAGGACCAGTTTAAGAGCTAGGCCCAGAAAATTTTGAAAATTTGAGAATGTTCCATGACAGTCATAAGGTTGAAAATGGTACATCATATTATAGCATACACCCATTCTTATGGTCTGTGTTAAATTAGTCAGTATGTGTGTTTGTTTAACCTACATAGTGCAAAATCTAGTACACATTTGTTGAAAAGCGAATATCCATGTGCCTGCGTGGTTATTTCTCTCAGACTTCCAAAGAGCTCTGGTCTCCAGAGTCTGAAGAGGAAAATGAAAGGCATGAGCGCCGTGTCCTCGTCATTTTGAGATCCTGAATCATGCTGGGATGGAAGTCTGCGTGCCGTCGGGCGTGCTTGGTCAGGTGGTCGCTCCTCATGAAACACTTTTCACAAAGTGGGCAGTTGAAACGCTTCTCGCCTGTGTGGGTGCGGTAATGGCGCGTCAGTTCGTCCGAACGAGAGAACTTTTTCAAGCACTCAGGCCAGGTACATTGGAAGGGACGTTCACCTAAGAAAACACACATTACCACAAGACTCGATAAGGAACAGAACATTCCGCAGAAGTTTAGTCGATCAGTCACGCTTGATATAGAAATCAGATTACATTAACCAACTTATTTCATTCTTCCGCAGAATTAAGGCTATATGTTGCTGTGTAGACAAATTCAAAGTTGTTGAATAGGACCAGTACACTGTAGTCATAACTGCGCTGTAACCACGCCCACGTGTTCCCGATATCCACATGCCTATACGCTTGTTTACTAGCAGAAAAGAGCGAAGGGGCGTGACATGACGTACAAGGAAATAATGTTGAAGAGTTTTTAGCTGACAGGAAAAAACCAGGGGCAACACATGAAATGTCGCAGTGACCTGCATGTGTTACCCCCATTTCATTTAGGCTAAGCCCTAGGTGAGGTAATACTTTTTTCGCTATTTTATAAACTTGATTTGTAAAGGCCTACTTTCGAAGATGGGTCGAAAATGGGTTTTAAATTGATGGGAAATCGAGTAGGCTATATTAGGATTATGGAGTGTTTTCTAAACATTTATTTATTACTCTTGAATCAGCCAATTCATTATTATTATATCGCATGTCATATAAATAAACAACGTTATTTCAGCATTCAGCAGGATCCGCCCCCTCGGTGCTATAGCTTATGGGTGCCCTCGCAAATTAAATAGTGGCTAAACAGCCGAACATTGCAGCAATTAAGTGGTGAGTTGGTCATTACATAGCTTCTCAGCACGCGTCAGCATATGAACCCCCATAAGACCAGCCTTGTGGTCTAGCCTTCTATCTTTATTAGGCTTAAGGTGTAGCTGACTCCTTAGATGAACTCACCGGTGTGCACTCTCAGGTGGGCTTTGAGGTGAGAGGACTTGCCATACATTTTCCCACAACCGGTGAAAGGGCAGCAGTGTCTTTTTTCAGCCAAATCTGCGTTTTTGATGGACGACTGCTTAGCTGCAGCCAATTTCTGATTTTGTTGCCCCTTCAATGCAGGGGCTACGCATAGACTGACCCCGCTCAACTGGCGACCCCTCCGGTGCCTGATATCTTTGGTGTTTGCATCGCTTTCCCCCAAGCATCTGGTTGTCCCTGTCCCACCACCGCATGTCCCACTGAGTGATTTTGGATTACATTTGTTCAGTTCTAATAAAATCAATGCAACCATTAGTACAGTCCTGTTTTCTTCGTTTTCACCAGACATGTCCTCTACTGGGGAAATATGCCGACAAACGTTTGACGTGGGTCCCGAGGACTCGGCAGCAAGATCAAGGTCCTGCATTATCCAGGAGTCAAGGAGCCAACACCCTTTCTCTTGCTCGTTTGTAATGCTGTAGAAGTAGATGTTCCGCTTCGTAAACCGGCTTTAAAATCAAGAGAACACCTTTACACCGCTATTATCTTAACTGAAGTATCTTCATAAACGTGGTCAACATGCAACACGTGCTGTTCCAGACGTTTTTCCAAACCTCAAAAAGATGTCACGAGATGGAAAGATTATCTAAAAACTAAACGCCTTTTGTAAGTTATCACAATCTTAAGCGCTGAAACACTCTGGGTTTTTCCTTACTTAGAGCGTCAGGTAAGCGACAGCATACTACTATGTCCCACGCGCTCTTAATTAATAGATAATGCGAACAGACTGGCCGGGTGTACCCATATTCTCTCACACATGCGTATGTTTGTCCAAATTCAGTGCACGAGACACTTCTCTCAACTCCATCCACAGCAATTTCGCGGAATCCCATAGTGTCATAATAAAGCACGGTTGCAATTGGCTTGAAGGGAACGTCACGTGGTTTTCTATACACCGTGTGTCTAGCCAATTGCAAGATAAGAAGTATGCAAGGGGGCCAGGCCCAGTCTCAATGTGTTATCTTTTTGTTTATTTTTCGTCGACCTCTTAAGTCACAGTTTATTTAATAATTTTTTAACCCAACATATTTTGGAAGCAATGTACACATACTGTTCTATGCATATTACGGTCTACGTTTATTAATGATGGCTGTCATGGGGTCAAAAAGAAGGAGAGACACGGGCAGTAAAGGCAGCCTTTAACCGACATAATACAACAGCGTTTAGATATTATACTGTAATCTTCGAAGTTCGCCACTAGTTGTCGTAGTCTCCTTTTGACTTTGTGGTTACTGGTGAGTACAGAATGCCTCTCAAAGTTCCTGTTGACATGGAAAGACTGTTGAAAGTAACTGTTTCGTAATAAAGGCTATACGCGTCCAGTTTCGCTTTAACATTTGTTGTGATTTACTAGATTGCTCAATCAAAAAAATATCACTATTTACAGGTTTTTATAATAATATTCAAAGGCCAGTTAAGAGAGAGAACAGAGAGAGGCAGAGAGGTAAACAAAGTCTCAACTGAATTGGTATTAATATTCACCACTGATAAAATTCCCCAAATAGAAAGTCATCCACGAGGCTATCCTTTAGGTTCTCATTTTGTACCAAAAAAAACCCAACATATTTCTGAGAATAACATTTCCTTAATTGCACATTTTGTTTGCCATTGACTCAGAACAAAGACGTCAAAGAATAAAAAGATAGCACAATCACGCTCACAACGAAAAAATACATAAATGTATATATTCTTAAATTCTAAAGAATAATTTCATGACAATTAAACCATTGGACGAATACACCCGTATTGTTCACTTGCCAATATTATAATATAGCTGAGCTCTTTTAGCCTTATTCAATTGTAACCCTTGTATACAATGTGTTTTTTGGAAAATATGTTTCAACTGGGCATACCACCTAGGCCTATATGCAGGACCATGTATCCTTTCCCAGTTGAAAGGTAGGACTATTCACATAATCTGAACCAATAGCGCAAAGCAACCCCGAGCCCTCTGCAAACTCCTCCCTCAGCCGAAGCGCTGCAGTTGGGGGGATTCAAGGACACTGTTTGTAGAAACAATAGCTGTCGTGATACTAGAAGGTAGGCTATTAGAAAACATATGGTTTCTAACAGCGAGCCAGGGGCGCCTTAGTTGTTTTAATAACAGCCTCCAAATTAGACTGCCACACATCAGTCGATTATTAATTATCTATTATCTGTATGCAACCAAATGCCTTGGGTCTTGAAGTAAACACAGGGAAAGACCCATTGCTCCTGCCTCATTCCCACCATGTCGTAAACACGTTCTTAGAAAAAAGGTTCGTGGTCGTCACGCCCCCTCTTCACTCTGACAGTGTCTGGTCATGTTGTTACTTTAGCAAACCATTATGTAACCGGATTGTTTATTTCTCTCCCCTACCTTCTTGCAATTTGGTAGGAACGATTGTTGGGACTTGCGTTTGTGTGTGTGTGTGTGTGTGTGTGTGTGTGTGTGTGAGAGAGAGAGAGAGAGAGAGAGAGAGAGAGAGAGAGAGAGAGAGAGAGAGAGAGAGAGAGAGAGAGAGAGGGAGGGAGAGAGAGAGAGAGCACGCACAAAATAGACAGCTTCATAATGCAAAGGACAGAATGTTCCCAACCGAGTGAACTCGTTTGCGTGGAAGTGCGCCAGAGTTTACCAAGAAGTCTATTTGGAAAGGTGTTCTATTATCAACAGTTTTCCTTCCAATACAAAGCAGGGGGAAGTTGTTGTTTTTTAAAATCTAGGGCAGATACTTGATCCAAGTGGGAGTACAGGGGCAAACTCCGGACACTCCCGGCTAGCTGAATCATTGTTTATGCAGTCCGACCCACACATTTAAAAGAAGTCAACAACCTATCACAATATATAAAATGCAAACAGCAGGAAACAACAGACATATTTTAATTGTTTATTTAGTAATGCATGCCAGACATGATCTGATTCACATCGAAGAATACAGATTTGTATTTGCATCGAAATACTCACTACTGTGAAATCATTTATAATCTCTCTCATTTCAATTTACAGAAGTATTCTGTACAATCTCAGTGGAAGAACTGCATGCATTTAATTAAAATACACTAAATAAAGTGAGACTGGTAGGAAGATAAAATCCCTTCAATTACAATATCAGTTTTTATTGCAGAAAACATGTGCTTGGACCCCTCTTTACCATACAAGTACTCACCAACAATATCTCATATCTCAGTATTTGAAATGTACTATTATGTTTATGATCACAAAACTGTTTTCTACAGTATAGGAAAATATTTAGAAAATACTGTACATTGGGTTTTTGTTGGTTCGCATTGGCACCTCTAAGCACTTACGCTACTGTCATCTCTGTATCATGGTCTTCACACACACACACACACACACACACACACACACACACACACACACACACACACACACACACACACTCTCTCTCTCTCTCGCGCGCATGCGCGCACGCGCACACACACACACACACACACACACACACACAAACACACACACACACACAGACCATTTGATTTGATATATTAATGTCTAACAACCACAGCAACATGAAGCAGACAGAAACAGAAGTGCCATGGATCTTTTCTCCATAAGGAAAATGAGAATGAACCACGTTAATTCCCTTGAAAAAGTGTAATAATGCATGGAGGAACCATAGCCGTACTTCCCAGTGCACATTGGCACATTGCTTTTACTCTGCCAAGCACAACAAAATCAAAAAGAGGTGGACTATACTGGCCTTGACTGTGTACATTTAGCAAAGAAAAGTTTGAACAGCTCCATTTACTGTGGATGGTTTGGTTAGGCAACACAGTACAACAGTAGTGATATGAGATAAGATGTTTTCAGCTAATATGCAAAGTCTATAGTTCTATGACCTGTGCCCTCATAAATAAAGTAGGGGGCATGGAGATGTCAACTTATCCCACTTCCCTTTCTCAGTAACCCGCCCCCTAAATGTAGGTTTACTCCAGGTGTCATGAGATCTTGGATTGAACGCATGAAGCACAGTGATCAAGTGGAAGCCTTCTGCTAAATGGCAATTCAAATACACTCCTGTCATGCCATTCCTCACTGTTTTTTGGTTTGCGAGACCTACAATGCTATTCCTCATCACACTGGCTGGAACACGCTGACAGGACCCGGAAGCAGCTTGACAACGTGCTAACAACCCCACATGGACATGGATAAGGCCAATCCAACATTTAGCTGCAGAAGGACAGATACACAGAGAACAAGCAGCCTGTCCCTACCAGCCTGAGCACCTGTGACTTAACTTCTCAACCACCCACTGTCATCACTTATACCTTGTGCAAGATGCTTGTTTTCCCCTCTAATATAATGATTTAAAGTGTAACATGTTTGGGTCATTACTTTGCAGCAAACCAATTTTCACGTGTACTCACATTCTAATTGGTAATCACATAACGCCTCTTCTAACTCTCTTGCAGTTTTGTGATAATTGAGCATGGCCCATAAAGGCAAGTATAACCTATTCTGTTTCATAGTAGTCATAATTAATCTGTTGCTATTTTCAAAGAAAACCAAATCAAATGATTTTTTTAGTTACTGCATCCATGCCTGTAAGGTACCCACAGTTTGTTAACTATTGCCATAGTCACATAGCACACAAACGATTTAATAAAAGCCCCAACGACATTCAGTACGATATTACCAAATTATTAATACTTAAGATTGAAATGTACAAAAAATATTTTATAATATATCTGTATATGTATTCTATAAATAATAATTCATCCGTGTTTAGTTCTTATAGGTCTCACATTTTATTAAATTGAAAGCTTTTAATGAAAAATACTTGAAATTAGACAAAAATAGCACTAGGAATTTATAAATATTCATGTAGGAATTCAAATAGGCTTTCTATTTTCCACCGTAAGCAAAAATATTTCAATAAATAGGATCAATCAATATAATAGCAATGAGATAAGAATGAGTTGATCAAATGTGAAACACAAACGGAGGAGTCGTGTTAATCTAATGACACTCATCTCTTTGTTACAAAGCCGCCTTAAGTGGATTTGAGATATTAAATAAATAAATATAGAGGTTTCAAATACTGATCCAGTTATCCCCTTTTAGCATCAACCCTAAATACGTCCCTCAATGTCTTGTGAAAGTTTTAGAATGATTTTAGAATACATTTCTGAGTGACTAGAATGCAGTCTTCACAGTAAAGGCCAATTTCAATTTGCAAGTGAGAAAAAGTTCCATCTCTTGGAAGTGCTTGGAAAAGACTAGTTTTAATTTTGTGGATGTCATTGCCTAACTAGCCTACAATAAAGAAAACAAGTGAAAGAAAATGAAGAAAAAAGGACGGATCCAGTCAAAGTCCGACTAGTGTCAGACCCTCTAAACAAGATACTTCTATCACACACCTTAGGCAAGCTTTGGCCTGCACTACCGGCAACCTGCTTCAACAGCCTTATTTCCACTGGTGAACGCCAGCTAAATATGCAAATGACACAGGGGAGAGCAAACGTGTCAATCACTGTACCCCTATTGAAAATGTCTAAAAAGAATGGCCCTATTAGCAAATGATCTAGGTGATGAAAGATTTTGGGGATTCCCAAAAATCTTGAATTTCTTTTGTGTTCAAATAGTCAGAACATATTACAAGCATGGTTTGGTCCTGCAGTGGAAATCAGGCTAATAGGAGTGTTTTGCATTGCTGCTTGGTGCAGCAGGAGACTACCCTAGTCTCACTTTGCCCTCTGCTGACCAATTCACATATTACACTAGACAAAAGTGATTTTGAAAAGACGGGAAAGGTGTGGGTGTTTCGTTTGATATTGTGTCTGTGTGTGTGTGTGTTTGTGTTTGTGTGTACTGTTCCAGGACTAGGGTGACTTCAACTGTAGAAATAATAAACACCACTTCCATTACCTCCAACCCTCCTGTTATAGACCACCAAGCTCCATGAGATCAGGCCATTGGCACATGTTGTCGTTATTATGTAATGTTTCTAAAAATTACTTTAAATATTTACCAACTCTACCTATGCTATTTTTCACATGATACATTTGAAGAGACACACAATGAAACATGGTATCTATGGTACTAGATAGGAGGTGGAGACCTGAGGAGATTTCGGCTTTCAGTTGGCAATCAGGTGGCCGTACTTCTTCACCCTGAAAAACTTTCTCTCAGCTCCAACATTTTATCCGATTGGCCAGCTGGTAGTCACATGATATGGTAGACTAAGTGAATGTGCTGCCCCACAGCGACAGTGAGTGCGCTAGACATGAAAGCTTGATGGAAGACAACACACACACACACCTTCCAAAGCCGAAGGGACAGTTCAGCTACAAAAAGAGGTAAAACTATCCTAAAATCATAGCTCTTTGTTTTTGCACTGGTGTACAGTGGGGACTCCTATTCTGCCCTGACGTGTGGCTCTAGGACCTTACAGAACGACAGTCTGCCAAATCCCTTCCTTATTGTCACGTGTAGTTGTGTCGGCTGTCGAAGCTGCGGAACGCCGATGGCGTGGCCAGCTTCCTCATGGAAAGGCTGTCAGTCTTGGACGCTTCAGGCCGCGCCCCGGACTTGCTCCGGAGAAAGGGGTTCCTCGGGCCCCCCAGCCCTCGGCCTGCGCCCCTGTCCGCTCCCAGTCCCCTCTCCATCCTCTCGCTCACAGACAGGCTCTTCCTGTGGGGCGGGGCCAGGGTGAGGGAGGGGTGGGAGTCGTCAGAGGAGCAGCTGTTGGCGCGCTCCATCCTGGAAAGGGGGGAGCAGAGGGTGCTGCTGCTGCTGCTGGCCCCTCCACTCAGGGCCCCTATGCGCGGCACCTCCGGGGCCACCATGAGGTCCTCGGGGTCCTCCGGGTCGGACTCTGTGTGGCTGAGCTCGGCCTCCCTCTCGGGGTGTGAGGAGCCCATGTCAGGGGCCTTGTCGAAGGGGAAGGAGCTGGAGGCCCCCGGGGAGTGGGAGCGCTCGGCGGGCGTGTAGGGGGCCGAGACGCAGCGCGTGTCGATGCAGTCGGTGATGCTGGTGTACTCGGCGGCCTTGACTTGGACGCCCGCGCCCAGGCCTCCGTAGCAGCCGCGCGGCGTGAACACCAGGCTGTGGGACTTGACCAGCGGCGGCTCCTCCAGGAAGGCCGCCCCGGTGGAGGAGAGGTAGCGGCTGCTCTTGGAGCGCTCCAGCAGCCCCGCCGAGGTCGGAGGAGACGGCTCCAGGTCCCAGGGCGGGAGGGTGTTGTCCGCCAAGAGGTGGGCCGAGCACATGGACAGGTCGGCCGCTGCGCTGTCCTCGAACCCCACCCCCCCTCCGCTGCTGCAGCCTGCCCCGCCCTCCGAGGGCCTGTCGCCCAATCCGCTGGCCCCGCTGCCGCTGTAGTCCCGGCCCCCCGACAGCACCGCCTCCATGATCTCGGCGTGGAGGGAGGAGTCCCGCTGGAGGGGCGGGGCCATCCTCAGGGGGTCCAGGAAGACCTCGGTGGGCCCCGCCTCCTCGGAGGCCGACACGTAGATGTCGATGCAGGAGGACGGGCGGTGCTGCTGGGAGACCGACAGCGTTGCCAGAGGGAGGGGCTTAGACTCCTTGGCGGCGGCGCCCGAGGCCACAGACTGCGAGCTGTTGGCTCGATGGAGGCTGAGGGAGCGCTCCTTGAAGAAGCTCTCGGCCCGGTCGGCTCCGCAGCGCTCCCCGCGGCCTCCCACGTAGAAGGAGTGGCTGCGGGCCCGCGTGGTCATGCCCGTGGGGGAGGGAGGGGACATGGAGCCCTCTGCTCCTCCATCCAGCGCCTCCTGTAAGCGGTAGGCATTCCCCTCGGTGCTGTTGAAGCTGCTCTGGCGCAGGATGTAGGAGCCGTCGGGACACTCGCCCTGCCGCAGGACGTAGGCGGAGTCGGTGCAGTCGGAGGAGGTGCGTGAGCGGGCCTTGTTGACCTCGCCGCGCTCCACGCCCGTGACGCGCTCCAGGGCCACGGCGATGCGACCGATGAGCTCCTCCATCTGGGCCAGGCGGATGTCCACCGTCTGCAGGGAGGCCTTCATGAAGTGCTCCCTCTCGTTCACCTCCTCCAGGCGCATGGCCATGTTCTCCACTCTGAGACAGGAAAAGAAGATAATGTAATCATTGGTAAATATCCTCACAGAGACAACAGTTCAGTATGGAAAAGAGCATTTTCTTATCACAATGTACTATTTGTTACTAAGGGAATGAAATAACCTGTTTTTAGATCTGTCCCTGTTGTTTGGGAAGCCAAAACAACCTCTAAAACTGTTCTAAAGTAGATTAGACTATAAATCTCCCATAGGCTCTGCAAATCTAAACTGGTCGGTGCTGAATAGCTAAGCACAGTCAATGTGATAAGCAAATAATATAGGTTTGGGTTTTAGTCTGACTATGTTTGTTGCCGACACGACTTATCCTTTTTGGACCATAGATTATCTTGGATTTTCAAATTATTGGGTTTAGGTGTCAAGAAGGGGAATAAGGATTTTCACATGCAATAAACGCTTGCAGAAGAGAGGGGAAAAAAGGATTATAACAATCAAAATAGCATACAAAAAAACACAGGTAAACCATACCTTTAGCAAAAGTTTAAGAAATTAAGTTGTTACCTCCCAAGGGTTAATTTATGGCTAGACATATGATGTGATTTAAGGAGCAAAATATCTTTTTATATATAAAAAGATATATTTATAGATATATCTATATTTTATATAGATTTATATATATTTTTAATTAAAAGGCATGAGATTTTCCAAAGTTTTTTGCCAACTAAGAGGCTGCATATTTTTCTTTCTTCATTTGATTTGAAATCAGAGTAGCCTACCTGACTCATTATTTTAATGATTTCTATGAAACCCACATGCAACCGGAAAAAATGAAATTAGCCAGCACAATGCATGAGTTTAGTCTCTGGGGGATGTGCTTGCCCAACCTTTCAGATGTTACACGTATTCTCTCATCATTGGAGGAGTTGAAGCGGTCGTCTTTCTCTCTGAAGTACTCCTCAATGCACTGCTCCTCAAAGTCGTGCACTTTCTTTAACTCGTCTTCTGTGATGAATAGCTCTGCGAATGAGAGGGTTGGGAATGAGACGGTTATCAATGAGAGGGTTAGGAATGAGAAGGTTGGGTTGCAAAACAGAACCGGTGATTTATTTTCTTTATCTTTAATCTTTAATGCCATAACCGTGGTCGTCTCAGTGAGATCCCCAAACCTGGGGGCCCTCGCCTTCACTCCACGGTACTGTACCCGTGTCGTCTACGGTTTGCCCCAAGGGCCTTCACTCACTCAGGCCGTAGTCCCTCTCGTCATCGTCGTGCTTGCGCCAGCGACAGCACAAGTGCTTGAGCACCATGGTCATGTGGCTGAAGATGATGAGGGGCGGAGGAAGGACGGGCCGCTCGTGGAATGTCATAATCAGCTGATAGCGCTGGAACTTCCACACTTGGTTGGAAATGGACTTCACCTCAAAGAACGTGTTGCTATGATGGCATGTGAAATAGCAGGGAAAAAAACATCTTCAGTACTCACACTGTTTATTCACTTCCATTATCAACTCCATTGTTACCATTGAACTGTTGCTATTGCTACTTGACAAAGGGTACATCTATTATAGTATATTCTGTAAATGTAAGACAGGTGACAGGATCTGAATGCAAGACTAATCAGTACACCACGATGGTGTGATATCAAGCTCCTTCTGCCGGGAACATCCACAGTTGGTTGGAAATGGACTACACCTCAAAGAACGCCTTGCCACGATCGATGAAACAAAGAGGTCAACGTAACCTTCAGAACAGAATACTGAGCCGGCCATGAGGAGAGGCCATGAGGAGAGCGCTAGCTGTGGAGATGGTACATACTTGAAGACAGCGATGAGCAGGTTGACCAGCAGTATGTTGGCCACCAGCAGGTAGCAGGCCATGATGGCCGGGACGATCCAGGCACCCGTCTTACAGGGGGGCAGAGACACCACAACCCCGTCATCAGTGGTGATGTTCTGACCACATGGAGCTAAGCACAGTGGAAGAACACAGGGACACAAGTTTAGGGAACATGAATATATGGGCATGGGGGAAAAGTAACAAAATAAAGTAATAAAAGCACAGGCAGAAACAGCAGCATGCCAGAAAACAGGAAATGCAAAAAGACATCCAATAAAATCAGGAACAGGAAGTAAACAAAAGGATCAAATGAAAAGACTCAACAAAGGACTCTAAAACACACAGACACAAACCTACACTGAGATCCAGGAAATACATAAAAGGCAGACATTATAAACGGGGGAAATCAACGAAAATAGCCAGCTATATAAACAAAACAAGATGCAAGATGTGTGTTTATCCATCTTCTCTCACTGGGGGAGGGGGGTAGGAAGGAGCGAGCACTCAAATGGAACGGTAACATGTGCTGAAATGTGCATCTGAAAGAAAAGATTCACCGTGTGTCCTCATATCTTGCATTCCCAATATATTTAAACACCGCTTCAGTGTTTCAAATATATTGTCACATATGCGTGCCATAGCGTTGCAGAGGAATGGTTTGCTGTGTTAAACAATTTCAAAATGTATTTAAGATACATCTGACGTTTTTTCCATCCGTGATGGTTCAGTTGCTAAGGCTTGTCATGGGACACTCAGCACTTTGGATGCTCATACATTTGGCGGCCTATAGGATTCATTCTATTCATACGCATCTCTTGGATGTTCAATTGATCACACAATGCAGCCCAAAGACAGAGAACTGAAGTAATTTTCCTCTTTCAATTTTCTAATTGTTAGCTTCCAATTTTCTGGGTTAAAAACTCTGACAACTGAACCACGTGAAAAAACAGATAGTCGATAATGAAAGGCGATTGACATGTAGACCTGTATGTATTTATGAGCATATACAAGCACGTGTTTGTGAAGTTGGTGTTTTCTGTCTCTGAAGTGAAACGTCAGTCGGTTATGTGCAGCTTTACAAGTTTTGCTGTCAGTTAATAGACGAATCTCAGTTTGTGTATCTGTCTCTAAATCCATGTCATCGTCTAATGCCCATTGCAGTGAGAACGTTTTGATGGCGTGAGATAGCTGCAAACATGTGGCTCTGGTCTGGTGAAAAGCAGAGTTGGTGTAAAGACATGGGATACATGACTGAGTTTACCTGGCAGCGTCTAGTTGAAATAGTTGACACATCAGAGGGGTATCTGTATTTTGTGTTAATAATCCCCTTTGATGGCGTTTAGCATAATTGTTTCAAACCAAGCAAAACAATTAAATTACAAACAATGCAAATGCTACTGCTCTGAAACCCAGTCATTAAACTATCCTATTTTCTTTTCTTTTTCTTTCCTTTTTTAGGGGGACAGAGTTGCCCTTATAAATGCTGGGCTTGGGTCAAATTCACGCTTTCGACAAATGATTTGAGCCAAGACGCAAGCCAACAGAGGCAACCTCCCCCTCCGAGCACGTGGAGGTGCATGCGAAAACGTGCCTCTAGCGGCCTCTGGTGGTGGAGGTGGGTATGGCATGGCAGTGAGGCGGGGATGGTTTCAGGAGGGGTTAGGGGGATGGGTTAGGGGCTATATCGGTAGATTTACTGCGGCTCTAATTGAACAAGGCAATGTGGGATGGACCGTTATTGCGCCAGGTTCCGTGAGATCGATAGTAATTTTCGACCAGCCAGAGTTTTTCAGTCATTCTGTGCTTTAGCTTCCTACTATGCATATCTGAAACAAAGAACCAAAGCATTATTTCAGATCTCTTCTCTTTGGGCCACTCCTCCCATTCTGTACAAGCACACACTCAGAAGTGCACAATATGGCAGACCACACACACTCACACCCCACTCACACATTCTGTGTACACGCAGAGACCACGACGTCCACTCTGTAGGTAACGTACTGTCATGAATCATACGATGTGCTTCATGTGATCGAGCCTACATGCTGCCATATTTCAAATGGAGGTTTATTGCAAATATGTAAATGTATTCAGGTAGTGTACAAGTAGACATGGGTGTGAAGAAATGGAATAAGCTCAAGAAAAACATTGCGGTCACTTTATTCCGACTCCTTGGTTGCATCCTATTCCAAATCAAATGTGTTTGTATATCACATTGTGCTATTGTGCTTCGTGAAGTGCTTGCTCTTAGCTGTCCGTATACAGTATGTGTTTCACTTGTTGAAAGTGTACTGTGGGCATTATTTCATGGTGGACAATAAACTCATGTGTGACACTCAGTGGAGGAATCCAGATGACGTAATTCCCGCTGTTGGCTTACGGTCAATCTGATCAGCAAACACCTCTCCGTAAATCATCCAGTAGGGCATGAAGAAGATGTTGCGGGCCAGCATCCAGGAGGGGTCCTCGTTGGGGTTGAGGATGGCCTGACGGGCCACGCCGAAGCTCATCAGCACCACCAGCATGATGATCACAAAGTACATCATGTCGATCATCTGGGAGGGAGGGTCAGAGAGGACGGGAGGAGATGAGTAGTGTGTGTGTGTGTGTGTGTGTATGTGTGTGTGTGGGGGGGGGGGGGGGTAGAGAGAGAGAGAAAGAAAAAGATAGGGAAGGGCAAAGTCGAGTTGTTATCACTGGTGGTAGGCCAGCTCAGTCGAGTGGAAGCAAACCGAGTCACTGATTGAATGAAACAACGGTTGCTAGTGCATGTCACCATTTAGAAAAACCAAACGCCTGGAGCTTTCCCTAAATTTGGCATGGAATATCGAACTCCACAAACGGGCTGAATTGAACGTTGCCAACCTGGCACTCAAACATAAACTAAACGTGCACAGCAGAGTAACAATGAAGTTCAGCTAATTTTCCTACATATTTTCTTCTTATTGTTTACTCTTTGTTCCGGTCGCAATTTGAAAATGTCTCAGTGGTTCAAGGAGCTCGCCCAGCCGTTGACAGCACAACCCAGACAGCCTCGTAGCCTCTGATCCCCACTCTGGTTCTCTCTCAACTCGCTCCTATCTGTCCTTGTCTATCATGTGAGCTAGTGCAAGAGGTAACGTCAAGGCGATCACACACGAGTGGCGCCATGTTCCATTCTCAACGTGACCCCCACACGCCTAACGCAGCCGCCCCCAGACTCAAAATGTCCGCAGTGACTCAAGCGCAGGCGTGCACCCCCGCCACCACGTCTTCTCCACTCCCCGGCCCTTAACCCTCACCATCTTGCCGATCATCATGACGTAGGGCCCCAGGTACTTGTTGACCCCGAAGATGTCCAGCAGACGGATGTACCAGTAGATGATGTTGACACAGTAGATGACCCGCCCATAGCTCATGAGAGGCGGCTCCTGCAGGCGCAGCACCATGCCCACGGAGAAGATGAGGATGGCCATGAGGTCGGTGATGTTCCAGTACTCCTGCAGCCACACCTTCACCTTCTGGAGCAACTTGCCTGGCTCCGACATGAGAATCTGGGGAGGCCGGGGGAGAAGAGGGTCGAGGAGATCAGAGGATTGTGGAATGACAGAAGAAAATGACAGACAGTGGGAAGAAAACGTGCAAAGCACATGAGATGGAATTAGATAGACGATGTACACGGATGAGGAAACATCACAGACGGAAGGAGAAAAAGTAAGAGAAGATAAAGAGTTGAGAACAGGATGAACAAAAATGAGGCGAAAGATAATTAAAAGAGAATTGCCTCTTTTAAAAGTTAAAGTGTAGTGTTAGCTGGTGGCCAAAAGAGGGCAGTATGTGTCTGTGGCGGCGGTGTAACACGAATTCTGTCAAATCCATAAGTAGGCTTTTTAAGACACCACAGTGATGTTGCCAGGAAAGAAGAAGCGAAATAAATGTGTCTCCTTTGTGTGTAGGGGTAGTTGTGTGTTCAGATATTTTCTCTGTAGTAGAGGTGTTTTGTAATTCTGTTATGGTATCATGGGGCCGGGTCTTAGAATATCCTTCTGAAAATGCCTATGCCATGGATCAGATTGACAGGTTCATTAACCTACAGCTAGGCCTCTTTACCTTCTAATTCATTATAGTGTCCTTCTAGAAGGACGGGGGATGTTGGAGCTTTGTGAGTTACTGTGGCAGGCGTGTGTCTAAGTGTACTACAGGTCATGCTACGTTTGTGTGTCTGTGTGTGTGATATATATAAATATAAATATATAAATATATACCATACAGTATAGACTGATTTTGCGTCCCAAAGTCACGGTTGTAAACCTAACTCTGTTGACTATGCATCATGCATGTGGATGTCTTAACTCTGTTGACTATTCATCATGCATGTGGATGTCTTAACTCTGTTGACTATGCATCATGCATGTGGATGTCTTAACTCTGTTGACTATGCATGTGGATGTTTTAACTCTGTTGAATATGCGTGTGGATGTTTTAACTCTGTTGACTATGCATCATGCATGTGGATGTCTGAAGGAGTGGAGCAGAGTGTGTCGGCGTACCTCTCTCATCTTCTCAATGCCGTTGGTGAAGATGTACGCTATGACGATCCACTCCTGAGGAGATGGCCACAGGTCCATCTTCACCAGCACTATGTAGTTGAACAGCATCAGGTACGCCACGTAGGCCATCTGCATAAAACATGGAGACACACACGGAAGTGTTCAGCTTCAGCCGGTGGCCTCAGATGGACCAGGGTTCTGGGGATACACCGAGGTGAATCTGAAAACCGGCTGAGGATGAAGATGTTCTGACTCAAAAGACATGAAGCATCTCTGTCCTAAGTGAACCCATGAATTGTGCATGAGCTTCCAGACCAAGACTGGGGAAGAGAAGCACAACGCAAGAGAGGAGAAAGAGAGGATGGGAAGGAGATGGAGTTAAAGAAAGAGTGTGTGTGTGTGTGTGTGTGTGTGTGTGTGTGTGTGTGTGTGTGTGTGTATGTGTGTGTGTGTGTGTGTGTGTGTGTGTGTGTGTGTGTGTGTGTGTGTGTGCATGTGTGTGTGAGAGAGACAGAGAGAGAGAGAGAGGGAGACAGACAGACAGACAGACAGACAGACAGACAGACAGACAGACAGACAGACAGACAGACAGACAGACAGAGAGAGAGAGAGAGAGAGAGAGAGAGAGAGAGAGATAGAGAGAGAGAGACACAGTGTTGGTTCTTGGACTGTGACGTGTTCGCTTGTTGTGTTTTTTCTCCTCTTGTTTTATCTGCATGAATAAGAGATAAGGGGTCCCTGCTGGGGATGTCGACTGATGTTTTCACAGGACTGCCAGATTAAAGGAGCTATCATGGGGTTTCAGATGTGTGCAGCCATTTAAAAAGGGACCAACTCGTACCCATGAACACACATACGTCTTCATAAAGCTTTCACGCTTGATCAACATTACCAATGTAACATAACCAAGCTCTAACACCTATCACTCTCTCTCTCTCTCTCTCTCTCTCTCTCTCTCTCTCTCTCTCTCTCTCTCTCTCTCTCTCTCTCTCTCTCTCTCTCTCTCTCTCACACACACACACACAACCACACACACACACACACACACACACTTGCGCTGCTATTTCGCTGTCTCTCCCTCCCTCCCATGCCCCGGACAGACTGACCGTGTGGAACCAGAACTTGACGATGGGCGCGTTGTAGAACTCGTAGATCTTGCGGCCCAGGGGGATGAGGCGGTGTCGGTTCTGGACCTCCACCACGTCCTTCTTCCTGGACGTCTCCGCGCTCTTCCCCAGCATGGCCTGGGGCAGCAGGTGGGTGTAGGCATGGGGGTGGGGGGGTCGGGTGGTGGTGGTGGTGGTGGGGCCGGATGGAAGACGGGACAGAGAGGGACGGTAAAAGGACGGAGATAAAAGGACACCAGAGAAAGGGATGGATGGGGTGGCGGGAAAAGAAGAGCACACAAAGAGAGGAGTGGGAGGGAGGGAACGGGGGGAAGAGAGCGCGACATTAGTGAGGCTTCCTCGACCTTCCTCTCCAAAAACGATGAGAATAAGAGGCAAGCACAGGCAAAGTCATTCCATAAGGTGGCATGTTTGTGAGTTCTGGGTGGGGGGTGGGGTGGGGGGGGGTTACACGGGTGGCACACGTATGACGCAGACACACACTCATGGATAGATTAGAACAGAGGACAGTCAGGGACAGAACAGAGAGGAAACAGAGAGAGAGAGAGAGAGGGAGCAGGATAGAAAGACAGACGCCTGAGGTGCATTTCAGAGGACCCAGCACATAGTGGTATCCATGAGAGAGGGCTCGGAACCCCTGGTAATATGAGTCATGATCTAAAGCCAAAGTATCCCCCTGCGTATCTGGAAGGGGGGTCCGGTCGTGGCATTGTATCAAATGTCTGGATCAAGGCAGCAGCAGACATCCTTTACGCTGACTCGGATGCTTGTGTAAATCCAGCACCATGCATTGTTGCCCAGCCAACCTCGGGATGCGGCCTTCAGACGCCCCAGTGTGGCTCGCCCGCATCTGAGGAGGGCTGGCAATACAATCCCCCTCCTGCAGTGCATGGAACCATATGAATCGTCTGGTGATTCGTGGGTTGCGGTTATATCTGGGTTGCATTCAAACAGTCAGAAATCAAGGCCATGGTAAGCAATGGTGCTCATGGGAAATGTAGTCTGTTGTTGAATGGCAACTACCATGCACCTCAGTGAGTGATTTATATGCTGGTTAGCTGACCGTTCGGAATACAGATGGAGTGTGGCGGTTATGGGCTCAATTCCATTTCAAAGCAATCAATTTAGGGGATGAACTGAAGTTACGTCCAGCTCCAGTTTGGTTTGTTAATCTCCTTTAAATTAGAAACTCAATTTCACGAACAAGACCTCACTCCCAGAAGTGATTAATATGAAATGGAATCAAGCCCCGCAACCCTGGACAAAATTGCCTATCCAGATGGACGGGTTCCAGTTAGTGGCTCTTGAGTTAAGAGAAGGTGTTCAGACCATCGACCGGAGCCTCCGCTGCAGCCAGGCAGAGTTACATGGAGGAAGGCAGCGCGAGCTAACGCAGCTCCGTCTGAGGGAACCTTCTCTTAGAGGCATGCGGAGTGGTGCGCTGCGGCGATGGCAGCGCCGGTGGCAGAGTGAAGGGCAGCAGTCGAAAAAATACTGTACCTCTACTAGACCTGAGCTACGGGGAGGAAACAGAGAGAGAGAAAGAGAGAGACCAAAGAATGGAGGGGGGAGATGCGGAGGTACGACGGTCGGAGGCAAGGGAGAAACAGAGAGAAGAGGAGAGAAACGAGAAGGAGACAGGGAAGAGAAGCGAGACAAGAGAAGGAGACAGGGAGGAGAAGAGAGACAAGAGAAGGAGACAGGGAGGAGAACAGAGACAAGAGAAGGAGACAGGGAGGAGAACAGAGACAAGAGAAGGAGACAGGGAGGAGAACAGAGACAAGAGAAGGAGACAGAGAGAAGAGGAGAGAAATGAGAATGAGACAGGTAGGAGAAGAGAGACAAGAGAAGGAGACAGGGAGGAGAACAGAGACAAGAGAAGGAGACAGGGAGGAGAACAGACAAGAGAAGGAGACAGAGAGAAGAGGAGAGAAACGAGAAGGAGACAGGGCGGAGAAGAGACAAGAGAAGGAGACAGGGAGGAGAAGAGAGACAAGAGAAGGAGACAGGGAGGAGAACAGAGACAAGAGAAGGAGACAGGGAGGAGAACAGAGACAAGAGAAGGAGACAGAGAGAAGAGGAGAGAAATGAGAATGAGACAGGTAGGAGAAGAGAGACAAGAGAAGGAGACAGGGAGGAGAACAGAGACAAGAGAAGGAGACAGGGAGGAGAACAGAGACAAGAGAAGGAGACAGAGAGAAGAGGAGAGAAACGAGAAGGAGACAGGGCGGAGAAGAGACAAGAGAAGGAGACAGGGAGGAGAAGAGAGACAAGAGAAGGAGACAGGGAGGAGAACAGAGACAAGAGAGGGAGACAGGGAGGAGAACAGAGACGAGAAGGAGACAGAGAGAAGAGGAGAGAAACGAGAAGGAGACAGGGAGGAGAAGAGAGACAAGAGAAGGAGACAGGGAGGAGAAGAGAGGCAAGAGAAGGAGACAGGGAGGAGAAGAGAGACAAGCAGGAGCCGCCGGGGGCAAACAGACTTGAGACGCTACAACTCCACCAGCACGTCCTGGCTGAGAGACGACGAGAGACAGGAAGCAGGGGAAGGGCCGTGGGCGGGTTAGACCGGGAAGGCTCTAGAACGTCCCTCCCTCCAAACAGCCAAAACAGAGGGTTGTGTACGTACGTGTGTCGGCTATCTTACGGAAAACGTGAAAAGTTCTAGTCGGGGAACTAACAAATGTGAGTTGACGTATGTGTAGTGATTTTTTTTAGGAGAGTAAAATCCTTCTAGGGTTGTCGTAATGTGGGTTTGGAGGGGGAAGGGCCTCTTGGTATATGTCTAGGTGTAGTCGTAATGTGGGTTAGGGTTAGGGTTAGGGTTATATCTTGGTATGTGTCTAGGTGTAGTCGGAGTGCGGGGCTGAGGTGGGGTCTCTCACCACGGAGTTGTACTGCGTCTCACAGTAGGATCTTACTGTGAACTCCATGTCCTCCTCCTCCTTCTCCTTGGCCGGCTTCTCGGGCTCCTCCTCCTCCTTCTCCTGCAGGTAGGTGTCCTGGTCCTGGGGCACGTAGGACATCTCGTCCTTGTTCTTGAACTCCAGGCTGAGGATGGACGGTGGCAGCAGCAGCCCCAGGATGACCTGTGTGTGTGGGAGGGGGAGGGGGGGGGTGTTAAACACAGGGGATGGGTGCAAACAGACAGCGTCACTAACACACATGCCCCTCCACACAGAACGACATCTGACTAAACAACCACACCCCACCCCACCCCACCCCACCACACACGCACACACACACACAAACACACAGTCACGCACATCAGAGCCAAGTGCCTTGCACACCGCTCAGAAGCTGTGAGAAAGTTGAGTAGATCATGTTTGACGCAGCAGAACGCCACTGTGTTCATGGTAGATTAAATTAAAAAAGGCATTAGTCAAGACAGCTAGCAAGGGCGTACAGAGACGTGGCTAGATGAAAGAGCCCCACACTATTCAAATAAAAAGAGCACTGACACCACAGCAGTTCAAAAAGCCCTGTGTACATGCTACATACACATAGACGTTTAAAAGGTCAAATCACAGTGAAAGACACCGTGTAGATAAGTCTAAGATAAAAGAATGGAGATAGGTGTGCATGTGTATGTATGACTGAATGTGTGCATGATATGAGCATGTGATATGTACAATCTACAAGAAAGTATGAATACAGTATTTATGTATGCATGTGTCTATACTATATATGTAACGTATTTCTTATATGTATGTAAGTTTGGTACTATTGTACTACGCGTATGGATTCTACAGTATGAGTAGGTCTGCCTGTGTACGCCGTCAGTCCATGTGGATGAAGACACCGCTCCTCTGCCCTCCATAATCCTCGGTGGCCTGGCCCCTGAGGAGGGGTCAGCGTTAGGTCACCCTGTACATGGGTAAATGTGAGCGGCGTTGTTCCCTACACGGCTCATCCCCGGCTCCTTGGGGCCTGGCGGGCGGTTTGTTTTACTGGTGGGTTTTGTGCCGCTTCGCTGCGTCTGTCTCGCTGCCTGCACCGTTGCCCCGCCTCCCGCTTCCCTTCCAGAGGCCCGGGCAGATCCAGAAAGACCTAGATTAGCTACCCCAGCGCCTTCTGTTTATAGATAACGGCAGCGCATCCTTACGGGAACAGCTGGAGGCCGCCCAGACTCTGCCAGCCGCCGAGCTAACCCACTTGCTAATCACAGGACCCGCACCAGCCATCCAGTAAAGCCTTCACGAGCCGCTGAGATAGGCAAACGGTACTGGCAGAACTCGACTGTGTCTGAGTAAAGGTCTACTAATAAGCTCTGCAGGCTGAATGCAAAGGTGAGTCAGTGTAGCGGCACATTCGTTCTGCCAGGGAATTAGCATATAGCACAGCGTGTGCTTGACCTTACATGGACCGCCGCTTGTTACCTGGAGGAGCACACCTGAATCAGAGTGACCTCCGATTTCCTTCCGGTACGTGACGGAGACGTTTGGGATCCTCTCAGCGGAAGATCCCTTCCCCCCACCGCCGACCTCTGACCCCAGACCTGCCTGCCCCCCCCCCCTCCCCCCACCACCACCACCACCACCACCATCACCACGCTCTCTGACCTTGAGGCCCGAGTTCTTGCGCATGCGTAGGCGCCCCATCCACATGTCGGTCAGCAGCATCTGGCTGCAGGTGTGGGCGATGAAGTCGCGGTGCTTGGCCGCCACGGCCAGCTGGAGGCAGGTGGCGTTGCTCCAGTTCTTCAGCTCGTACGTCAGCAGCTTCATGGCCATCTGCTCGTCCTGCTTGTAGGACTGGTCCAGGAGCTCCACCGCGAGCTGGGCAAACTCCCTGCGGCACACACGCACACCGAAGGAAGAAGTTAAGAGGAATGTGGAGCATTATTGAGCACTGCCTGACCTTTTATCCTAGCAGCATTTCTTCTTCCATGGTTCTATGAGACACTAGTTGAGCCGGATGACATTCTACCTCATCCATCTTCTATGTCACTTGATGTACTTTATCTTAAAAGTTGGTTTGGCTGGATGATACTCCACATCTCCACACCTTCCCTGAAGAACTCTGTTAATAATGAATGATGTATCATGTGCTGCTTGGTACTTCTGGCCCTGGAGATGAAATGTTGCTTTATTTTCCCTGAACTTCAACCAGTTAAAAAGAGAGAGAGAGAGAGATCTACACAGCCTATAAAAGAAGAAAGGTAGAACAAAGGTCTGTACATATTGTACAGTGGCCACTACTCTGTCTGGCTGTTGGTATTGTTGTTGATGGGTCTAGACTGTAAACTGAGCATATTGTGTATATACTGATGTGGGATGTGTGTGTTTATGTGTATGTGTGTGTGTGTGTGTATGTGTGTGTGTGTGTGTGTGTGTGTGTGTGTGTCCTCTGTGTGTGGGGAGTTGATGATCTGCAGTGCAGACTGAAGTACTCTCTATTAATCATTCATGGAGAATACTTTACATGAATAAAGTGCTGCTCAGCCCTGGAGGAAAGTAGCTCTCTTATTTACCCCCCACTACCTAAGTATGTTCACCTCCAAACAACCAGGTCTTAGCGCAGGCATGTGAGCTCGTGGTCCCCCCCGCCCCCTGCCCCCCCCTGGCCCACCTGGAGTTGTGGTTGAGCTCCTGCGAGATGTCGTCCACCATGTCGTTCTCGGAGGCCTCGTGGGCCATGGCCTTGCACAACTTGCAGGCCACCAGGGCCTTGGCCATGGCCTCCTCGCCGTGCTGCCAGAAGAACAGCGCCATCTTCTGCCGCTTCATCAGCACGGCCCACACCATCAGCTCGTGGAAGGGGAAGGGGAAGTGGTTGATCTCCGGGTCGTCCAGGTCGATGTCCACCTCCTCCTCGCGCTTGCGCGTGGTCTTCTGGCGACCCCTCCGGATGGGCATGTCGTCCTATGGAGCCCCCCCGGGCCAGACGAGGAAGCAGACGGGTCAACAAAGAAGTCAAAGCACGTACAATAGAAGTGGAAGAGGACAGGGCATATAGGGGGAGCGGGGAAAAGAAAATCTAGTGCATCTGCAGTTCACAGACTATTTATACGGAGAAGAGGGAAACTGAGGCTGTCCATTCATCCATTCATCAGAATAAAGTTTTCTTTTTTTTTCCACGTCGGACACAGCTACCGTTTTGACCCTCTGTTCATCCCAATCCCGCTCTGTCTCGCCGAGCAAAGTGGGCACTGTGCCGGGGTGGTATTGATTTCCACTAGAGCCGGACTAAAAAGTGGGACCACACTGACAGCTCTCGTTTCTCAGAGACCGCTTGTCGGTCTGCTACCTTTCCGAAACGGTGATGCAGAGCTTTTGTCAGGGAAGTCCTTTCTGATTGCTCGGTCAACTATCTCATCCGATCTCGTCGGCGAGGATGAAGCTCACTGTGGGCTGAAGCGTGTTTTAGAGATATGAAAGTATGTCAAAGACATTACATTTGGCTCTGAGCAATGAATCTAGGTCGTGTCTAGATCTAAGCCTTGGGATTCTGAGACAGGTTAGCAAGAAGTTGACAGACGGCTTTTTTTGTTCGATCTGTTTGCTAGAGGCTTCAATTGAAGATTTTAGAGACAAATTATTCAAGGGCAACCTCCGCCATAAAAAGAGACAGACAGACAAATGCACGACTGACTAGCTGGCACAGACGCATGCAGAGACAAGAGAAGGAGAGACGGATTGAAGGGGCATGCTGGTACACAGGCCATGCATCAATACTTCATGGTGTGTGTCCGTCCACAATCCACACACCATGCAAGTCATTATGCAGGCAGAGGCACTGAGCGTCCTTGGCCATTAGGGCCAATTCAGCGAGCCTGAGTGCTCTGCCGAGAGGTAACACAGGTCACGTAGAGTGCCACTTAGGTGGCCACGTTATGTTTCAAACCAGGGGACAAGACCAACATTGATTGGATCATAACCAAGTTGGGGCCGACACTCACCTCCATCCCCAGCAGTTTCAGGGCTTTGGGCTGGAAAAGCGACAAAAACATGAAAATACAGAAATGGATCCTGGGTGAATGTTTCACGGCAAAATGCACACACACACACAGCACAGACGGCTTGATACAGACACAATACAAATGCATCAGATGACATCCAGCACTCTTTATTTCAGGTTGGAAGCAGCAAAAACACACAATCATCTGCACTCGCCTAAAATGCTCTCATGAAGAAACAACCAGATGTTTGCCTGGGTATGGCCTATTATAGCTCCTTCTAGATTAAAACGACCTGTGGTTGTCATAAGTGGGTCGCAATCAGACTCCTGCTCCCACTCCTCTCTGTGTTCAAACCACAACGGTACGGTACAAGAACACCATGTTTCTATAGTGATCTGGAGAATCCTGTTGCCATGTATTCTTTAGGTGGATCATTAGCGTTGGTTTGCCTCTGTGTGAGTGGGTGTTTGGCAGTGCGTAGGTACATGTAGCATAAGGCACTGGAGCTGTGTAGAAGCAGGCCATGTATGAATTATGCATTTGTGAGCCATCACGTGACCTGGTAAAAATAACCCAGGCCTCCTGTGGGGATGTTGATACCAGCATCTATTTCAAGGCATTGTTGCTGGGTGTGTGTGTGTGTGTGTGTGTGTGTGTGTGTGTCATTTCGCTCTCCAACAGAAGGTTGTCAGTGAGCTTAAATATTAATATATTAACGCAGAGCGCCGATATCCCTTGATATCTCTTCCCCTCTCTCTTGACATCTTTTTTAATGTGATTTATCCTCCTCTCCGCCCCTTTGTGTTCTGTATGGCTGCTTCTATCACTTTTTAAGCTATTGATTTTTATTGTCAAACTCTTTCTCTCTCTTTCTCTCTCTCTCTATCGCACACACTCACAAACACATTCACACACGCACACACATCCTGAAGATAACAACGACAGCCAGCTGTGAACCCCCTCGCACACATGCTATTCAATCTTCTTTGCTGCGCGAAAGATCAGGGTAGAATTACTGCTAGAATGAGCCATTAGCTATGAGAACATAGCGCCCATGCCTCATTCTCAGGGGGAGCATGTCACCCCAGCGCTGCCACGTCAAAGAATAGCAGCTTATGCAACAGCGAACTCATTGATGCCTGTAAGGCCGACTTGGCTTGCAGTTTGTCGATCTGAAAATAGACGCGCAGAATGAGGTTCTCGCTCAGCAGAGACCCTGGCCTCTATTAAAATACTGGAGTCAGAGAGAACCAGTGTTAAAGGTTCCGGAATACCTGTCCTATTTTTCCTTTTGAGTCCAACATGTCCCGCACGTGTCTCACACCGGCAAACTGCACCCCACCTCCGTGAGCTCCCCTCCATGCTCAGTCCATACAGCCACATCGGCAAAGGTGCATGCTCGAGAGCCGCTAGCAGCCCGGGTGAAGTCGCCCCGTGGGAGTGGACCCGGGAGTGGACCCGGGAGTGGACCGGCTCTCTGCAGAATCCCTGGCTTGAGCTAGTCGAGGTAGCCGTGGTAACCCGGCACTGAGCTTATGCACCAAAATACCAGAGTTCCATCAGTTGACAGTTGTATCTATCGGTCGGTTGAGGGATACAACAACGGATGAAGTTGTTTATGAGTCCATAAGCAAGGGTTATCACTTCCCACGGGGCAAATTCATCGCAAGTGGCTCTAAAAACCTGCGGCAACACATAACACAATGCAAAGTGGTCCCTGGGTGGCATACTCACTCTTTTAGGTCCAAAGAGGTTGTGATACAAAGTCCTAAACCTCTTCCTGGTGTAGTTACACCGGTAAGCTCCCCCCATCAGGTACTCGATGACCAGTCCGATGTCAATGAGGCTGATGCGGTAGTCCGGGGGAAGGTTACCCTGGAGATGGAGAGGTTCTGTCAGAACAACAACCGCTCGGTGTCCGAGACGACCAAGAAAGGTTAAAAAAAGGGAAGGAAACCAAAATAATACACGCTCACTTCACAAATCCACATCAAAAGCTATGAAAGTATAGGTGGGTTTTCTGATTCACCTTGAAGTAGATCCAACTGAACCCTGGATATTCTTGCTTGGAAAGAACACACAAGGTCAGTGAGTATACAGCATGCCAGGAGGGGAGAGGGCAGAGAGAGGACAAACAGACCCTCGATAAGATCTCTGGGTCTTCCACCCCCCTGATCTCAAATCCACTCCGGATAAACGTTTTTCCATGGCAAGGAATTTAGAACGTATGGTTGGAGTTAAAGGGCACTTGAAGTGATTGGTATTAAAACTGTTCTGTTCAAGAAGTATTACAGACATATCATCTGAACCCTGACACCAATTCAAAATCAATTTATTGTATATTCCTAATATCTAATTGCTATTATTGGTAAGGTAGTGTTTGTTTGATTTATTTTTGAACAAGGGGGGATCAATGATAGACGGGTAGTGCAAGGAAAAGTGAGGGCCATTTGAGGATGACAGTAAAATACATAAAGAACACATTCAATCTAAAGAAAATAACTCTGGGTGTCAAAAGTATGCAATTACAGTATCTGTCTATCTATGAAGGATGATCTGCCTGCATAATGGCGTGTAATGAGATCTTATCAAGGGTTGAATGCTTGAGCAGAAACAGAAGGAGTTTTGATAGAGGGGAGAAAGAGTCTTCACAAAGAAGAGGAGAGAAAGCAAGAAACAAAGGAGAGGAGCCTAGAACCATACCAGGAGATCCCCCTCGCCTTCATCTATAACTACTACCGATGTTGCTTTCATACACCGCTGAACAGACGCTCCAGACCTTTCGGCTCAATTATTCCCAAACAATGCATGTTTCCTAACTCCACTGCCCACGGCCATTCGCTTCCTGTCGGCCCTGCTCCTCGGCCTCTTTCTTCGCCTGCATTCTCGCCTCAAAGCCCTCTATTTGTTGCTACTATCTCCAAAGGAAGAGGAGGCAGAGGAGGAGAAGGGCCGGTTCACACGAGTCCAAATGCCATCGCGGCCTTGAACTGGGCGGCTGAGCCCGGTCAGTGACCACCCGGGGGGGTGTCATTGCGGCACACTAGCCTGCGTTTGCTTTGAGACACAGCCCTGCCCCTTCACCCTTAACCGTCAAAGAAACTGTTCATCTGCCGTGCCATCGGTACCTTGTGGAGAACTACTCTGGGATTCTACGAGGAAGTCTCCCTCTGAATCACCCTGGCCCTTGTTGTAAGTAACCGACTTACAAACGTAAGATCAACCGCCTGCTTTGCAAAAAATATATAAAACTAAGCACACGTGTTCAGATTCTGTTGTCGTAGTAAATCGGGTTGACATGAAATTGTCACTGAGGAGTAATCTTTGTCATTTTGACGAGCACTGGCCAGGTTGCTGCTGGCTCTGAGCTGATTCATTTAGCAGGAACGCTACCTTGTTGTCTGTCACACGGTTTGCTCAGAGCAGAGCAGCCACGAGCCCAAGTCCAGTTTAAACAGCAAAAGAAGGAGTCCACGAGAGAGAGAAAGAGAGCGAAAGAGAGAGAGAAAGAGAGAGAGAGAAAGAGACAGAGAGGGGATTGGGGGGAGCAGGGTTCAACCTGAGGTAAGCACTATAGAGCAGCAAATACAGGGCACACTAGACCTCTGTCACCTCAATTACACCTCACACTGTCGGAGGGCAGGGGAACACACACTGCTGTTGCTTACACTATGTTGTGTGTGTGTGAGTGTGAGGGCTTGTGAGTGCGTGTGTGTGTGAGTGTGAGGGCTTGTGAGTGCGTGTGAGTGTGTGTGTGAGGGTGCGAGCCTGTGTGTGTGTGTTTTACTACGGAGCCGCCCCTCTCCACTCAGCTCTGAAAGAGGAGTCCACTTACGCATGGCTATAATCAGGAGCGTGTCATTATCAACAGCTCCGCGTGCTAACGGTGGCAGCCCCCCTTGTGGACCCCCGGTGGGGGGTGAGGGGGGTTGATGCTCGGTGGAATGGCTCGGTGTCGGGAGAGGTGGTGGCTTTATCATTTGTCTCGTGCCTGGATCATTTGTCAGGCTGAAAGCGTTGTCGTGTGAGGCGTAAGGAGAGTGCAAACACTATGTGATATTTATACAGAATAGGGCGCACACGCAGGCCCTATTCTCATGATCCGCAAACAACAAATGACCGTCTATGGCACAGGACGTACACACTCACTACTTAAAATCAATTTGATCCCACATGCCTGCAGGTCATAATAAGCGTTGCCCTTTTGGACAGGCAGTGGGTCGAGGTCAGAATGGCAGAGGATATTATGATATCGCTGTAGTGAGTGTGTAGAGTCCTTTAAAAAAGTAAGGATGAATGACAGAGAGGGATGGAGGACAAAGAGAGCTCTATACAGCCACTGCAGCCTGCCAGTCCAGCTGAAAAGAGAAAAAGCCGGCTTCTATGTGCCATTAGCCAGATAACTAAGCGACCGTGACTACACACACGCGCGCGCACACGCGCACGCACACACACACAGTCACGCAATCAGCAAGAAAAAGTCACTACACACGCACAGGACACACTAATTCTATTGGAACGACGCTCAAAATTGTGTGTTCGTCAGGCACACATATTTTAAGGAAGCAGGGAGGAACTCAAAAAACAGACTACCAGGCAGAACCTCCTCGACGCACTTACTGTGCACCCCGGGAAAACCATACCTTTTTGACGTCTCGGACCAGGTGGTACAAGGTGTTGGACGGTCCGTGTCTCTGGCAAAACACACAGAGCCCAAAACAGCGTAAGCACGCGAACACATGTGAACGGAAAGCTTGAGATGAGCCGTTTGTTTTTTTGTGGTGTCAGAGCGGCAATGCTGAGGCGCGTCCACTACCGTGTTGTACAACTCCTCCAGTCGGGAGAGCGTGAGGAAGCGGTGCATGCTGACGCCGTTCTCGATCAGGAGCTTGACAAAGTCCACTCTGTCCAGCACCAGGGCGTCCAGCATGGACTGCTCCAGAGACCCCACCTGCGGACCCACAACACATCCTCAGGAGGGAGCCACCCGTGGGCCGCCGCCTAGACTCACCGGCCCCGCGGGCTGGGGACGAACCCATTTGAATATGATTCCGAGCGGTGGGCGGTGGGGAGGTACTCACAGGCCACTGCTGTCCGTAGATGAAGATCTGGCTGCGGGCGATGTCCACTCGGTTCCAGGCCAGGGCCAGACTCAGCTGGTCCGGGGCCGAAGCATTGGCCCCTGTGAGAGAGAGAGAGCATGTTGGTAGGTCGCTATGCTAACATGGCTCTGGGTTCAGAGGGGTCTGACTCCCCATCATGGTGGCTCCATCTTTTGCGGAGGACCCCGGTAGAAGAAAGCAACATTTGTCCGGCTCATCTGTCCCGTTCAAATGGGCCGTATCTGTTTGGCTGCATCTACCATGAACTGTACCATGAGTAGCTTACAGGCCAAATCCAAACACTTCACGCTGCAACATGATCACTTCCAAAACTCCCTGCATACCTTCGCCAAAGGCTGGGTTCAGGTTTCACTCCTCAGTAAATATATGTACGGCCATATGTATGTGCATCAGCGATAAGCTAAGCCCTGGAGGAACGATGGTGCTGAGGGCATCTGTCTAGCAGGTCTGGCGGTACGGAGGGCTGTGCCCTGCTGAAAGGTCTGAGGTATTACGAGGGCTTAATGGCGTGAGTCTCCACAGAGCCCCGTAATGAGGTGCGCGGCGCTGTAATAGGGTTTCAATGAGAGCGGCAGGCCGTTGGTTTATCGGCAGTTTTAAACGGCCCTCCGAGGCCGGCTGTCTGCCGGTGGCCACGCCGTCAACACACTTTATGGACCTCCACCTCCGGATACCGAGTGCCCCTAAAGGCATTCATTAATCCCCCCGTCTTATCCTTAACCTCTCACCGTCCCGCTTTTCTAGCGCTCTCTCTCTCTCTTTACGCCCCCCCCCCCGCCTCACCCCCTCTCCCTCTCTCTCCATCGTGTCAACCTCACAGGGCCGTTAGGGACGGCGAGGAACGAGAGAGCGGAGGACGGGGAGGTCTAGATCGAAAGATGTATGGCGGGGGTGAGGGAGCAACGGAGTGAGAGATGGACAGAGAGAGAGAGAGAGATGGACAGAGAGAGAGAGATGGACAGAGAGAGAGAGATGGACAGAGAGAGAGAGAGAGATGGACAGAGAGAGAGAGAGAGAGAGAGAGAGAGAGAGGCAGATTGGCGGCTGAAGAGGGAGAGAGTGATGCCTGGATGCTGTGTAGACGCTGAGAGATTACTGTTTGTGCAGCCGGCCTGCCTCCCATGAATAATGGAGGAGCCCTCTGTTGGTTGAGTGGAGCTGTTGTGCTGCACACGTAGGAGCGACTCTGGAGAGACATGTAGGAAACACAGGGAAGAGACCCGCTGAGCCCCCCGGAGAGTTCACAAGGTCAAACATACGGATCCATACGGGGGGGGGGGGGGGGGGGGGGGGGGGGGGGGGGGGGGGGGGGCGGGATGGCGGTGTCTTGCTCAGCGGAGGGTTCAGGGTACGGTATAACTGCTGTCTATTGAACTGCTGGCCTGACTGGGAATTAGCCTTACACTTTTATTCAGTTTGATGAAGGTAGACTGTCATCAATCATGTAGACCGCGGTGAAATGAGGTTCTGTTAATATCACTCTCACACACACACACACACACACACACACACACACACACACACACACAGATAAACATACACACGCTTAGTGTGACTCCTGAGTTGGTATGTCAGCTTTAACTTTGACCATTATGACTAGCCAGGCTGATGCAGGCGGTTCTGAAGATGCTCCCTGGTGAATAAAACCTACCTCTAAATGCAGCAATGATCTAGAATGGAAGTCATAACAGCAAGCCTGGGGGAATCTGACTCAGTGCTGTGTGATGGTTATACTGACAGTGCATATTGTTGACGTCAAAAGGCAGACCCTGTGTTAGTAAGACGATACTGCACTGTATGTGTGATGATGGGTTTTAATATGCATCCAATTAGTCTTAATTAAAGCCGTCTTTGATACATCTGTGGATAGCAAGCATGGGGAGTATTTTTCAAAGATGCCACAGGGTTGATAGTCATGTTCCGCAGTGTTTTAAGAGAAAAGTGAGTGTGTACTTGTGTGTGCAGTCTGTTCTTCTCAGCCTGTCCTTTCCAAATGCTTTTAGCGCATCTAAGTGAAATGGGAAAATTTGGAGAAAAACAGATAACTCCCTCTGGTGACCCCAGAAATTAAATAAAACTAGTGGAAATTGAACACACACACACACACACACACACACACACACACACACACACACACACACAACCACACACACCCACACACACACCACTTACCCTTGAGCAGAGCAGTGAGGATAGCAAGGTCGATATCTTGATGACCTTCAGACCCCATGCGGAAAACAGTTATCTGAGAAGGTCAAGGGCACAGAAGAGAGAGAAGAGATGGAGACACAGACAAAAAACAGAGAGCGACACTCATTATATATACATACTGTAGACATTCATCACAAACTCTCCAAAGGTCTCAGCTCCAGCTGCATTTTGCATTTTTAGCTTTTATGAATGAAAGCACCAGGGCTTTTAGTGGGGAGTGTCTTGGTCACGTTCTGGTGGAGAGCTTTTCACATGGGCAGAGATTAGACGGCACTCTGGAGAGCCCGCTAGGCAGCTCACAGCAGAGCAGAATGGTGCGCCCCCTAATGTATTCTCCACTCTCACTCTCACAGCAGAGCAGAATGGTGCGCCCCCTAATGTATTCTCCACTCTCACTCTCACAGCAGAGCAGAATGGTGCGCCCCCTAATGTATTCTCCACTCTCACTCTCACAGCAACATTACTGTACACCACCATGCAGCAGGGTCTCAGTGGGGGAGACGGCATGGAGAGAGAGAGAGAGAGAGAGAGAGAGAGAGAGAGAGAGAGAGAGAGAGAGAGAGCGGGGAGAAGGAGAGGGGCTGAGGGAGCGCGAGGCGGAGGGGGAGGGGGCGCGTCTGAAGGTATGCGGCAGTTGGTTGGGATGGCTCTGTCGCATGACGCGCCGTGTGTGAAGGGCACCTTGGACGCACCAGAGCCTCGGCCGTGCTCTGAATGCCTGAGCGAGACACGGACCCCTCTTAGATACGGGGCTCATAAATCTATTCCTCTAATCCCCCTCCCCCCGCCCTCCATCCCTTTGCCTCATTGATCTCATTCTCCTCCTCTTCCCCCAGCCGTAGCAGCCACTGAATGGCTTCATTTCAAGGTAGCGGGCAGCGGGTCTCTCCAGCTTCGGGTTGCTCTGGCCGCCTCGCTGGCACCGCCTCTCCCCGGGGGGCCTTGGCGTAACGCGGCCACGCTCACGCCGCACGGCTCCCTCCCTCACTGTTTCCACGTCTACAAAGGGGCTGCCGATCTCTCACCCAGGGCAGAGAGATGTACGCTACAGAGACAATGTGAGAGCTGCAAATGATGTAGTGGATTGCAGTTCAGTTCCCTCAGAGTGTCAATATTGACATAATCATGGACATCGTGGTGTATAACGTGTATGGATTTGTGTGTATGTGTGTGTGTGTGTGTGTGTGTGTGTGTGTGTGTGTGTGTGTAGGTGTGTGTGTGTGTGTGTGTGTTTGAACGTGTGGCCTAATTGGAAGGCCTTTCTCTGATTAAATTGTAGAAAATGGCGTGTGATAGTGTTGATCATTGTCATCATTGCCTGTTTGTTGAGAGGATTGAGCAATCATTAATGTGTGTGTGTGTGTGTGTGTGTGTGGGTGTGTGTGTGTGTGTGTGTGGTGTGTTCATGAGCTTACAGTTTGCTTCAACAAGCTTCTTGTAGGTCGCTGCATAAAGAAGGGCTAATAAATAAATGAACACAACTAAATATGTGTTTGCAATTCCAAAGGCAGGGGCTGGAGAGCAGTGACTTAACACACTGTGGTCTATAAGCAGGGGCTCTGTGTCCATGATGGTGCATGCAGCCACAATCTCTTCCCTCAGGCAAATAGACTGCCGTACCTACAGAGCTGAGAGAGAGAGAGGGTGAGAGAGAGAGAGAGAGAGAGAGAGAGAGAGAGAGAGAGGGAGAGAGAGTGAGAGAGAGAGAGAGTATATGTGTGACCTGGAATGACCTTGAGTGCAGTCTTTAGCCAGTGCCTGCGTCTGTGTATGACTCCATGCCACTGATTACCAACCCTCAGCCCTGACCTTTCTGTCCACCTGTGAGTACTTCTAATCAGCCACAGCTCGCGCGCAGACACCCACCTACCCACACCGCGCACGCGCTCGCACGCATGCACACGCACACACACACACACACACACACACACAAACACACAAACACACACACACACACACACACGTGCACACACACGAGCACACACATGGGTAACCTCTCTCTGCAGTCTTGACAGTAATGATAATGGATGTTAGATGGATGAAACAAGGAGCAGCCATCACCATCTCCTCAGCCCTCCTTCCCCAGCCCCAAGGTGCCCCGGTGGACACGCACCAGTAAGCAGGGGCGCTCAGCCAGCATAACCAGCTTCAGAGCCTTTTAGTGAAGGAATAATTCAATGATCTAGGTGGTCTTAAGGCAGCTAGAGAGATCGATCGAGGTAGGGGGATTGATCAGAGTAGAGGGATCGACCAGGGTAGAGGGGTCGATCAGGGTAGAGGTTTCTATCAAGGTAGAGGGATCGACCAGGGTAGAGGGATCGACCAGGGTAGAGGGGTCGATCAGGGTAGAGGGGTCGATCAGGGTAGAGGAGTCGATCAGGGTAGAGGTTTCTATCAAGGTAGAGGGTTCGATCAGGGTAGAGGGATCGACCAGGGTAGAGGGGTCGATCAGGGTAGAGGGGTCGATCAGGGTAGAGGTTTCTATCAAGGTAGAGGGTTCGATCAGGGTAGAGGGGTCGATCAGGGTAGAGGGATCGATCAGGGTAGAGGGGTCGATCACGGTAGAGGAGTCGATCACGGTACAGGGGTCGATCAGGGTAGAGGGGTCGATCAGGGTAGAGGTTTCTATCAAGGTAGAGGGATCGATCAGGGTAGAGGGGTCAATCAGGGTAGAGGGATTGATCAGGGTAGAGAGATCCATCAGGGTAGAGGGATCGATCAGGGTAGAGAGGTCGATCAGGGTAGAGGGGTCGATCACGGTAGAGGCGTCGTTCAGGGTAGAGGAGTCGATCAGGGTAGAGGTTTCTATCAAGGTAGAGGGATCGATCAGGGTAGATGAGTCGATCAGGGTAGATGAGTCGATCAGGGCAAAGGAGTCGATCAGGGCAGAGGGGTCGATCAGGGTAGAGGGGTCGATCAGGGTAGATGAGTCGATCGGGGCAGAGGAGTCGATCAGGGCAGAGGGGTCGATCAGGGCAGAGGGGTCGATCCAGACGTGTCCGTTTGGGCCCACGGGGGAGGGCTCCAGCCGCCAGCCCCACGCCCGCCCAGCGCCGCACGACATGGCCATCAGTGAAAGTGGAAAGGTGAGGCGTACTGCAGCCGGGCGGCCTGGGGGACAGGGCCCTGACGCGTGTGAGTCACACAGCGTGTCACCGACAGGGAAAGACAGACGGCAAGGGGACGATGGACGAGGGAGGAGAGAGGAGAGAGGAGAGAGGAGAGAGGAGACGGAGGTAGCAGATGGGGAAATATAAAGAGGGGGCGGGGGGTGACGGGTACATTAAGAGGGAATAGATGGGACCAGAACAAAGGAGGAGGAAGGGGGGGGGGGGGGTTACATTAAGAGGGAATAGATGGGGCCAGAACAGAGGAGGAGGAAGGGGGGGGTACATTAAGAGGGAATAGATGGGACCAGAACAGAGGAGGAGGAAGGGGGGGGGGTACATTAAGAGGGAATAGATGGGACCAGAACAAAGGAGGAGGAAGGGGGGGGGTACATTAAGAGGGAATAGATGGGACCAGAACAGAGGAGGAGGAAGGGGGGGGGGGGGTACATTAAGAGGGAATAGATGGGACCAGAACAGAGGAGGAGGAAGGGGGGGGGGGGGGGGGTACATTAAGAGGGAATAGATGGGACCAGAACAGAGGAGGAGGAAGGGGGGGGGGGGTACATTAAGAGGGAATAGATGGGACCAGAACAGAGGAGGAGGAAGGGGGGGGGTACATTAAGAGGGAATAGATGGGACCAGAACAGAGGTGGAGTAAGGGGGGGGGGGGGGGTACATTAAGAGGGAATAGATGGGACCAGAACAGAGGAGGAGGAAGGGGGGGGTACATTAAGAGGGAATAGATGGGACCAGAACAGAGGAGGAGGAAGGGGGGTACATTAAGAGGGAATAGATGGGACCAGAACAGAGGAGGAGGAAGGGGGGGGGGGTACATTAAGAGGGAATAGATGGGACCAGAACAGAGGAGGAGGAAGGGGGGGGGGGGGTACATTAAGAGGGAATAGATGGGACCAGAACAGAGGAGGAGGAAGGCAGGAGGGGGGGTACATTAAGAGGGAATAGATGGGACCAGAACAGAGGAGGAGGAAGGGGGGGGGGGGGTACATTAAGAGGGAATAGATGGGACCAGAACAGAGGAGGAGGAAGGGGGGGGGGGTACATTAAGAGGGAAGAGGGGGCTGGCCCAGGGAAGCCGAGGCTCTCCATCAGGGGGGGGGGGGGGGGGGGGATGCTGTTTGATCAGAGTGGCTGGTTAGCGCAGATTAAAACCCCACAACATGTTAGGGAGATCAGGGGGGCTTGTGTTTAAGCCCCAGTGGGCCGCCTTGAGAGGAAGACATTTATCTTCATTTTTTAAGAGATAGATGAGCAGGCCTTGCATGCCTTGGTGTAAATGAGACAGCACACAAACACAAAAGGAAGCACAAACACATGCATGAAATCACACCTATGTAAACACACACACACACACACACACACACACACACACACACACACAAACACTCAATCAATCACGCGCTGATGTTGGAACAGAATGTTTCCTTGTCAGCCACAAAAGCGTATTGAATATCCACTTTAATATCCATCTATCTATTTAACACAAACTTTTTCAGAGCGACACAGCGAGGCATGCAAGGGACGGGAAAGTGCCGTTTTTTCAGAAACGCCGTTCTCATGAAACCTTCATGAGATAACAAACAAACAGTGGCTCTGATGAAGTGAGAGTGGAGTGACTGTCACTCCCTTTCTCCCTCCCCGACGGCGTGTGACCTCCTCCCCCTCTCTCGCCCCGGCGACGGGGGGGAACATCGGGAGCTGTTGGTTGGCCTTCAATCATTGATGGGAATTAAGCATATAAGTCCTTCTCCACAGTGAATTATTCATGGCCCAGAGATGCGAGGACATTTAGCCTCAAAGGGAAAGAGAAGAAACGCAGCTGGAGACGGCAGGCGAGGCAGAACACTTTCACTTCCAATGAGACACACTCTCACGTCCTCCCCTCGCCGGAGACGGGCCTGAGCGACGAGAAGCAGGGCTCTCTGCAGAGCGCACCTCCCAAAGAGGGCTAACGGTAAGGCGGGGGGGGGGGGGACACAGACAGAGCATGGGGTTTTTAATAGCCTCCAAAACTGGGTTTGCTAGCAGCCGCACCGAGAACCCAGTTGCAGCCTCCGTTCGGGCGGATGTTCATCCCATCTGAGCGCAGTGTGCAGGAGAGCGTTCACACCCCACGTCCTCTGTGACGCAGCGCGGGCTGGCCAGCGTAAAGGTCGGCCCCTACCCACCGTGCCGCCTCCTGTGGCACTCCGCCCTGCCATGACACGAGGCGCCTGGGGGGCCTGGGGGGCCTGGGCTGTCGGAGGCTGACATAGAGGGGAGTGGACGTCTGCGGCCCAGGGGGCGCCCTGGGGCCCCAGTGGACGTCCCCTACCTGGGGACGGGGGCACCAGGTCCACGGGGCCTGACAGGAGAACGAGTCCTGTCGCCTCAGCTAGGGGTCCCCTGGGGGTTGGGCAGATCTGTCCATAAAAGACACACACACACAAACGCGGGCTTACAGCACACCTGGGTGTACAAGTACACATCCTGTGGATGTTCACACACCCAAACACACACTCTTACAGCACACGTGTGCAGCATGCCCAGAGCTGAAGGCAGGCGTGTGAGGGAACACTGCCATCTCCCTCCCCGGGCCTAGGAGCTGGACAGGGAATGTAATTCACTTTGTTGAATCGTGAAGTGGCTGTTGGCTGGTAAGAACACAGACCTCCGCTGGGAGGGAGATTGAAACGTCTCCGACTGCAGAAGGAGACAATTATCCCGGGGAGCCCTCGCTCAGTGCCCCTGGCGGGGATCCACTCACGATTGTAATCACCCAAGAGCCATTTCCCAGAAGGGTGCTCTCTTCCAGGAGGGCTAAAGGGTGGCTGGTCACCCACCACACACGGGCAACCACAGCTAGCTTATTGGTGAGTGCCATGAAAATTCACCACAAGACGAACTCATCCCACATCATGTTGCCTATGTGGAGGACTCGCCACCTGGGTCATGCTGTTTCAGAGCAGGTACCACTGGTCCTGGACTTGGGACTTGGGACAGGACTGTGGTGGTCGTCCTGTAGTGGAAACGGAGCTGTTGGGATGTCGAGCGGAGCTCCAAACATGGAGCTTTAACCTTCCACCACTCCTCAAAGGCTAGGCTAGGAGGGAAGGTCTCTGGCATGTGTGTGTGTGTGTGTGTGTGTGTGTGTGTGTGTGTGTGTGTGTGTGTGTGTGTGTGTGTGTGTGTGTGTGTGTGTGTGTGTGTCTGTGTGTGCGTGTGTGGGATAATCTGGCCTCTACAGCTGCTGCTGGTGCGTGACTCATGATGGCTGCTGCTCTGTGTTGTGGAGAGATCCATCATGGGAGGCATCAGCCCTGGTGGGACCCCCACTGGGCTCTGAGTCAATCCTCTTACTCACCGCTAGCGCTCTACTACCCAGATAAGAGCCCTTGGTGTGTTATCGTGTGTGTGTGTGGGGGGGGTGTAAGTGGGTGTGTGTGAGTGTGTGTATGTGTATGTGTGTGTGTGTGTGTGTGTGTGTGTGTGTGTGTGTGTGTGTGTGTGTGTGTGTGTGTGTGTGTGTATGTGTGTGAGAGAGAGAGTTTATATCTGTGTGTGTGCTGATGTTAAGTCCAAATTGGTATCTCTGTGTTAATTGTATGTTTAAATCAGCTTCTATGTGAAGTAAGGTTTTCATTTCTGCAATCATTTGTGTCTGATGAGTGCAGATGGCCTCCATAATGGACCAGCAACAACACCCACTCACACAATATGGCGCTGGCTCAAAGTATACATAATACAAGAAAAACAGCAAAATACACACAAACCGACCAAGCAAAGTTTAATTCAGAGCGAGACGGAAAAAAGAAAAAAGAAAAAGAAAACATTAACTGCGATAATGAACATCATTAAAACTAATTTGCTCACCTTTCCAGTTTGGTCAAACTGTAATCACACACACTTCACACACACACAGAAACACATCAAGGTCAGATCCACACCCACACACACACACACACACACACACACACACACACACACACACACACACACACACACACACACACACACACACACACACACACACACACACACACACACACACACACAGGGTGATAACTAATTACATGAGTTGTTAAATAAACTCACTATGATCTAAAGTGTGCATGAAATGTCAATATCAACGTCAGCCCACGCATACCGTAGATGGGTTTTTGTAAAATTGACATTGTAATCGATTGTTTACTGGGACCGTACAGGATGGAGGTGGAGGGAGGGGGGGTGATATTGCTAAGCTGCACATTTCCATGGTGACAGGAGACAGATCCAGGGGGCGGAGGGGTGGCTGGGGTCACGCTACTCACCAGCTCCTTCTTCTTCATGCACTCCATGAGGATGATGAAGAGGTGCTGGGCCTGCGTGCGGCTGTAGGTGAAGGTCTTCTGGATGGTCACCAGCAGCTGGTCTCTCAGGGACTCGTTGATGATCCTGTGGAGATGGAGGGGTTGAGTAGGGGAAAGGGGGGAGAGGGGAAGGAAAGAAAGGAAGATGGACATATCAACACAAGAAACTGAGAAGGGGGGGGGGGGGGGCCTTAAAACGATTAAGGGTTTCGCTGAGTTTGCAGCGCAACCAACTGGAGGTCCTGATGTGATTGACCTGAGTGATAGGCCCTGTTTCAATGACCTGAGTGATAGGCCCTGTTTCAATGACCTGAGTGATAGGCCCTGTTTCAATGACCTGAGTGATAGGCCCTGTTTCAATGACCTGAGTGATAGGCCCTGTTTCAATGACCTGAGTGATAGGCCCTGTTTCAATGACCTGAGTGATAGGCCCTGTTTCAATGACCTGAGTGATAGGCCCTGTTTCAATGACCTGAGTGATAGGCCCTGTTTCAATGACCTGAGTGATAGGCCCTGTTTCAATGACCTGAGTGATAGGCCCTGTTTCAATGACCTGAGTGATAGGCCCTGTTTCAATGACCTGAGTGATAGGCCCTGTTTCAATGACCTGAGTGATAGGCCCTGTTTCAATGACCTGAGTGATAGGCCCTGTTTCAATGACCTGAGTGATAGGCCCTGTTTCAATGACCTGGGTGATAGGCCCTGTTTCAATGACCTGAGTGATAGGCCCTGTTTCAATGACCTGGGTGATAGGCCCTGTTTCAATGACCTGAGTGATAGGCCCTGTTTCAATGACCTGAGTGATAGGCCCTGTTTCAATGACCTGAGTGATAGGCCCTGTTTCAATGACCTGAGTGATAGGCCCTGTTTCAATGACCTGGGTGATAGGCCCTGTTTCAATGACCTGAGTGATAGGCCCTGTTTCAATGACCTGAGTGATAGGCCCTGTTTCAATGACCTGAGTGATAGGCCCTGTTTCAATGACCTGAGTGATAGGCCCTGTTTCAATGACCTGGGTGATAGGCCCTGTTTCAATGACCTGAGTGATAGGCCCTGTTTCAATGACCTGAGTGATAGGCCCTGTTTCAATGACCTGGGCGCAGCACTACCCGTGTTTGTCTGAGCGCAGTGCAGTGTGTGGAACACCGGGGAGCTACGCACCCTCCCTCCTCGGAGTACTTGTGTCCGAAGGCCAGGATGTCGGACGCCCGGCCGCTGCCGTCACACACCACCACCGGCACGGGCGGGGTGTCCCTCAGGTACTCCAGGACGATGGAGATGACGTTGGGGCCGCCCTCCACGATCAGGGCAACCACGGGGACGCCCTGGCCAATGCCTGGGGAGAGCCGGGGGAGGGGGGCGGGGGGGGGGGACAGGGAGAGGACAGAAAGAGAGATAGAGAGTGAGACAAAGAAAGAGAAGAGAGAAAGAGAGGAAAAGCAGAACACGTTCACAAAAAAAGGCCAGGGACAGAACGGAGCGAAGCCGAAGAAGTACAGCCCACACGCCTCTCATGATTATGCAGCCCCGCCCGAGTTACCCGCCTGTCAATCACAGCGGGGTGGGGGTGGGTGGGTGGGGGGGGTGGGGGGGGGGCGTTTGTTGGGGTGACTGACAGTGATGTGGCAGAACCGTCTACCCCTTCCTTCAGCCTGCCTCCCTATTCAAAGAGGGCCAGGGCTCTTTCTCTCCCCTCATTAGAGTGGAAGCACAGGTAAAACCCTGTCTGCTAAAAATAACAGAGAACACTTGCCGTGGGCGGGAGAACGTTTCCTATTATGTGCTCCGTGTGTGTGTGTGTGCGTGTGTGTGTGTGTGTGTGTGGCAGAGAGCGAGAGACCCCTGAAGCGAGGAGCTCCCTGCCGCCACACACAGGGTTGTCGCCCGGCTGGCTAATCACAAACTATTAGCAGTGGTTTGGGGGGTAATTAGCACGTGGCTTTGTGTGGAGCTGACAAGCAGAGCTACAGTGAGCCTCTGCAGGGTATACTAGATCGAGGGGAGGCAGGGGGAGAAGTGCAGAGGAGCACCCACTCACTGGGTCTAATTAACACAGGTAAAAACCTCACCCACTCACTGGGTCTAATTAACACAGGTAAAAACCTCACCCACTCACTGGGTCTAATTAACACAGGTAAAAACCTCACCCACTCACTGGGTCTAATTAACACAGGTAAAAGACGGTTCTCTCTCTCCGACTACATTGTCCCGGCCTCGTTTTCTTCCTTCACCCCATCCTGTCAAACTGTTGTCAGGTGTTTCCTCTCCTTTTCTCAGTGTCATCATGCTTCTTCACTCCCTCTCAACCGTTTTGGCGGCTCCCTGGCACTCTCTCTCTCTTTCACCACACTCTCTTGATCCATTTCTCCATTTCTATAAATAGCCCCCTAACTTCACAGCTCTGTTTTTGCCTCTTTTTCTCTCTCATATTCACTCTCTCTGTTTGGCCCTCGCCTGGGTGGAGCGGTGACTCTAATTTGAATCCTGTGCCACAACCGGATCTTCCTGCGGCCTGGCCTGCATAATCCCCCCGGGGGGCCTTGGGGGACTGATAGGTGGGCCAGCCAGAGCCTCACTGTCCTCCACATACACACACAGACACACACACACACACACACACACACACACACAGCACACGCACAGTCACCATTGTGCCTCACAGCACCTCCAAAGTGTCACGGTTACATAAAGCCAGACTATTTTCGGGGCCTTGCCTACTTCAAAGAGCCAAGAGGACGTCAGCGCGCCACCCCAGCACACGTCAGCAGGCCAGAGAACCAGCTCCGTGTGCTCGGGGTCCCTCTGGCTGGCTGTGTTAGCCCGCCGCCGCGCTGTCGCGCCCGCTCGCTCGACGTTTCCTCGCCTCCTGTGCCCCGTTTCTCCTTGTGACTCTCTCTCCTCTCTCTCTCCGTTCTCAGACGGGTGTTTGTGCGCTCCCTCTTTCTCTCCGCGTGGAGGCACAGGGGTGATCACAAAACGGAGACGACGCACACACACGCACACACACGCACACACACACACACACACGCACACACACACACACACACACACACACACACACACACACACACACACACACACACACACACACACACACACACACATGCACAGAATGCTCCTTATTAATATGACCATACCCACAGGCTATGTATGGGAGCATGTGTATGGTATGGTAAGTATGTTTATGGTACATTTCCTACCACATGCATCTCACCGACCATCAGCTTTTGTCCAAAATACTACGTTAAAGGTTAACTAGAAACTGTCTTGACGTAGGAAATGCAGTGTTTTAGTGGCTTTAATTTGAGGCAGGTCTCTATTCTAAAGTTCCACCTGACTCAAGGCCAACTGCCACAAGACAATGTCTGTGAAGTAAAAAGGGGAAAACACAATTTTAAACTTTAATCACATCAAACATAATTCCTTCCTTTCCTGAAAACACGCTGTGCTGTCACAAAAGTACAGTCTTGGAGGAGAAAACCATCTGTTCAGAATGGAAAATTCCAAATTGTTTTGGAGAGGCTGGCGTAATCTCTCGTGGAGTTGTATGGGGAGATAGAATCCATCTTGTTGGGGGAGATTACTATGTGTCTGCAGTCTATCAAGTGGAACATTGTGCTTGGCCAGACAAACCATTTGTTTTGTTAGCAGACTGAACACCCTCAGTCTCTCTCTCTCTCTCTCTCTCGCTCTCTCTCTCTCTCTCTCCCTCTCTCTCTCTCTCTCTCTCTCTCTCTCTCTCTCTACCGTCATCTCCATGACTCATCTGGTTCTCCCTGTCATCCTCAAACTTGTTCTTTCTTTCTTTCTTGCTTTCTTTCTTTCTTTCTTTCTCTCTTTCTTTCTTGCTTGCTTGCTTGCCTGCTTGCTTTCTCTTTCTCTCTCTGTCTCTCTCTCTCTCTCTCTCTCTCTCTCTCTCTCTCTCTCTCTCTCTCTCTCTCTCTCTCTCTCTCTCTCTCTCTCACACACACACACACACACACACACACACACACACACACACACTTTCCTTTGCAATCTTTCTCTGCCTCTTTCTGCTTCTTGTCCTAAAAAAGAAAAGAAAATATAATCTACATTGCCATTGAAAGCTATTAAATGGATTCCATCACTGAGGTGCCATCCTCTCCTTCTAAAAGTTCATATAACACCAGTTTGCCACCCTTCACTCACCCTCACTTTGTGAGAGACATCTTTTAGAATTGGATTTCCAGATTAGTGGAATCTTGGCTGGTACTGTTGCTACTGGCGATGGAGCTGAGGAACTGGGGAGATCCTAACTAGAGCATATTGATATAACTCACACAGACACATACACACACACACACACACGCACACACCACACACACACACACACACACACACACACACACACACACACACACACACACACACACACACATACACACACACAAACTCACACACTCTACACTCTCTCTTTCGACTTTCTTCCTACCTCTAACTCCTTGTTGCTGATTTCTGACAAAACCTTTCGATCGCACGTTAAAAAACACTGAGGGGCCCGATTTACTAAAATCCCAAATAAAGAAGATTACTGTACATTGTGAGTTTGTTCCAACAGATTGCACATTTATGCACCCATTTTGCTGGTGATTAACTAAGAGTGATCGGGTAAATTATATAATTAAAATTAGGATTCCAGCAATGGAGAGTTTGGATGGAAAAAAAGAATGACCGCAAAAGGAAAATTAAATTTGATTGCATCGAATTAGAGGCACTAGTTGAAGAGGCCAAAAAGCCCACTGTTTCTTTGTCAGCAAAGAAACATAAATGCAACAATAATAGATGCCATATGGGAGATTATCCGTGAAAAAGTAAACACTGTGGGGAAAAGAAAAAGATCATCTAACGAAATGAAGAGAAGATGGCAAGATATTAGGCGAAGAACAAATGGTAACAGTGGCGGAAAAAAAACGTTCTTCTGGAGTCTTCTTTGATTACCCCTGCGTCTCCTTCTCACCACAATAATAGCAGGCGTCTCTCCTAATGCATGCATCTGATTAGTACGTGCCCTTCAGTCGCACTTAAACACACACGCAATCACTTCTCCTATAATTACTTTCTGGTTTTGGTTAGCATCATTCCAGGTGCCAAAGTGCAGGGCATCTACTTGCATGTCTTCACCCAGTATGTTGCACAGTCAAGTTGAAAAGGCCAGTATTGCATATGCATTGAGGCAAACACACAAAATGGACAAGGTGTGTTTGAAACGTGCCCGTTGGAAAGACACAATCCTCCCTGCACCTCGCTCTCAGATCAACTTGGACTCATCTCTTATTTTTGGGCGGGTGGTATGACGTTATGCAAACCTTTGGTAAATCAGGCACCGAGACGCTATTGTCTGCCTCTTCCTCCCTTCTCCCCCCCCCCCTCTCAAAACTGGACCAGCCACACGCCACCACTGTGGCGAGAGAGGGAGAGCACGGAAGAGGGATTGTTCAACTCAGCTACCGGAAGAATTTCACCAACACCTGCCTGTGGTTACCGGCCGCCACAACAGAGGGTTAAATGGAAAAATGAAGGAAAAGAGGAATAAAAGAGCAAAGGAGGGCAGGAAGAAAGGAAGGAAGATAGGCAGGATAGAAAGTAGGAAAAGAGGTGGCATGTAACATCCATTACAGGTCTCCTTCCGGAGCCAGGGATGATTCACCCATCTCCCATGGACTCCTGTTAGCACTAGCATGGCTCCAGCACTATGTGGGTCATGGCAATGGGCGCGTCTGCCACTAGCATCTATTAGCAGGGAGCCCGTGCTGCCACTAGCATCTATTAGCAGGGAGCCCGTGCTGCCACTAGCATCTATTAGCAGGGAGCCCATGCTGCCACTAGCATCTATTAGCAGGGAGCCCGTGCTGCCAAACCTCCTGGGACAAGAGACGCTCCGAGGGCCAGACGCGGCTGTAGTTAGCTATTCTGGGATTCGAATGCCGTGACGCTTCTGACACGAGCAATTGCCTTTATTTATAAAGGAGGGTCTTTTTTCGAAGGGGACGAGACACGCCAAGAGGCCTGTGGTGTCACGTCCAGGTGGGCTTCAGAGAACCAATCAGGGGGGCTCTTTTTAATCAGCAGAGGGATTGCAGAAGCGGTGCTAAGGGAGACGCTCTGCAGGGAAACTACAGCAACGGTCTCTTCCAAGGATGTGAGTGAGAGTGTGTCAGTGTGTGTGCGTGTGTGTGTGTGTGTGTGTGTGTGTTCACACAGTCGATGGACCTCTGTTGACTTCCCCGGGGGTGTGACCGACAATGCCAAAGGGAGTGTCTCCTCTCCACTGTGCTGAGCTGGTCACACCCTCAGCCCTCCACACGGGTGACGGCGTGACCCAGTCACTCCCACGGCCCGGCCTAGCGTAGGAGGGCAAGCCAGGGGTCGAGTCCCATTCATCCGTCCCCGGAGGCCCCCTGCGGTGTCCTTTTCGGGCCTATCCCAGCGAGCGGACTGAAACGGTAGCCTTGGTGGGGGGCACCCATCTGGGAGGTATCGGCCTCCATCTTGGCGTCTGTTTGAGATGTGCCTCTACGCTCCACTACCCCTCTGGCCAGTGTTGTGAGGCATCGTTCAAACCCGTCCAAAGCGCCGGTCTGATTGGCTTTGAGGGCCGCGCTACTCGCCCATCCAAATGGATGGTTGATAAGCATGCACACATTTACGCTTTTTAACGGCATGCTGGTCCTCCAGGCATTTTCCCCTGTCATAAAAACATGGCCCACTGTTTGATGTTCTCTCTCTCTGCTCTGCGTGCTTCCAAAGCCTCCTAATATGCTGTGTTTGCCGTGTTCCCTTTGTCAGGTGTAACCTCACCTTGTGTGTCAGAGTCGCACGTCAACACTTCAAAGGAAAGGCGCTTCGGTGGCGCGTGACACACGACCTCCTCGACCTTTCACCGTATCTCATCCTGAGAGGGCCCAGGTCAAGGCGTCCAGGTAAATCTCCCGTGACGGCCGAAGCCTGGCGCCGCCTGATGGATCTCCTGTTCTAGCCGCGCCCCCTCCTCGGCGGGCTTCCACGTGATTCACGAGGCCACCGAGGGCCGCACACACACTCAGAGCTCAGCCACAAGGGGGATGGGCAGGGGCACGAGGTAAGGAGAGGGGGCGGGGGATTGGCTTTGTCAGTGTCTTTCCGTTTACCTAACTCCATTCACTCTCTCACTCTTTGCCTGTGAGCGCCTATGTTCCTGCTGCCCTTTGAGCGGAGACATCTCAAGGTCGTCTCTTCTCCTTGGTTTGTCTGTGCCAGGTCAGGAACATGGAGACGTGCGTGAAAGGGAATGTGGACGGTAGCAAGCGGGACGCTTCTTTTCATTTCGTTCTTTGCCACAACTCTTTCACAGTTGATGTTCAGCGACGGCATTCCGTCTTCCTACGTGATCGCATATCAACGCCAGACAGGCCCTCAGTTCCTGAGCGGGGAAAACGTTGACAGATCGGCAGTGATATTTACCCCGGCGGCTCAGAGCGTGGCCGTGGTGCCAGCACAGAGATCGCTGATCTAACCGGGCGTGAGAACGCCCCCAGCGCCTGGCCCTGACGGTGCCGCAGCCCCGCTCCCTGTCCCAGCTCATCTGCTCTGTTGACCACCAGGCAGAGCCCAGCGGTCCCTTCCATAACCCACTCGGACGTCCACCGCAGAGGTGCAACTCGGCGTGAGGAGAACCCCACGGCCGGGGGGAGGAGAGCGGACGTGGCCATTTGGAGCGCCAGCGGGAGGCGAGACGGGGTGGGGGGGTGGGGGTGGGGGGACGTGGGGGGGCTGCTCTGATGCGGTCTGACAGGCATCCCCGGGGCCTCCTTGGCCTGAACGCTGGCTTCAGGGCATGGCCGTCCATGCAAACACAAACACAGAGAGTGTGTAAAGGACACTTTAGGTTTTGAAGTCAGTTTGGAACGGCCCTTTGCCCTTTTGTTTCACAGTGGTCCATGTCAGATCCGGGCAGAGCGTTTCTCGGGTACGTCCAGCCACACGTCAGAGTCCTGTGCGTCGCGTGGCTCTAAGACAGTGAAGGATGCACTGTGTGTCTGAACAGACCACACAGCAGGCCCACAGGGGGACCATTACACCCATCCGTCTACCGCGGCCCTTTCATCCCTGCCTGTTTACGGCCGTTAAAATACGAAAATGATTTCCCTGGTCTCGTTTCCGTCACCTGTTTCACTGCCTTTTTTCCCCCACAGGAGCCGAGGCTGGCGACTGTCTCCGGGGAGCCTGCTGTGAGGGAAATTGATGGGCTTCTCCGCTGACCGTGGACAGGTAATCAAATAAAGCCCGCTGCTCGGTCTGGCAGGCTGCCGGCTGGTGTGTGCGTGTGGAGCTAAACTGGGGCGGCCTCCAACACGGGCAGAGGTGGCAGAGGGGACACGTTCCCACAGACGGGTGGGAGCACAGCGCTAGGAACCTGGCATTTCAATTAGGCCAATTAAAAGCAGGGGTGAAACAGAGACAAGAGGAATTGGCAGGTGTAAAAAACAAGCAAAAAAAAAAACGCATGTATCGCGTCGCCGTCTTTTCCGATGCCACTTTGTGGAGGAACCACGCATATCTCGCTGACCTGTTTAAGGCTCTCTGGAACGATTTAAGAGAAAGGACGGCTGGCACTGTGAAGGAAATGGCCGCTTTGGCAGCCTGCTCATTATAGTGGAGTCTGGAGAGCGTAGCACATGCTGGTGGGGGTGGGGGAGGAGGTGGGGGATGGCGCTGGGTAAGGATGGGGTGTCTGCCACATGGAGGGTCAGCTGAGATGCTGCTATGACGACTGGGCGTCCCTTTGCCTCCCCAGCCCCCTTTGTATGAGCCCAGGCATAGGATGACAAAGGGAAGCCCATAGGTCACATGCCTGGATGGAGGCAGGAAGTCAGTCACTTCCTACTTCCTGTTGACAACTGGGTTACTGGGTGAGGGATGTCAAGAGCACTTCTCTGGGCATAGCTGTGACACAGCCTCTTTAAACTGATGAGGATGCAGATCAATTCTAACTCTGTGTACAGATCGGACATGTGTTGTAGTCTTCTAACCGACATGACTACAACTACCAGTAAGCTTCGTAAATGTGCAGCGAGGAACATTAATAGGGATGCAAAGTGAAGCTATATAGATATGAAGAGCTGATACATGCAACAAAACCATGCACTGTGTGACGTGCAACCCCTATGCTATAACCCCTATACTGTTTGTTTCAAACGGACCAAGGACCAAGAGCAAGGACGTCTTGATGGAGATTTCTAATCTGACTGATGCTCAGTGTAAGGCAAAAGTCACCGGAGCATAAACAATACGTCCGATGCCACAACAGGCTTGTTCAATGTTATAACAGCTGCACTTTCCATTGTCCGTCAGGTATATTTCCCTTTTATAGTACTCATTTGGAGAGTATACCTGAACAGACAAAGATATCATTCTGAGGACGTTTATTGCTAACTGTTGTAGACAGACACAATCAATCTCCCTGAAATGTGTCGAAGAATAAACCTATAGCAGGCACACTGCTGGCAGCAACTCCATTGCAAAAATAATTTTGTTGAGGAGTCTATTTGACGAACGTCAGCGAGCTAGGCAAATCTATCGGCTTCCAAGGCTTAGTAATACACCGGGAATTGAAGTGGGAGAAATGCAATGTGACTAGGGCCGGAGAAAATGCACACACACGCAAACACTAACAACACATGCGCCCACACACACACACACACATACACACACACACACACACACAAGCACTAACAAACACATGCACTCACGTAAATGTGAAAAAAGCTGAGAACTGACTGGAGTAGCGGCACAAACAATAACAGGCTTTAATAATAACCCCCCCCCCCCCCCCCACCACCACACTCACACACACACTCACACACACACACACACACACACACACACACACACACACACACACACACACGCACGCACACACACACACACATACGCACACACACACACACCATGAGAGTATAGATAAGGGTAGGAGCACCACTAGCTCTCATCGGTTGTGTTATTTGGGCAGTGTCTTCTAAAAGCCACAGAGACACATTTCTCTTCCTGGGGCCAACTGTGTAGGTTGTTTAGGTCTCTCTCCTCCCTCTCTCTCTCTCTCTCTCTCTCTCTCTCTCTCTCTCTCTCTCTCTCTCTCTCTCTCTCTCTCTCTCTCTCTCTCTCTCTCTCTCTCTCTCTCTCTCTCTCTCTCTCTCTCTCTCTCTGTGTGTGTGTGTGTGTGTGTGCATGCTAAGGAAGGCGTCTATTGACAGCTTGCTCCTCAGGGCAGGGGAAGAGGGATTCAAGGCTGGGGTTTGTTCAGGTAATGAGGATTTGAGCTGCCAGGCTCTTATAAAGTCACAAAGCAAAAAAGATATTCTGGGGAGATGTGAGGACTCAGACAATTGACGTCTGGCCTCAGTAAATAAATCAATGCTGCTCTTTGCAAGTGTCTAAGTTGTAGAAGCCAGATTGTGAGGTTTAGTTCTAAGTTTGTTTTGTTCACAAACAAATTTAGAACTCAAGATGAAGGAACGGCAAAACGTGAATTCTCCCCCGAAATATGAACTAGGAATTTGCTATGTTTCTCGGCACGTTGATTTACGAATGGATGGAAACCCATGCGAGAGTAAAGATCAGACCAATCCCTCTGGTAACTAAAGGTACCACAGTCCCACTCTGTGATTAACAATTGTAGACACCAATCCCAAAACCCCAGCATACAGCGGAACATCTTTGATTGGCTGTCATGGCGGCCGTGGCTGTAATTGGCGGGGGCGGGGGCGGGGGTGGGGGTGGGGGTGGGCGCACTCCACTCACGGGTGTTGATCTTCTGCAGGGAGATGTGCTTCTCCAGCTGCCGGCGGAGTCTGACCTCGGCGCCGTACTTCCCCGTGGTGCCGTTGTCCGCCAGGATGAAGTGGGAGTGGAGGCTGTTGAGCACGGTCAGCTTACTGAGCGGGTTGGACATGGTCTGGTAGGGACGCACCACCTGGCACCAACACATGGGGAGAGAAGGCTGTGGGCTAAGGCAGAGAGACCACCCCTGGATCCCTCGGTCAAACGCCGTGCCAGTTAAACATTCAGCCAGAGACCGCGCGCAGTCATGTTCAACACATCGAAACGCTCCACATCTCTCTAGCTATGTTAGCGTCTTGAAATGCACCATTACCAGTCTACTTAAGGTTAGAGAGAGTGCACTACTCCACTCAGTGCCCTCAGCATAAGCTGTTTGTAATAATATTTATGTGTATGAGCTACTTGTAGCAGCTAAATCTCATTTCCCCTCGTGTTATGTAAGATAATTGATTTGTTGATTTGACAATTTGAACGATGGATTAGCATTTTTAGAAATGGTTGGCATGGTTAATCTAGTCCTAAAGAAAGTACCTTGGAAAATTCTGCCGGCAAGCAGATTCCGCATGTTACAGTCCAAACGGAGCGTATTTTACCAGAATCTGAAAGCTTATTGCGAATTGATAGCGAGCTGAATCAGCAGGATCCTGGGGGATTCATACAGACCAGCCGCCTGTCCAACCAGGCTTGGGGTAGTGCTTATCCTGACTGAGGAGGCCTTAGTCAGCAACTTAGATAATCAACTGTCAAACGGAATGTACTGTGCCCCATTAAACGTGCACTGGATGCTGCACCCACGCACACATGAACATAGTTGGGTCACACGAACACACACAGAAACACACACACACACACACACACACACACACACACACACACACACACACACACACACACACACACACACACACACACACAGACACACAGACACACACACACACACATTCACTTACGTCTTTCCCCACCAGGTCCTCCTGGTTCTCCACGATACCCCACGGAGCGATGCCGATGGTGCAGATCTTTCCCCGAGATTTAGAGGCATGGTCTTTCAATGCATCGCCCACATGCCTGATCACCCCTGTGGATGTGTTGAGTGTGTGTGTTTGTCAGAGGGAACAGGGAAACTTTGTCAGGATCGATACCAGGCCTTATCTTAGACAAGTGATGCATTTTTCCCCGAAAGATAAAGCCCCTTTGGTACACACACACACACACACACACACACACACACACACACACACACACACACACACACACACACACACACACACACACACACACACACACACAGCTACTGAGAGCGTGAAAGGCAGACAGAGAGAAAGACAGGCCCCAGTCCCATGGAGGTTTTGTCACTCCCTCGGGTCATTTGCTTCCATCTTTTCTACACAACACTCACTTGCCCACAAATCCACCACACCATCAATTATTCACCCCTCCATCTTCCACAATCCATGTCCTCTTTCCCGGCTTCAATTATTTCCAGAGCTGTGTCCCTCTTTCTATTTGTCACGGCCATTTTGTCACACTTCAACCGTCTCTTTCAAACCCCATGGTGTTTCACCCCTGTCTCTAAAAATCTTCCACTGCAGACCATTTCCCTTTCACCTTTTACCGTCACCACACATTGAACCCTGGGCCACGTTGAAAAGTAAATGCTTCTCCAACCGACCGTTTGAACTGTCACCATCCTGTACCTGTGTTAACCCCTCCCGTGAAGATCCAGGCCCCGGTCGTCATGGCAGCCTTGATGAGGCCCTTGCCAAACACCTGCTTGAGTTTGGGCTGCAGCTCGAAGTTCTGCAGGCCGCCATGGACGGAGATGAGCAGCTTGGGAAGGTCCAGCTGCCACTCCTTGGTCATCAGGTGGAGCAGCAGGTCCGGCTTGGTGTCGTAGGACACGCGCACGTACTGGAACACACACACACACACACACACACACACACACACACACACACACACACACACAGAGAGACACACGCGCAGAGAGAGAGAGACACACACACACACACACACACACACACACACACACACACACACACACACACACACACAGACACCCCCACACATACCGACACACACATGCACACACACACACACACACACACACACACACGATTGTTAAAAAGACGGCTCATCAACGCAGTCTAAGCCGGTGCAAGGTGTTTAACATGCAGCCATCTGAGCTCACCCCATGTCTGCTCTCCATACGAACACATAGGAGTGCTATGCTTAGCTAGCAGTGTGTGGCGGTAATACGTGTGACACTGCAGGGCTAGTGTACGTGTTGATGAGGCTCAGCTTGCTGCAGGCAGAAAGCAGGTGTGTGCCGTCCTGATATCACCAGTGCTATTTGGAGAATCTGCTTATGGAGATTACCCCCCCCCCCCCCCGAGGAACCTGACTGGTGATTGGGACGGATCATCTTGCCGCAGGTATCAATTTTCCCCGTGGCAATCAGTCACCTGAATCTGTCACCATGGTAATCGGGACCGGTTACTATGGTGCCTAACGTGATCTGATTCACTGTCACCGCCCGCCACCCCACCCGCCCTACCCCTCCCCCACCCCAAAAAGTTAGGTACCACCCATCATTTGGAGTCTACGGAAAGCTAATGTGCAGTTTAGTCACCATGGCCTTGTTGGAGTGGCCCCCGCCCTGGAACTCGATGGTGCCAAAGGCGTCGGTGGGGCTGAGCTGCGTGTGCTTGCTGATGGACCATTTCTCCGACAGGCTGTCGTTCTTCCCCAGACGCTCGGCCTTGTCATTGTGACTGGACGAGATGCCGGGGGGCAGGCCCACGTGCTGACCAATCAGACGGCCGCAGCAACACCTGAGGGGGAGGGAAGGCGGGAAGAGGAAGAGGAAGAGGAAGAGGAAGAGGAAGAGAGGACAGGGGTCAGAGGAGACGGCGAGACAGGAAGTGACACGGTGAAGTGTCTCTTTCATCTTCCCTCAGAGGGGAGCGCCCCGCAGAGACACACAGCTGCATGCCGCTGGGTCTTTTCCCCTCGCCATCTGTGCCTCTCCTCACACTGACAGTCCCTGGCTGTGTTGCCAGGTGCCTGTCTTTAACAGATGATGTCCCTGCTATCTCAGAAGGCCAGGCCAAACCCTTCCTACCCCCCCCCTCCCCCCGTGTTTTAACGTTGGTCTGTAAGGATGTGTCCCCCGCCATTCTGTCCTGGAGAGCACTGTTCATTTCCTCCTCCATCCCTCCCTCCATCTATGCTAATTCTGTTTACCCAAACAAACAGTGTTTCCTGTGCGGCAAAGGAGCGGGAGCGATACAGAGGTGGGGGGGGGGAACGCTGGAATTAGATTCTTCATAAGAACTTTGGCCCAGAGCAACAGGGGCACAAGGACCGATTTCCATAACATCGCTGTGACATGTAGGGGTGAGAGGAACGGCCTGGAAGCCATCCTTTTCTTCCCTTCAAGTGGTTCTGTACTCAAGGCAATGTGCATCGTCAACATTATATGCATCAGATGAGTAAATCATACATTTGTTTATCAGTGAAAGTAGACCGAAACAGACTCACCTATGGGGGTCTTTGGCGCTCACTATGATACGAACACATTCTCTCTTGCTGAAGACTCTCTCTATCCACGATTTCTGTGCCTGTGGAGAGGAGAGAAAAAGGCAATCAGCCAGCGATTGACTTTGCCGTAGATGAAAGGGTTCTCGGCGTGCAAGAAAGGGAATGAGATTCTGGAGATGCTGGCTGGCTTGATCTCGGGCTGACTTTTGTTAAAACAACAGAGCGCCCAGGTTTTGCGGGCCGTGGCACAATCTGCTTTGTCAAACCGACCACAAAGACCACTTCAGAAATTATCTGGTTTCACTTTAGAAAAGTGAGATTGGGTGTGAATCAAGGAGGGGGTGGGGTTGTTAGTACCTTGGCCTGACACGGGTCGTAAGAGCAGAACAGAGGAGCAGAAGGCTAGGAGTCTCTTCACACACACACACACACCTTTTCCAAAGACTCTCTTTGGCCACACAGACTCCAGCCTCGAGTATGGCCGCCTAGGTTAGCGTTTAGAATGCGTCTCGAAGAAACGATCGATCGACAAAAAGCCACGCAAAGACACACAGCGACCGAGGTGTGAGCGGGAATATAGAATAAACACACACGCACACATAAGACGCTTCTTGGATCTCAAACGTGTCCACCAAAGCTCCTCCAGCCAGCACAGTCTGATGGGAGCAGAACGCCCCAGTCATCAGCGGCTCCCACCTGTGGAGAGAAAGGGGACGAGAGCTCCAAGCCACAGCGGAGGAGACCAGGTGCACTGACGTGGTAGACTCCAGTGACTTCTTAAAGAGGTGTGCAGCTGACGCTTGCCCCTGTTGGGAACACTTCCTTATTTCCATAGCCATCCGCCTATGGGAAGGCAGTGTGTGCGCGAGTCTCTATGCATGTGCGTGTGTGTGTGTCTAAGTGTGTGTGTGTGTGTGTGTGTGTGTCTGAGGTTATGTGGGTAAGTGTACGTGTGTGTTTCTGTTGGTGTGCATGTCTGTGTGTGTGTGTAGGGGTGCGTGTGCCTATGTGCGTGTGTGTGTGTGTGTGCGTGCGTGTCGGGGGAGATGGCCGGCGGCTGTCCTGTCTGCTGCTGGTCTGACAGAGCCAATTACCCCAGGCCTGGGAACAGACTGAGAGACAGGCAACAGAGGCCTGGGATCCATCAGGCACAAACCCAGCTTTAACTCAGCCTAACACGGGTTAGCTCTGCTGGCTTCACTTCACTGTAAAGGCTGTGGGTACCTTTGGAGCCGTGTCGCCTCCTGTGGGTTTTCTCTATGCCTGCCTTCTGCCCCCCCCCCCCCCCCCCCCCCCCCCCCCCCATGGGTCTGCTCTAGCACAGACCCCGACGACATTTCCAGCTTGTCCAACAAATGAAATTGTGTCGCAGTCGGACGTGTGAATGAGTATCACTTCCTATTTCAAAGGTCACACACAGGCTGATCGGAGGGGAAGCGGACCCTGTCAGTCAGTGGGTGTGCAGGACGGACCACAACAGAGAGAGCTTCCGGAAAACTCCGCGCCAAGCGGACGGGAACAACAAGGATACAGCAATGGGTGGCGAGAGGGATGCACAAAGCGATACAACCCCCCCCGCCCCCAAAACCACAACAGAGGGAACACCGCAGTATCCAAACAAAAGCAGGGCTATTTTCCCAGCTCGGGGCTCTGGGAGAGTGGTGGTGGCTCTTCTCTCAGCCTCTGCTCTGCTTGTACAGGGCTCCCCCCCCCGCGCCGGAGAAAGAACAACACACTCTGAGTCCGCCTCACTGGCCCCGTCTACCCACGGCACGCCAAACCCCCACCCCCCGCCCGACCCCCCCGCCCGCTCGCCACCGGACCCCAGGAGATCAGGCCGGGCCCAACACCGACACACTTACCCTGACACCAGACTTCCACCGATTAACCATAACTCTGGGGGGCTCAGGCACAGGGGGAGGGGTAGTGTCAGGGGGGGGCAGCTTTCACGCGTCGCCCGGGCTGCGATGAGTCAGCGAGGCCGCAGCACGGCCCCCCTCCCCCCGGGCTGTTTGTGACAGGCGTATTCATACGCCGTGCCGCTCACACAAAGTAGGTCCCCCTGGCGTTGTAAGCCATGGCGTCAGATGAGATGAGGGGAGACAGCCGAGGGTGGGAAGAAGCCTTGGCTCTCTCGTTGGCCATGACAGAACATGGTGCTCTCGACGTTGAGACGGGAGCTGGCTGTACTGGACTCTCAGCACAGCCCACTCAAACAGCATGGCACGCAAGCACGGTGAGATCGGCCGTAAATGTGGATCCAGCTTTAGAAAACAGAATCCATTCCCTACGTGTTTCACTTTTATTTCTCTGTTCGGTTCTTCGAGCCTCTGATTCCTTCCCTCCCGTTCTCCACCGTTGTTTGTGAGTGATGACATTGGTGTGATGAAATGGAACATGGCCCACACCCCCACTGTGTGATTCATATTATTCACCGGGCCAGATGCCTGCTGTCGACCATAACATGGAAAACATGTTGTAAGTGCGCCGTTGAGTATGTGTGTGTGTGTGTGTGTGTGTGTTGGTATATGTGGTGCTGTGTTTGTGTGTGTCTGTTCATATGTGTTGCCTGGCATGTGTCTGCTGTGTGTAAGACACATCAATCAGCCTGCTGGGGGCCCTGACTTCATTATGGAGCATGTGTGCGTATGTATGTGTGTGTGTGTGTGTGTGTGTGTGTGTGTGTGTGTGTGCGTGCGCGGGTGTTTGTGTGTGTCTCCTGGTTTCAGTCCATCCCGATTCTTCCTTCTCGGAGAAGGGATTTGGCCCGGCGTGTTACCAACTGTGAGACAGCTCTCCCCTACTAGCTGCGATGTAACGAGCCTGAGCCTTCCAACGGAAAACGCAAGGATCACTGATATCCACCGTTCTGTCGGAGAAGTCTCTCCCACCTCATAACTTTTAATTGCTGTTGGGAGAGGCAAAGGGTGGGCACGCTGGCGTCTCGGTGACAGAGTCAGTGAGCCATAGGCTAAGCTGCACACCTGTCTTCCGACAACGTTTCACAGCGGAGGTCGTGTAGCCGAAGCTTTCACCCAAAGCAGGAGAAAAAGAGGTGAGGCGGTTCTCTCAGCTACTCCTCGTCATGGCGACAATGCAAGGTCGGAGAGTCCAATCCGTTTAGACAGCCCAGAGTGGTTCTAACGCTTTTAATAGCTTGCCCTGAGCCAACTTTGGAATCCCTTGAACTGCCCTGTGAGTCGTCTTTGTGGCGCTAACAGCAACGTCTGGGTCGACCCTGTCTTCACCGCTAACGTTTTGACTCTTCACAAGTGTAGAGCTGAGAAGCCCTGTAGTATTGAACGAACTAAGAAAAGTGCTACAATTACCTTTAGTATTGAAAAAGTAGGCTTTTCATACTTTTAGTTTTCATCATCCATATGTTCGAATCAATGCAATAATGCATTAATAATGCAATAATGTTCTTCAGTTGCGGTAGGCCTAATTGACAGAAGAGCAGTAACATATGTTCCCTGAGAGCAATCAGGCTTTGAAGAGCCTTCTCGAATGTAATTCTGATGTAATCAAATTCATTCCACAAAATTAGCGTTCATTATTAAATTGAAGCCAAAGGGGAAATATGGATCTGGAGAGACTGATTTACAAATGCAACAAAATACACTCATCTCTCAATAGAAAAACCTTTACAATACATTCTGAAATAAATTCCGAATCATTTGTAAATCAAAAGACATTAAGCAATTCTATGTTAGCTGTAAAATAATAGGATCCGTTTTCATTTCCATCTTCCATCTTTGTCTTTTTTTGATGCTGGTTTACAAATCAGATCCGAGTTTCCAGCCCCGGAAAACTATCCAGATTCCGAAGACTATCCCAACTCAAACACACATTTCTCAGTGGACACCAGCAGTAAACCAAGGGATATTGGCCAGACAACCTCATCAGAAAATAGAAACAGTGGTGCGCCTGGAGCACACCTGCTGTTTGTAGACCCTTACCTTTCATAGCGGGCTCCACTGCGGTGGCCATAAGCAACGCTGCCACTGAAGCTCTGATTCTCACCACAAGGAAACCCCCTCAACCCCACTGAGCTGACCCAGACTGGACCGGTCCAAACCAGAGCCCCCCACAGCCCCAGGCCATAGGGGTTTAGCTTACACCCACCCAGGCCCCGTGAGCTCACTGGAATGTTTGTGTTTGTCTGTGTGCGAGTGTGCGCGTCCGTTCACCGTGTGTGTCTGTGCGTGTGCATGTGAGTGCGTTTACGTGCATATCCTCTGGAGAGAGGATGGAGGGTGTTTTTTTACGCTTTAACGCATGGCCTGGAGCGGCTCCTCTGGACTCCAACACCCAGCTCCTCTGGACTCCAACACCCAGCTCCTCTCCCACCTCGTCAGCTGACCCTCCGTGGTCCACCTGAGAAATAAGACAGGCAGGCTGTGCCCGGGGATCTGTCCCCCTGGGGCGGAGGCTGAGATAAATGATGTCCTATTAGGCACTTATCAGTCCAGAGTGCTGGGAGCTGCCCCACACAAACACACACACACACAAATAGACAGAGAAACAGATCCATTGCACAGCACTCCTGACTGCACCAGGCTCCCAGAGGGGGCCCTCCACTGAGCGGCCTGGGGGAGCCTTGTGGACAGAACAAGAACCCACCTCTGGTCTTTTCCTCCGTCTCCATTAATGAACGAAATCTTTGGGGAATTGCGTGTGTGTGCCTTTGTGTGTGTATGTGTGTCTGTGAATGTGTCTGTATGTGTATGCTTGTTTGTATGATATCTACTGTGCTTATTTATGCAGTATGTAGGATTACATTGATTGGAGAGAGGTGATTTCCTTTCATAGACTTTGTGTTTACGAGCATGCTTAGAAACGTGTGTTTTTCCATGAAATCTGTGTTTGTCTCAGGGGGATTTCATGGAGAGCTGATTAGTCCGTTATTTGGGCTCTGTTTTCCCACTGGTCTGCATGATTAAAACTTAGGCAGCAAAGCCGGGATTAGGGGCCAAGCCCAGAGGGCCAGCTAAACTCAAAGCACTACAAAGAACAGGTGATACCTTAGCTAACCCTTCACCCCCCCCCCCCCCCACCCCCACACACACACACAAACACACACACACACACACACACACACACACACACACACACACACACATACACACACGCACACACACACACACACACACCAGCACGAGAACACACTGCCGCAACATGTCTCAAAGCTGAAGTCATTTGCTTATTCTCAAGGAGGTCAGTTTTTTCTTTCTACAATTTGGATAATTTAATACTTCAAACAATCCAGTTTGAGCGAAAAATAGATTGACTGAATGAGTCTAAAGAGAAGCACTGAATAAATAATAGTTTTCATTCAATGGAACAAACAGTGTTTTGTCCATCAAATATAGGATTTTTAAGTCGCCGGTTTTTAAAATAGAAGATCAAGAGATGGCAAAGACAAATATATGTAAAAAAGTTCAGAACTGTTCAAGAATCATCCAGGGACAATCTGGTTAGTCACTTGAGGTTGTCCAACCCCATCTGAAAAACCACAGACTGCCTGACGGACATTTAGCAGTGGAACAGTCTGAAAAAAAAAGGTTTTATTAAAAGATCAAACGCCCATGTCTGTCTGAGTGCACCTTAGAATAGCTCTTGATCTTAAGCACACCAACACGGTGGCTGCATTTTTTAAATTAGGTCAGATCATGAGGAGCCAGCGAGTTAGGGGCTCCTCTGGTTGGTGCTAAGGGTCCTGTAAGGGTTGGGGTTAGGGTGTAGTCTGGCTCTAACGGGTCTAATGGACGTGGAGGAGACGTGAAGGGGTCGCTGCAGAATAACGGCGGCCTCCTGGACCTTTCCTGTCCCGCCTCGCTCACTGTCCAGATGCTTTCACACCGAGAGACTCGGGTGGACAGGTCAGCCATTTTGAACATGCAAAGCCCTGCTTAAATGTGAGGGGGCTAAATAGAAAAGTGCTTCTCTTATGCTCTCACTCTGTTGCGTTATCTTTCTCTCTGAACGTACACACACCACAACCACCTAAACACCTTCTCCTGTCTCTAACAAAGACACACACACATACGGTCATGAAGACAAACAGGTCTGTCCTGCTGGGATCTCAGGCCCCTCAGTGGCGTGGTAATCTGTTGATATTGGTCAAGGAGGGTTTGATGGTCTTTATGTGTGTTTGTGTGTGGGTTT
>CM030179.1:13555929-13563429 GCA_017639675.1 Aplochiton taeniatus | reverse complement strand
CCCCCTTAACACATGTACATATTCACACTGAAATCAATCACATGAACGACCTTGGTCAGCTCGCTGAAGCCGAATGCCTTTCATCTGACATTTTGGAGTCATGCAGTATTTCTGTGCCTCGATTGATTCCATGTCCGTGGAGAACATGGCTCAGGGTGGCGGTGTGGTCTGGCTTATAGATCCGGACCATTCAATAGGGAAGGCCTGTGGTCAGGAGCCTCCCTCTCTAGGAATCCAATTCCCACACCCGTTTAGCGTTCCTAAAACGGGATATATTGGACTAAAGCTGTGGACTTTGAACCGCTGTCTTTCTTCCTCTCTCACTTGCTCTAACAACCCCCCCCCCCCCCACACACACACACACACACACACACATACAGGCATATATAAGCCCCCCTGCACACACACACACACACACACACACACCGGCATATACTGCATAACCCCCGCTACACACACACACACACACACACACACACACACACACACACATATCCACAGGCATATATAACCCCCCTACACACACACACGCACACACACATACACACACTGATAGACTCAGGCTAACACATGCACCACTTTTAGCCCGTCAAAAGATGATGTAAGAAAAGGAATGCTGACATGGTCAGAAGTCAATAGAAGTCAAGTTAATAGAGAGGTGGGACAGAGGCAGGGAACAGTGGGGCTTATGATGGGAACGCCAGGATAAAAGAGAGAATAAAGACGAGGAAAAGGAGAGCAGCTCTAAACGCTCCGTGTGAAAACGGTCAGGCTCTCTTTCACAGTGTGACTGTTGAGGAACTCAATAAGCCCTGGGGCAGGAAAAATGTGCTATATGCTTTATAAGAATGTCCTAGGGTGAAAATGGAAGTGAAATGATGTAGATGGAAGTAGAAAGCGTAGCGTGTGCGTGTGTGTGTGTGTGTGTGTGTTATGGTGAGTGTGCTTTAGTGTGTGCGTGCATGTTGTCTGTGTGTTTGCACGTGACAAAGAAAGAGCAACTGCAGTGGTTTGAAAACAACTGTGAACTCAGCACTCGAAGATGATTGATCCAGATGGTGTGATGATAGTCTTTTGGCAGGGGCCTGAAAACCACACACTCACACACACACACATACACACACACACACACACACACACACACACACACACACACACACACACACACACACACACACACACACACAAGCACACAGACTGCCTATCCCTCCAAAATCCATCGTCCTGTAAACGTGCTTCTAGGAACTCTACCCAACAACTTTCTGAAAAGAAACTTTTTTTTTCTCTATCATTTTGCTGCTTAGGGGGAAGCCTCAAGACAAAGAAACTCCTCACTTGCAGAATCCCTGGCTCTCTTGATTGCTGGCAGCCACCAGCATCAGTGCTCCAGCCAGTGGGTGTTTGGTTCCTTCGCGTGTTGAAGACCACGTCGAAGGAACGGAAGGAGGATGCCTGGCCGCTTGGGCGATCCCACATGCTCCCGCCCTCCGGTTAGATATATCAGGACGAACCCAGGTCTACACACACACACACACACACACACACACACACACACACACACACACACACACACACACACACATACAGGACTACGAGGGGGAGGAGAGAACGCACTGACGCTCATTAAAAAACGCTGCCACCCCGCCCACGCTTCGACGGGAGACAAACGAGGAAACAAAGCATCAAAGAGAGGGGGAGGAAAGAAAAGGAAAAACAGAAGAACAGAGAGGGACCGAAAGAGAGGGACGTCAGGCAAGTGAGAAAAAGAAAGAGAGAGAAAGCAAAGAGAGAGAGAGAAAGAGAGAGAGAGAGAGAGAGGGATAGAAAGAACTGATGGAGATGACAGGGGATGCGAAGAGACACGGCCTTTATCCCCCCCGACGTGGTGATGTCATTTCTAATTGCCTTTAAGTGACCTCCCGTGACATCATCCCCGCGGGCACCACGTTCTGGGCGGCAGCTCTACTCGGTTACGGTGACAGACCGGCGGTGACAGCCTACATTCCGGCGCCGTGCCCACGCCAGCCTTGTCTGACTAACGGGCAGAAGGATGGTGCACCATCTGAAGACAATGGCCGCCGCCTGCTAACAGATGACCACTGGGGAAGCCTCAGAGCCGACTCCCTGACATTCTATTGGTCGTTTCAGATCTTGGATGTAAGCACAAGTTTAAGAGTGGATTTGCCATGTGCCTCAAGTACAAGTACCAGTACATTGGAAGTCTTACTCCCACTCTTCTCCCAATCATACAATAAACCCTGTATAATTAAACAAAACTATTTACTGTTAAATAAAAATACGATGACTGTAAGTTAAAGAATCTCGACGTGAGTCGTTGGTGAACAAGGCACATAAAACCGTGCGTGAGTGCGGCGACAGGACCGAGTGGCTGTAAGTAGCGGCAGTCCAGGTCAGTATTGCTGAGCAGCACAAAATCACTTCAGGGGCACATAATTCAGCCTTAGTGCATTCCAGAGCGTTATTAAAAAACGATTACAGCGAGCGCTGTCATAAGGCACGCTGGCACTCGATACGCTGTTGTCCCCTAGCTCATATTGCAGTCTCTCCCGCTGGGCAAAGTGTTATTAGCCGCCATGTAAAGACTACAGCGTGATGTATCGAAGGGTTCAGCCAAGTCCTGATGGCATCGGTGGCTGGCCTCGGTTAACACACTCCTCACCGCCTTCTGCCTTCTACGGCCTCGGCACAAATCCTTCCTGAAGGACGAGGGGAGCATGAGGAAGTAAATCTGTCTCTCTCCTCCTTTGCCTGCTAATCATCGCTGCGCTCGCTGTGTGCATGCGGGTTAGTGGGTGTCTGCGAAGTCTTTGAGGATCAAACTGTCTAATTGGCTCGATGGTGGAGACAGTGCAGGGTCTTAGTGGCGCGATGACGAGATAACGAGGACACACATTGTAAAGGAAACTTAACACCCCAACCCTGGGCTGTGTTGGGTGGGAGTGTGTGCATGTGCGTGTGTGTGTGTGTGCGTGCGTGCGTGCGTACGTGCGCGCACGTGCGTGTGTGTGTGTGTGTGTGCGTGTGCGTGCGTGTGACTGTATGTGATCTTTCCATCTGTTACTGATGAGAAGAAAGTCTCTCTTTGGACCCGGTCATTGGAGCTTTGGTCGTGTGGTTTTCTGGTGTCGCTCACCCACACGTGCGACACCTTGTTTCACCTTGTGTTACCTTGTTGTTGTGTGTGTCGTCTTGTTTCATCCACGTCCCATTGATGTTGTGAAGGCCGCGGCAAACATGGGATTCAAAGCCAGATAAACATGACGGCCAAATGTCACTGCTGACACCCGTCGACGGCAGAAGGTTGGCGCTGATCAGTATCGGGACATGTTAATATGGAGCGGGTCAGCAAAGGAGCAGTCTCAAACTAGGGCCTGTCAGATTTAATAGCATGCTCAGGTATAGTTGCATACACATCAGGTAATCCATTAGTTGTGTGACCTATTAGTTGTGTGCTCTAGTAATTGTGTGACCTATTAGTTGTGTGATCTAGTAATTGTGTGATATTAATGACGTCTGTAGCAGAAGAACAAGAGTGAGTGAGAACAACAACTAGTCTATTGCAGAGGAAAGGAGAGGGCTGTAAAGGAGGGGCTGGTTGTAAATCTGGGAGGCCCCCGGCCTTTAGGAGAGGCCTGTTTAGGCAGAGGAGCACGGTGCCAGGGGGAGACTGTGGGGAGTTGTGACCCAAGGTCAAAGAGGGACCCGGGCCTAGAGAACGAAGAAGCGTCTGGTTTAAGAGATCAACAGAAACATCTGGTGTCGGTCATGTGGGGTGCAAATGAGTGTGGCGCTAAACTATATATGCTAGAGACAAAGGAAGAGACATCAGACTGGCAGAGGGAACTGGGGCGTCACAGTCTTCTCCACTCTCCTTATATTCAGCTTTGCGGGATATGAGCTAAGGTAAACTACTATTATTACAATAATTGCTTAAAGGTTAATAAACCATATGCGTGTGATAATATACATATACTCTGAGTGAATTAAAATACGTTTTGACTAAACAACTGTCTCCACTTGTGATCCTTCCTCTGGAATAACGGACCCGATGAGAGAGGAGGCCAAAAGGTCTATCTTGACAGGCCTGTGCGTGTGTGTGTGTGTGTTTGTGTGTGTGTGTGTGTGTGTGTGTGTGTGTGTGCGTGCGCGTACGCGTGCGTGCGTGTAAAAGACAGGGGAGCAGAAAACAGAAAGTAGACAGCCAAGCCCCTCGACTACACCAACACACATTGTAAAGGACATGACGACTCATCAATGATAACCTGTTCCACAGCTCCCCACAGACAGACAGACATTGTGTCTCATTACTGAAAGGATTTGCTGGGGTCTGTATTTCTTTTTTTGGGAGACAGCTCGCCATCTTGTTCTCTAATTGGCCACAGATGAAGTTCTCACATCACAGCCCACTTACCTCACGGACCCTCTCATCCTGCTTTGCTCACTGAATCCCCTGGGGCTTGGGAGAACACTCCAAACTGAATGGTGAGCGCTGATCAATCCCGCCCATTACGAGTGGCCCCCTCATCAGCCGGGCTCTTTGTAACCCGCTCTCTAATTGGACAGACATGATGTTCTTTTGTTAAATGGACGGTTTTCATACGCCGCCATTGATCCCTTTAAAGGATCTGTCACCGGGCAAAGCCGTCATTTTTTTAATCGGGGAGAGAGAGAGAGAGAGAGAGAGAGAGAGAGAGAGAGAGAGAGAGAGAGAGAGAGAGAGAGAGAGAGAGAGAGAGAGAGAGAGAGAGAGAGAGAGAGAGAGCCCTCGACTTGTGTTCACTTCTAGAACGTAACGTAATACAAACCGCTGATCTAAATATCATCCTCAGTTTGTGATGCCCTTTCTTGTTCAGCATGTATCATAGCATAGACTGTGGATCTATGTATCATCTAAAGAACGCCTCAGTGTGTGGTGCCTATTCACTTCTTGAACCTAATGTAGCCGCAGCTGCTGGTCTATGGATCATCTGAATGACTCTGCAGTGAAATATAGTTTGGCTTTGGGCATCATAGAAGGCTTTTGGCTGCGGGTTTCAGTGCAAGCCTAACGGGCTATGAGAGGGAATGTTAGTGAGCTCTTATTGTTTTGATGGCGATCCACTTTCCAATGCAAACGGCTGACAGGCCAGCGGTGTGTGTGCGGACCACACAGTGGACCACGGAGAGAGCGTCACCAATCCACGCGTCAGCTTGGTAGCGTGTGGGCTGGCTTGGTTGGGCTGGACACGGTCCAACGAGAAGTATACAGGAGATAACGAGAGGAGGAGACTGGCAGAGAAAAGCAATCAGGTATTGGCAGCCAGTCTTGCTCTCTGCTCTGTGTGTGTGTGTGTGTGTGTGTGTCCACACTCACTTGATTTGGCTGAGATTAGCAGTGTCAGGCCCAGGGCTGTGTCCCTGGAAATGATCTGTCAGCCGGGCCAGGTTTCGGCCGACAGCCCTGTCACCCCGCACAATCAGCCAGGCCACACACACGCGTGCCAGCCACTGCACTCAGTAGGCACTTTAGATACTCACCCACACACTCACAACAGGACGATCCCACCCTCACAGTTTGCATGTCCGCCCAAGCACAGCACCAGGCTTAGAACAGTCAGACATTTTTGCCCATCCAAATATGTTCATAATGATACACAAAACAGACACATACCAGACAAATACATATGCATAAAAGGTACCATATGCCGGCAAACACATTCACAACTCCTTTGACCCCAGAGCACACGGCCCCTGGTGAAGACACAGGCCGGTTGTTATGTGGACGTCCCCAACATCAAATGGAATGCGTCAGTTCGCACATCAAACGCAAAGCCGCAAGGCAGCGAAGCAAAACAGCGTCGTCAATTAGGGCCGTGTGAAAGGGTTTGAACTGACGGTAGCCATAAGGCTGTCAGAGCACGCCTGCTCCCTAAGGCCCAATGGCCCGCGCGTTGTTTGTCACCTCACGGCTGCCACACACACTCCGGCCGCCGGCCAGGCCCGGCCCTCCAGTCACCCAGGGTGACCGTCAGACAGGTGGGCCCGGCAGGGGGGGGGGGGGGGGCTTCCGGCCGAGGTTCAGCCGGGCGGGCTCATCTGTGGCAGATGGTACGAAACCGTAGGGGTCGCTGAGCGGCAGGGCCAGGCACCGCAGCGCAGAGCGTGTGTCCTCATGCCAGGAGTGTTTGTTTTGAACTCCGCCGCGTGGAGACCTCCACATGTGTAGCCTGTCAGGTCAACGGACAATCCATCAGCATTAAGGGCCACGGAAGTGACTGTAGGTGAGGCTAATTATATTGATGAGCTCCATTGACTCGGCTAATTGTACAGGGCATGATGAACCGCGGATCCCACAAGGCCTCTCTCTCACTGCTGTAGGAATTACTCTTCCACACGTGGAGATAGTCCGTAAGAAGAAGGGGGAAACTGATTCATCTCCCAGTGTAATTTCCACAGGGAATTATTAGAACAAAGGGTGTACACATATGCACACAGACGCACGCACGCACGCACGCACACACACACACACACACTCAGACACACACACACACACAGACACACACACACACACACACACACACACACACACACACAGAGCTGTGTAAGTGATCTTTTCATGCTTTCAACATGCTCTTTCACCTCACACAATCCAACGCAGGCACAGCATGCCATTTCAAAATGGAAGAGCACGGATTGTAATGGCTTTTCTGCTGATTTTCCACACCTGAGCTGTGTCAAAAAGACTTCACACACAAGTGACCCTTTCCTCTGTGCTGAGGCCACATCATCAACGCAATACGATGACCCATCTCACACACACACACACACACACACACACACACACACACACACACACACACACACACACACACACACACACACACACACAGAGCCTCAAACATGACCAGCCTCTTAGCATCCGCTATTCAGCCACCGCTCTGAACAGTCCCCTTAATGTAAATGGTTTATTCAAAGCAGAGCTCTACCACAAATGCAGTGGCACTAAGTGCAGTGTTTAGCGAGCGCACATGTGAGCTGTTCAGCTCCCTGTCTCATAGCCAGGCCCATTTGGACTGGGTAAGCTGTGTCGGTAAAATGGCAAAGTCGTGGTGCACTGACTGGCTGACAGTGACGACAGGCTCTCCTCCCACGCCAGAGCTTCACTGAGCCCAGGTGGGTCAAAGACCTGCGTTTCCCTGGGCTGTGTCGAACAGGCGAGTGTGTCCGCGGACGTGGGGGAGCACGGAGAAAGGGCCAGCGGCTGGCAGTCCGCCACGCCACCCTGGGGGTTGATGGGATACGGTGGCGGGGCCTCTTTCCAGGCAGATGGGTCAGACGACCAATGCACTGTGGGTAAGCGGAGGGGGTCGTCTGTGTCTGGTGGCGGCCGATAAGGCGAAGGGCCCTGGCTACAGGATACTGATCAGGCAGGGCAAACCCCCATCCCAAAGCAGACCCTTCTTTACCGCCCCTCTGTCTCGCTCTCTCTGGTGTGTGCGG
>CM030179.1:13538429-13548429 GCA_017639675.1 Aplochiton taeniatus | reverse complement strand
TTTGGCCACCTCTGGTATTGTCTTACCACCTCAGCGGTTGTAAATGAGAACAGGTGAGATGTTTACCAGAACAGAGCGTGCGGATCATTTGAATGACTGATTCTTTGCACTTTGGAACAGCCAGAGATACCTCTGCACCAGCACGCGGATGCTACTAGATCATGCACAACATTTTCATGCAGACGCATGAAAAAACACAAAAATACAAACACACACACACACACGCACACACACACAGAGCACAGCCTGTAGGCACATCCGGTTGCAGGCTTAATCCACATTCCAAGCACACAGTAAAAAGGTAGCACTCAGCCTAATTGGTTAGGATGATTTAATTTAGCAGGGCTCGCTCATTCAATCAAAGGCTTTCTCCCTCAGAGCTTGACTTTCATCAGGCTCGTGACTCAGCCCCGCTTAGTTCTTGGAGGGTTGGAGAGGTGAAACAGTCAAAGAGGGGCGACCTCAGATCCCCCCCCCCCCTCCCCCACCCCACCCCCCTGGCTGATCAAACCTTTGGGGAGGTGAGTGGGGCGACATATGCATGCCCCAAACAAGTCATATTTGTTGCCATACCATTGGACATATAACCAGGCACAGCAAATCCGCCACATGAAACAGGGATACCCCCACCCATACCCCACCGCCCTTCCCTTCACCCAGGCTGAGGGACTGTCTCTCTGGAGGAGGCTCACAGGACTCACTGTCTTCAGACATAGTCAAGGAGCCCTCCATCAGCAGCACCTTAACACCCCGCTGACAGCCGACGTGCGCAGTGCTCTGGGGGTCAGGGGTCAAAGGCAGGGGTCGATAACTCCAGCCGTGCTTTGTGGCAATGATGACAGGATGTGAGGGTGTCTGGCTGTGTGTGTGTGTGTGTGTGTGTGTGTGTGTGTGTGTGTGTGTGTGTGTGTGTGTGTGTGTGTATGTGTGGGTGTGTGTCTCTGTGTGTGTGTTTGTGTGGAAGGGGTGGGTTGGTATGGGTCAACGGCTGTTTTGACTCTGGTGTTTATATTCCACTGCTGAGGCCCGAATACTGTATACAGTATGTAGCTGCCGACAGAATTAGCCACGGCAGTTCGTTTTCATTTCAGTTGGGCGTATGGTGTAGCGAAAGAGAGCGTGTCAATTTAGGAACCACAAGACAGTCTGCAAGCAAGGGAACGTTGCCAAATGGGAAATAAAATGTCTTTGAGTGCCTGAACAGGAATGAAGTCTTCATTGCGAGCCTCGTTAACAAGCTAATGTCCTGGTTGTGATTTCATGCACATAGATCTGATTAATTGGGATGTACAATGTGACAGCTCAGAGGCGAGCTCTGCGAGGGCGGAGGGTGTTTACACAACAACCACGGAGCCGCGGAAATGCCCTGCCCCCCGTCGGAGCCCTGGGAGCCCGGTGGAATTTGGCCAACCCGAGACGGGAACAGGGAGAGAAGCACCACAGACACCTCATGATGGCGAGTGTCAATATCACGCGTCGAGGCAAATTGAATCGGATAATCGCCTGTTTCCCCCAGCCCTGTAATTAGAGCGGTCCCCGACGTCCAAATCTTAATGATGAATCACGGAGTGTAAATGAAGCACAACATTGTTTTTTACCGTTCCCGCGCTGTGGAGATCTGACGCAGCAGAGATCATAGCCCAGCGCGCGGCAGCCTGGGGCGGCTCGACGCCAGGCTCCTCCACAGCAAACGCCGTCCGCCTGGGGAGGGGTCAAGCTCCAGGGAAGGGGAGGACGGTCGGGCGGAGTTCACACGACGGCAAACACTCCCGTGGCCTCCGCCCCGCCTGTGTGGACGTACAGCGCGCCCAACAAACACACTCGCCCGCCGACGCAATCCCCGGGAAGTCCCCACGAGGAAGCCGTGAGAGCGCCCCCTGAGGGTGACATGACTGATCCACGGCCTCCTTCACATCGGTGAGAGAAGCACAGTGGAACCGTGGCGTGCTAAATATGCATGGGGAGGTGTTGCGTAAGCCTCCTCTACTGCGGATGGCTTTCCCACCCTGGAAGGCTAACGCACAGCACTGCAACACTGGGTCGCTGCCGTCCTCTGATGTATTTATAGACTCACACAGACAGAGTTATTTCCTCGGTGACCTCCCGTTCGTCACGCCTATTCGCCTGCGGTGGAACGTCGACGTGTGCCGTTTCTAACACGGGGTCTGGCACATTGGGAAGGAGTGAAAGAGGAGAGAAGAAGAGAAAAGGAGAGAGAGGAGGATGGCGGCGTACTTATGGAGCGTTGCTGAGGGGGAGCGATGATTTACACATCCACTCTCCCATTCTCTCTCTCTCTCTCTCTCTCTCTCGCGCGCTCACACAGACTGAGAGGGAGATGGGGAAAGAGGACAGACAGGAGGAAAGCTGACAGACGGGAAGGCAAAGGAGGGCGCAGGGGACAAGAAACGAAAAACGTCCACGCGCCGAGAGGAGAGAGGACGTGAAGTGAAGATGACACGCGACGTCCGCTCCATTTCAGACAGCACTGTCTCTCCTGGGATCCCCATGCCTTTCATGGGGAGGCTATTGAGTTGCTTGTCACCGTGCGGGGCCCGCCTCCAGAGGTGTCATGTCGATAGTTCTGAACTTTGCTCAGAGCGGATCAGAGGCTGTCGGCAGCCATCGACAGTTGATCAGGGCACCACCATGTTGGGGTTGATCCTGTTTCATGGCAAACTCCAACTTGGCGCGGCCAACAAAAACGTTGACATCACTTTGACTGGGTGAAGGTCACGAGCTTCTAGAGGCAAGTCATAGTACCCACATATTGAAGAGTTTGTCTAAAATATGAACTGTGGTACAGGAATAAAATCTATCATAAGTGTTCTTATGTTGGATTTTGACATACAGCCGAGACTTTCTCTGACAGATGGCTTTTTATGTTATCCGGGTATTCAGGTATTCAACACGATTTGGGAAGTTGAAACTCTTTATGTTACCGCCCCTACAGAGTAGAGGGACAACACACCGTTATTCAACAAACACGGTCCCACTTGTTTCTAATGAAAACGTTATCCTCCAGGAGGATTTGACACTTGGCCAATTGCTTTGTCGCTGTAAAGGTCGAGGGGAAGCTGTTGTAATGGGGAATTTAATTGGTTGCCAGAAACTTGTGTCCGGGAAAGCCTTGATTCATTGCTTGCATGGCGGCCTGATTAATCGTGTGTACAAACCATATTAAATAACGGCAAGGCTTGCCGCCTGTCCATTCCCCCTTAAGCTCCACCTACACATGAGAGAACAGTCGCTAATCAAGTCAGGGGTCGGCCAGGTTTCAAAGTACCTCCACCGAGAGCTAGAAGGTTGCTCAGCGGCTGGACCCAGGTGGTTTCGGGCCCACGAGAGCCCCCCTCCACGCAACCTGACAGAATAAATACAGGGACCTGTATGCTTTCTAAAGCTTTGTTTGGACCCCTCGTGAAGATGGATCAATCTCCCATCGGCCCATGTCTGCTTGTGACTCACGAAGCGGCAGCCTCTGCTGGTCAGCTTCCGAGCTGAACAAGGCAGGCTGGGAAGGTGGCTACGCTGGTAAATGCTGACAGTGGGAGGGGTAATGGAAGTGTTCACTAACAGCCCGTGGCCAATCAGAGGGCTAGCATGTGTCAGCAGGTTAGGTTGAGTGTGCATGACATTCAGTGACATTCAGTGGCATTTGCTCTTTGGACGGGTTTCTGAGGCTTTCCTTTTGAAGGCATGGTGTCGCATGCACGCGCCTTTAATACAACTCCCACTCACGCTGGCAACAAATTCATCATAACGACATAGGCGGTAAAAAGGTTCAACAGTATAATTATCAATCTGACAAAAATCAGAGGCACCATTTTAACATTACAAACCCCACAATCGTGCAGTACACAGTCACATATTTAGTGTCGCTATCAGCGTATTGAACACAGTTGGGCAATTTATTACAGAGAGGGTTACACAAACACACACTAACACATTGACACACACACACACACACATACATACACACACACTGCCCCACTCTCCTACGCCAAGTGTATAAGTCACACAAATGTTCCTCGCCTTAACCGACATAAAATACCCTGGACAGTCAGATTAATGATAGACTCCCGCTATAGATACTTCTCCCTCTCTCTCTCTCTCTCTCTCTCTCTCTCTCTCTCTCTCTCTCTCTCTCTCTCTCTCTCTCTATCTCTCTCTCTCTCTCTCTCTCTCTCTCTCTCTCTCTCTCTCTCTCTCTCTCTCTCTCTCTCTCTCTCTCTCTCACACACACACACACACACACACACCCACACTTACAGTACACCAACCCCCACCCTTTTAAATGCGTTGCACGGCAGCCGGCACTAAGGCGTCGTTGGGGGAGCGAGGCTGATGTGGAGAAATGTGTCCACAGAGTAATCGGGACCGGCCTGGTAGGTGAACTGACACGTTGACACCTCCCTGTGAGTGATGGCAACCTCTGCCTCCCCATCGGGGATCAGAGAAACACACTCACATCCACATCCATCCACGCCGCCTCCCAGAAACACAGCCAGAAAAATGCAGTCATACATCCCCTGCGTGTGCAGCCTGCACCAGCACACACACACACTCACACTGACACACAAACACAGGTACACGATCACACACACTCACACTGACACACAAACACAGGTACACGATCACACACACTCACACTGACACACAAACACAGGTACACGATCACACACACCTAATCAAGGGTCACAATGAAAGCCATGTAACCATGCCAGCTATGCAAATGCTGAGGTCTCCCATGCCAACAGAAGCCCTCTGCAGCAGTGCAGCATCACAGAGCCTCATTGATAGGGAGACATCAAAGAAGAAGATGGGCTGGGAGACAGACAACGGCACCCTGGCCTCTAAACAACCGCTTGGTGAAAAGCTATGAATACAGAATGGGCTTTATTGATAGACTAGCAGCTCTACATCACAGTCCAGTGAGGAGTGAACATTTCACACTCAAGCCCCTGCATGTTCGTGCACGCACACACACACGCACGCTCGCACGCACGCACGCACGCACGCACGCACGCACCCACACACACACACACACACACACACACACACACAAACACAGACACATACACACACACAAACTCACAACCACACACAAACACAGACACACACCTGGGCTGAGGACGAAGGAGGGTTTATACTTGATAATCGGCGCCGAGCCCAACTCATTCAATTGCACGTTGAGTGGGAGAACACGGATGAAATGCACACTATTCTCTCTCCAAACTCAACACTCAGGGTTGGCTCTCCAGAAGCCAGGTCCCATCTCTCATCCTATCCCTCCATCCTCTGCCTCCCACTCTTTGCCTCCATTTCCCCATGCCCTCCATATACTCTTTCCTCCATGCCTGCTTTCCCTAGTTTGCCTCTCCTCTGCCTAAATCATTTCTCACCCTCTCCTTCCAACTTCTCCATGCATGCCCTGGTCTTCCTTTGCGCATCTCATCTCCCCAACTCGGTCTCTACTGCTACTTTTTCTCTTTTTGTTCTACCCCCCCCCCCCCCCCACACACACACACACCCTGCCCCCTGTCCCTGTTGGTGGCGGTACCTTGAGCAGGCGCACAGACGGCAGGAAGGCGGCGTGGCACAGCTTCCTGATGGTCCAGTTGATGGGCCGCGGCGCGTCCAGCTGGTTCATAGCTGCTGTTGGCGCTGGCGCCGGCCGCCTCGCCCCGACGAAACCACGCCGGGCGTCTCCGACCAACGGGAAGAGCTCAGGTCCCAGGGCATGACCCCCCGCGGACAGACACCCACCGCCACCAGCACCACCAATTCACTCACTCACTGCCCCCCCCCTCCAGCCTGACCCGCTGCACCCCCCAACCTGCCCCCGTTCCCCCCCCTCGCCGCGCGCCCACAAAGATCCACGCGCTCCGAGCGGTGCCGAGGACGGAGCGCCGGGAGCATCCGCTTCCTGCTTCACCTGTGGTCCCGGTGTTATCCCTGTAGTCCGAGCGGCGGAAAAACCATACATACGTTCCCAACCTGCCGAGCGCAACCTACTAGCGCGGAGAGTGCGGGGGACAGAGACGGAGGGAAAGGAAGAGAGAGAGAAAGAGAGAGAGAAAGAGAGAGAGAGGTTAGGTGGGAAAAGGAGGAGCAGAGGAGAGGAGCGCAGCGCAGAGGAGATCAGAGCGCAGTCAGGCTGACAGGCAGCATTGGAGCTCTGAGGCTGTGCACCACTGTCTCCAAGACGCCAGAGAGAAAGAGAGAGAGAGAGAGAGAGAGAGAGAGAGAGAGAGAGAGAGAGAGAGAGAGAGAGAGAGAGAGAGAGAGAGAGAGAGAGAGAGAGAGAGAGGGATTAAGAGAGAGAGAGAGAGAGAGAGAGAGAGAGAGAGAGGACTCTGTGAAAGAGAGAGAAATAGAGAGTAATGAAGGGAGAGAGACACCGTGAGAGAGAAGTAGGGAGGAAGAGAGAGAGATGAAAGGAGAGAGCGTGTGTGGATTGTGAAAGAGAAAAAAGAGAAATGGATGAGGGACGATAGAGAGCCTGAGCACACGGCTGATGTACAATACAGAAGCCGGGAGAGGAGAGAGAGACACCAAGATAAGGGATGGAGTGAGCGAGCGTGGGAAAGAGAGCGAGAAGAGAAACCAGAGAGAAAACGGAGAGCATAAAAAAGAGAGCTTAACACACATGCAGCCTTCGTCAATCACAGGGGTAACATGCAGGGACTTGTGGAACATATGCATAATGTTAATAACAATTATTTGTTCCATTTTTAAACAACAGTCATTTTGTTGACAATGAATAGTGATGGAGAACGTGTGTCGATAGACATGATTATAATAATTATAACCACCGAAGCAATTCTTCTTCATTTTGATTCATATTAGGGTTTAATGAGGCAACGCCTTGACAGAGCTAGATCAGGTGGGGAACTCGTCAGCTAATCTCTGTTCCCACCAAGCCTTCCCACACGCCCACTAGTACAGCGTGGTCTTTCCAAACCACACGGAAGCGCACAATATGGCTCCTGCTGCTGCTCACTGCTGTGGCTCACTGCTATGCTTTGCTCCTGTTGCTGCGCACCCACCTCCTCCCCAGCCTCCACTGATTTCGGGTCTGTTTCTCAGGATCTGTCAGGGGGGAATCTGCGCTTAGGAATGTGATTTGGTCAAACTGCCCCGTCCGTCTCCCTCTCTCGCTCTCCCTTTCTCGCTCGGTGTCTTTTACCTCCCACGCCTATGCGGTTGGGGGTCAGGCAAAATGGACGTCCTTTTGAAACACAGCAATCCTTCACTGGCAGGACAGCTCTCTTTGTTGTGACTCAGAAGTCTTTATGAGTGTACGATACGGAAACGCCTGACGGATAGCTGGAGTATTCAATCCCCTGAACAGTGGGTTCAAAGGTTCAGTGATACACCGCCATTCCTGACGGCTGACTTCAAAGACAAAGCCAGGCACCTAAAAGCAGACCCTATCGGGCTTAGGGACTCCCCGTTCTGCGGAGGCACTGATGGAGGGAGAGAGAGAAAAAGAGAAAGCTTCACTTAAGCCCTTCTGTCCATTCCTCAGAGTAAACCACTGCGGGCTCTAAACACCCCCCTCCTTTCAGGGCGGACATAGAGGACCGCTGGTGGATATTACTAATCAACATAGAGGGCCGCTGGTGGATATTACTGATCAACATAGAGGACCGCTAGTGGATATTACTGATCAACATAGAGGACCGCTGGTGGATATTACTGATCAACATAGAGGACCGCTGGTGGATATTACTGATCAACATAGAGGACCGCTGGTGGATATTACTGATCAACACTCCGTATCCCGTCGGACGTTCCCATCGGGCCCGGCAGGCTGAGGCTCCGTGGTCTCGTCCGCGTGGCCCAACGCTCCTCAGCGATCGCGTCGGCAGTGAAGACCGGCTGCTGAGTGAGTCGGTGTCTCCGGGGGAGGGGGGGGGGGCGGGTGTAACAAGCCACGAGGCCGCGCAAACGCGTCAGGGGACCGCGCCATCGCCGCGGAGAAGCGCCAGCACGGCACGCCGCGCACACCCAGGGTTACTTGGCAGCGGGGCGGCTGTGAGTCACGCTGTGGAGGAGGCGACTTGGACCCGATAAGCCTGGGGTCCGCTGGATGTGGGGGATGTTTTATGTGCTTCTATGGGAGAATGACTATTATTATGACTATCATAATAATTACTTTATTAATCCCGTGGGGGGGGGGGGGGTTGTTCTTTGCATTTGAACCCATCCTGTCGTACAGTAGTACTAGGAGCAGTGGCCAGCCGCAGCGCAGTGCTCGGGGACCAGCTCCAGTTCTTTGCCTGTGCCTTGGTCAGGCGACTGACAGGAGTAACAACCCTAACATGTCTTTTGATGATGAGAGGGAAAGCGGAGTACCCGGCGGATACCCACCCAAACATGGGGGCAAACTCTACACAGAAAGAACCTGGAGCAGCTGGGATTCAAACCCAGGATCTGCTTGCTGTGAGGCAACAGTGCTAACCTCTGAGCCACCGTGTTTACCAGACAATGCCTACATACAACATCATGTACAAATTAGATACTTTATACATGGGCTAGGCGTACCCAAAGGCAGACAGACAGTAAGACGTATTTAAGTGCATTTTGGTCTGCCATCATCTTTCTGCTACACCTCACCTCTCCCTGTCCCCTCCAACCCAACAACTATACACTAACACTCAGACTCACTCACACACACGTACACACACACACACACACGCACGCACGCACGCGCGCGCACGCACGCACGCACACACGCACACACACACACACACACACACACACACACACACACACACACACACACACACACACACAGCCAAGGTGTCAGGCCATGCTGGGTCACTGAGTGACATTTAGATGGGGGACTCCACTGACCGAGAACAGCTGAGCCTCCTGGGAGATCTGTGGAGCGTGTGTGGAGCTGTCACCCTGCCACTCAGGAGATCAGCACCACAGCCTGGACTATCAATGTGGTCCCTCTGTTTCTGTTTGTCTCTCTGTCGCTCTCCCAGCCTGGACTATCAATGTGGTCCCTCTGTTTCTGTCTGTCTCTCTGTCTCTCTCCCAGCCTGGACTATCAATGTGGTCCCTCTGTTTCTGTCTCTGTCTCTCTCCCAGCCTGGACTATCAATGTGGTCCCTCTGTTTCTGTCTCTGTCTCTCTCCCAGCCTGGACTATCAATGTGGTCCCTCTGTTTCTGTCTCTGTCTCTCTGTCTCTCTCCCAGCCTGGACTATCAATGTGGTCCCTCTGTTTCTGTCTCTGTCTCTCTCCCAGCCTGGACTTTCAATGTGGTCCCTCTGTCTCTGTCTCTCTGTCTCTCTCCCAGCCTGGACTTTCAATGTGGTCCCTCTGTTTCTGTCTCTGTCTCTCTCCCAGCCTGGACTTTCAATGTGGTCCCTCTGTTTCTGTCTCTGTCTCTCTGTCTCTCTCCCAGCCTGGACTTTCAATGTGGTCCCTCTGTTTCTGTCTCTCTCTTACTCACTCTCTGTCTCTCGTTCTCTCCGTCTATTTCTATCTGTCTCTCTTAATCTCTGTCTCATTTTCTCTCTGTCATTCTTACTCTCTTTCTCTGTCTCTCTTGCTCACTGTCTCTATCTCGCTCTCCTTTATTTTTAGATCACTAGTGAATGTGGTATATCGGTTTTTTGATACATCCTTCTCATCCCAACCTTTTTGTCTGCGCTCATACCTCAAGAAAGACTCAGCGTCAACACATTGGGTGTCCGTACTAGCCATAGAGATGGAGTCCTGTCTGTTTGGTGCTAGCCCTGTCTGATGGAGTTGGTTTTCAGTTCCCACGTCTTCCCTTTGTGTCTCAAGGTGCTTTCACAGCCTCCACATGGAGTTACGACCCTCGAATGGCTCTGCAGAAAACACCAGAGTCACAGCCTTCATACTGAAAGGAGCTGTAATGGACACAGCTATTTGAGCCCTTCATTCCGGCACCGCAGCTCTTGAAAGGTGAAGAAGACGACTTTCTCCAACGGTCAGAGAACGAGGCTTCCATT